>MNCI01030420.1:170893-238681 GCA_015680685.1 Gnetum montanum | reverse complement strand
TATTTATAGGCTTGGGATCAACTACTCTAATAATTAGAGTAACCACTAAAGTAACCGCTAGAGTAACCACTCTAATAATTAGAGTATCTGCTAGAGTAACTGCTAGAGCAACTGCTCTAATAATTAGAATAACTGCTAGAGTAACCGTTCTCATCACTTACCCTTTATTTAAGACTGATCTAAGGGCTTTCTTTTGGAAAATTAATTTTGTTAGATGATTTATCCCTATCTATGTTGAATTAGTTAGATCATTAAATTAGATGCTTAAGAAAGATAGTAATATGCATTGGATAGATGAAAGAAAGAATGCTTTCCTTGCTGTTAAAGATGTCATTATAGATGCCCCTATCCTAGCTTCTCCTTGGTATGAAAATGATTTCTTCATATACTAGCAATGTTACTATCGCTACTATCTTAACCCAAGATGTAGTTAATCAAGGTGAGAGACCCATAGCTTTCATGTCTGCACATCTAAAGAATGCAAAATTAAAATACTCACCTGTAGAGAAGTAATTGTATGCTATCATAAAAGCTTAAAGAAATTTCGTTGTTATTTTTTAAACACAAATGTTTTTGTCATTGTCTCTAATCGAGCCACCATTACTTCAGCTAAAGTACAAGATCCTAGTAAAAAACGTGCTAAATGCATTATGAATTTGCAAGAATTTTGATATTCAATGGAAGGTAGCCAAGTTAGTTAGAGGAACTAGTCTTGCCAAGCTAATTGCCAAAGCCTCAACTTTAAAAAATTACAATACATCCAAAGATAAAGAATAAATTCCTCTTCACATATTGTCCATTGATGAGGAAAAAAATATCCCATTTTCTCCCAACCCATTGCATGATCCATGGTATGATGATATTAAATTTTTTTTAACCTTTCACCGTGGTCCTTCAAATTTACCTAGATATAAAAGAAAGCTTTTAGTGTTGAAATGTTCTAAATTTACTCTAATTAGTGGAATTGTTTAGAAATAATTTTCAAGGAATATACCTTAAATGCTTAAATCAAAACAAGCTAACAATGCCTTCGAATAGCTCCATAAAAAAGGACATATAGGATATCGTTCATTAGTTCATAAAATCGTGAGGATAGGTTATTATTGATCCACTATGATCAATGACACTTACAACCTAGTTAGAACTTGTGTCCAATCTCAAATGTTTAAAGGTAAAGATCCCAAGAGTTCAACCCCTTTACAACCTATAATAGAAACTAGACCATTTGCACAATGGGCTTTAGATTTTATTGGAGTAATTAATCCTTTTTCTACTACCCTACACAAATTTATCTTAATAGCCAATGATTATTGCACATGTTGTTAGAAGCAAAAGCAACTAAAATCACATCATCTCATGAAGTTATTTGCTTTTTAGAAAATGATATAATCTCTAGATATGGGTATCCTTATGCTTTAGTAGTCCACAATGGACCAGCCTTCATCTACCTAGAGTTTACAAATTGGCTAGAGAGCATAATGTCATTACCAAGGCTATAATCGAATATTATTTACAAGGTAATGGTTTGGTTGAGTCCTCCAATAAAATTATATTGGATGAAATTAAGAAAATGATAGCCCAAAATCCACAAACTTAGCATGAATAATTAAAATGTGCAGTTTGGGTAGATAAAATGAATTATAAAGAATCGATAAAAACTACACCATATGATTTAGTATATGGACAAGAACCAATATTGCCAATAAATTTTCAAATCCCTACATATCAGTTTTTCTTGGACTATTTACCAACTAATGAACATTCAATATCATGAACATATGATATTTGCAATTTACAGCTTAAAAAGGTCAAAGTAATCAAAAATCTATTTATTCATCAACAAATTGTTAAAAATGGTTTGATAAGAAATATGCAGCCAAAGTAGTTCAAGTAGGTGACCTAGTCCTTAAGAGAGATAGAGCATATGGTCAAACCAACTCTCAAAATAAGTTTTCTCCTATGTGGTCAAGTCCATTCCAAGTTACAAATGTCATTGGCCCCAGTGTTTACAAAATTGCTAATTTGCAAGATATAAATTAAATAGAAATTTTAATGCATTTCATCTAAAGCATTTCTACTCAGGTGCCTCATGCGGACAACTGGTAAATCCCTACTTTCATGCTTTCTTCCCTTTCACCATGCATTTCATTTATCTATAGTTGTATATACATATTTTCTTTATATTTCCATCATTTTCTCATGCATGTTAATTCTACCATCATCTTCTTTTTTTTTTTAGCATATTGGTTTTGGTTTGATCTATTTATGCTTTTCAACATGATTTTACTAATTACTATGATCATTTGGATTACTAGGCATTGGGTCATCATAACACCATTTAAAAATAATGCAAGTATAATTCTTTATATGTTATATCACATTACTATTATATAAAATCTCCTTATATGATATGCTTTAATATTTTATTGATTCTTCCCAATCTTTTTCAAAGTTTTAGTTTTATTAGTTATGTTGAATTATGGAGGATGGGATTTATGCTAACTTATCATGTTATTATCATCATCATGTGAATGTAGGATATGTGGAGTTGGAGAATGGTTAGCCACAATCACCAGGTAACCCTGGAAAATTCCATTTTCCCTCTCATAAGCCCTAGCCCTCAAGTGTGATGATCTATGGCTATCCTATGAGTAACAAGGTGAAGTGTGTTCCTTTGCACTTGAGAAACCTTAGCCACCCAAGAGACCTGCTATGATGCCACCTAGATTGTAATTAAAGGGCACATGCATGAGGTTTGAACTACACCATGGGCAAAGTTCTAAAAGGACCATGTTCTTTGGTAGTGCAACTAATTGGCCAGACTTGTGTTGGAATTCCTATCTTAAGAATGAAGTACACCATGAGCAAAGTTTTCTCAAAAAACAAAAGACAAATAAAAAGAATGAGGACTATGTTCATTAGCAGTGTAATAAGTTCTTGAGTATGATGGAGTCCAGCAACAATCCTCACCCTAGCTTTCATTTTCCCTTTTAAACCCATTTCTCCAAAATTCAAAAAAGAGAAAAGTAAATATTTCCTTCCCATTTCTTTATTTTTTTAATTTTTCCTTATCCCTTTTCATCCATTTCCTTTCTAAACTTCCAAAAGAAAAAAAGCAAAAAAATATCAAAAAGTTGTGGCTAGCTATGATCTAAGATAAGCATGTTCTCTTCATTAAGTTTGGTATAAATCTTATGCTCAAATTAATCCTCATGCTATTTTCTTTTATTCATGAGATGATTAGGAATGAGATCTTAATTATATATTTTAATTATATATATATATATAGTTAAATTATGATTTATAAAGAGTATATATTTAGATCTTGATTAAACAAGGTGGTGTGTTGGATGGCTCATGTTTAGTACTCCCTTGATTATATTATTATTTTAATCATGTTTAAAATGAAATGGTTTGCTTTTTAATTTCAACTTTTCAATGTTTTGGAACCTTTTGATTCTTTTTCGTTTACATCCCCTTTTAAAATTTCTATGGTTTTGCTATTCTTGCACTTGCATGCAATTTCTAGTTTGGTGGCTAAGTGTTGGTGCACACACTCCCATGCTATCATGAGGCCTTGATTAAACAAGTTCTAGTCCATTGATAGTTAAAAATCCTATGATTTTAGCTCATTGTCTTATAATGAAACTAGTTGCAGGTTTGAGTCACAATTTAAAAATGGCTTTATTCCTCAATAATTATCATGTTGGCCATACATCATATAGTATATCTACAGTCACTCTTTGGTTTGACAATCATATTTAGGTAGGAAACATGATAATTTAGAGAATTTAAACAACTTATAGAGGAGATAAATGATAACCTAAGTGTGACTTTATGTACCAGTATTACCTAACAAGTCAATGAGATTATTACTTATGCAACCTATCATTATCACTTGTTAATAAAAAATAAAACAAAAAATAAAAAAAATAAGAAAAGGTGTTAGGATGTGAAGTGATTATAGGTTGGTATTCTTAAATACCAACTATAGTACCATCTCCCTATCGACAACTATTGATTATTTAGCTTCCACAAGTTTTCCCATTTGTCCCACCTTTCACGTAGATACAAACATTACCTACCATAGCAATGAAAGTTTAGCTACAATTTTTGTTTCCCTACATAATTTAAAATCGTGTGATCCATTTATGGCTAATTTGTAAATGATACACAAAAGAAATGGAAGTTGTAGGAAATCTGCACCTTTCCCTATCCATCTTCACCATAAATGGAAGCATGCTTGGTTGGTTTTTGCATCGCAGAGACACTAGGAATTGTAACAAAAAATTATAGGAAATCTTTTGAAGCCTCCTCTATGACTCTAACAAAAATGATGGCAACACAAGAGGTTGCAAGGTGACTTCTCATATATAGCACAACAGGTGGAGGACACTTCTATGAGATGCTCTTGTTGCAGATGGCTACAAGATAGATTCCAATAAAAATGGAACATGAGATGGTGCTAAAGTCTTTATTCTTCCATGGAAACAAAATTTTTTGTTTCCAATAGAGTTCTCTCTCACTATTGCATATTTTTGCAATAGCATGTTTCTCCTATGCCAAGTCCATGTAGTCACCTATTGAGCAACAGCTGGGGTGTGGTTCCCTATCATTTTTATGGTTGCACATTGGTGAAACTACAAGTCGTCTATTGGTGGTCTTCCCTATGCCAACATTGCATTTCTCAGTTGCTCTATCCATTACCTGTGCATGGGTGGTGGGAGTTGTGTGTTTCTTTATTGCGTGGGCTTTTGCTAGACTCATATAGCCATATCTACACATGATCAATGGCCGTTATGCATGACTGGTGGCAGTGGAAATTAAATGGATGTTATGCATGGGTAGTAATTGTCATGATCATTATGCACAAGTGGTGGCTCCTCATGTGCTAGACTGGTCCTTATAAATTTCCTAGCCAGATGTAATAGAGGAGACATGGTGGTCGAGAAGAAAGCTAGCTATAGTGGTGGAGAAGAAAGCTAGCTACAGTTGTGGGGGTTTTCTTTAAGTGGAGTCACGATGGAAAATCTTATGGTTCTCTCTTACTTTTGTTGCATGTTCAATGGCTCTCCCAGAGGTAGTTTGGGGTAGAGCAACAAGTAAATTCAATGGTTGAAGGTTGCAAGCTCATTAGAAGAGGTGTGCTTCTTGCAAGAATTGGTAGGCAAAGATGCACCAAGAGTCATTCCATTTGTGCTCATTTTTAAACTAAGCCATCATTTCATTTTGTCATTTTTATATTTTTGCAACTAAACTATGATCTCTATGTTGTAGATTAAGCACAAAACCTGGTTTACTTCAGAACTCAAATTAATCCTATCCAAGCTATTAGCTATTTCCTACTTTAATTTCATGTTTTATTGATACACAAGTTTTATTGTTGAAAATTTAAAAAGCAAATAGTTGTCTTTCTATCAAAATTATCTTGAACTGCCTTTTGTATTTCCTTGTTAAAATCATTTAACTTACCAACATCTTTATCCATCACAAAATGTCATGTTTCCCTACCAACTAAGACTATTCCTAGGTTTCCATACCCATACAGGAGGTTCCATATGCAATAGTATCCCTAAACGAGTTTTTCAAGTGTTAGCGTGTCCAAAATTTACACATCTATAGTTAGTTGATTTTACAAAGCTTGTTATGTTAAGTATTACAAAGTACATATTTCATACTTAAAATAATTTCTAAAAAGGTGTACACCTAATCATCAAACACTTAACATGGCTTCTATGACTAAAGAGAAATATCTACCTATTGCTAAATTTCATGAAAGTTATGACAAATAGTATAATGAAGAAGATTGGAGTACACCAATGTAAACCAAGATTTCCTATGCTCATACTATGTATTATCCTGATTTTGCCTTTATCTTTTACCAAGATAAACAACTCAAATGGATAGATCTACAAGATAACATTTTCTTGCAACCTGAATGCTCAACATCATCAATGCTTTAAGCAATCCTCATGAAATCAAACCTTCACCACGTGCAAGAAGGGTATCATATCACCAAATACATGACCAAGCCATACCAACCAACATGGAGGTAAGACATTAACATGACAAGGGGAAGAAAGCCCCTCAAATAGTTATCCTAGAAGAAAAAGAAGATATTATATTCCAAACTAAGTTTTATCAAACTCATGGGTCTCATTCTCAAACATCAATTGTCCACATTGAAGATCTCATTAAGATAAAATTGCATTCAACTCTTGTAGAAAACCTTGGAAGAAATAAGGGAGACTCCAAATTTGGAAGGAACTCAACGTCTAAGACCTCCACTAAATCCAAAGGAGATGAATTAGGAAGTCATAAAAGAAGAATCAATTTGCACCATTTTCCAACTCCTTCATCTTAATGCTTATACTTGTCTACAAATTTTGGCAAGAGAGAATGAAGATTGGGGAGTCATGATGGGAAAAGAAGAAGAGATCATGAGAGATACACATATAGAAGAAGACATCTTAATAAAGAGGAAGCTAATCATAATGAAATAAGAGGAAGGATCAAGCATGAAGAAAGAGAGCATCATGAGCATCAAAGGAGTCATTACTACAACAAAGTTCATGAACTCGAAGACTATGAAGAACCCCTACTAGCCACTTAAAACATGATTAATATTAAGGAAGTTGTGTACATTCCTACCAAACATGTAAGGAATAATTACATTAATTGACTAAATATGAACAACATTCCAAAATTTGAAGGTAGATATAATGCAAATCCACAATACCATCTTTAAGTCTTCCAATGCATGTTCCCTACAAAACATCGACAATGATTGGCAAAATTTGAAGTTGTTTTCTAGAATACTCATAAAGGAAGCAAAGAGATGATATAGATCTTTAGAATGAGAATTAATTTGAAGATGGAGTACCATGCTAGAGCTCTTTAACAACAAGTATCAAACTTATTTCAAAATGTCTAATTTAAGAAAACAAATCCAAGGATGGAAATAAGGAATACATGAATCCCTAGATGCAATAATGGGTAAGTACTATTCATTAATGCATAAGTGCAAAGGCCATAGATTTTCTCAAATGGAACAACTCTAACATATTATCAATCAACTAAGAAATAAGACAAGAGAGATCATTGGGATATATGGCCAAGGTAGACTATCTAAAATGATAGCTCATCGAATCCAAAGACTCATAGAGAAAATGAAAAAAGAAGAAGGAGAACTCAAAAAAACTTAGTAGAAGGATACAACAAAGATTGAGCAATAAAAAATGGTGTAAGAATATGTGAGTCACAAAAAGAAGAAAACTTGCAAGATACAATCCAGTAGAAGACTCTACCAATTCAAAAATTAGTCAATGATATTGCAACAAGCATAGAGAAAACATGGGAGTCCATATATAAAAAATTCACTATAATGCTAAAGATAGTAGAGGAAAAGACTAAACAAGTGTTGAAAAAAAGTAAAGATAAGGAAAAAAAAGAGACAATGGATGAGAGAACTACAAAAACAAAGGAAATGTTGCTGCAGTACAGGAAATAATGGACTCTAGTTTAGAAGATGATGAAGGATGCAAAGTGTGTCAATGTGAACATCCTAACAGATGGTTCCCTATTATGGCCCACTTACAAGAGTTTGCGACATATGTACTAATCCAAAATTTGTTAAGAAACAAATGCCTAGGAAATTACCTTATCCACAAGGTAATTTTAGACATCCCTACTAGAAATCATACTATGCAAGTGAGGCTTATCCTTAACTACAAGAGCAATACCAACAGCACTGGTAATAACCACAAGCATGGGAAATGCCATCACCAAGGCAGCAATATCCATATAGGCAACCAAATCCCTAAGGATACTATGTTTAATGTCTAATCTCTCTCAAAAACACTTCTGACCACACCTTCTCTCACTATTGTCCATCAAAGTACTATAGACCCATTGCCAAATGCATGGATCCAAATTCCTACACAACCCAATCAATAGCTAGTTTCTCATTCCAAGCTCCTAATCTGTTTACACTAGTAACACAACCAATCATGCAAAGATAATTGCCAATACGACCATAATATAGAATTTTTACTAGGGCAATAATTATACAAATAAAGGATCATACCAATAATACTACATGCAAATCTAGAAAACATCCTTTCTTCAAGACAAGTCCATAAAAAGACTAGTAAAGCAAGGACTTCATCCAATCATGTTCCTTCTATGATAGATCCTCCTAGAATCGCCATGCTTCCACAACCATCAAACCATAATATTATAACTATCATGATAAGTAATATAGTATAAGATTGGATAAAAGTAGGAACTCTTTCTAAGAAAAGAATAAATCCTGGAAGTCCTTTGATTCATTTACAAATTGTTGGAAACTCATCATGCAAAGCTCTACAAGACTCAGATTCTGAAGCTAACTTGATATCTCAAAAAACATATAAGGCATGGAACCTACCTTCATTAAATAAGTGCAACATAAGACTAGATCTTGTAGATTAATCAGTTACCATTCCTCTAGAATAGGTAGAAGATGTGGTGACCACTATCAATGGGTCGTCTGGTGATCAATGTGAACAATGGTTATAGGGACTTTCCCATTATTATGGGAAGAGCATGGCTTAGCACATTTGATGCTAAGTTAGGAATGAGAGGCTTGTCGTTGGAAATTTTCAAGAAAGATAAGCATGAAGCCATACATACATAAATAATTCCATGCATTACTAACGATGAAGAAGGATGTAATTGTAGATTGAAAGATCAAAACATTACCATGATCCTTACACTAATCCATAACAAATTTGAAAAATAAGTGTGTCTACAAAAAGAAATAATGATCACTAAATTAAAAGATACTTAATGGTTAAGAAATGAGAACATAAAACTATCCAAAACATACATGGAAACATCCAACCCACTTATCAATTCCTACCCTAAGAAAATGATCAAAGTTGAGAACTTAGAGAAGGATATCCTAAACCATGACTATACATCAATAATAAGTAATGAACATGGAGACTCAAAATTTGAAATTAAGAATAAACCAAAAAAAAATATCTAGACCCTTTAAAATAAGAATATCATCTAATCCAACAAGATATGTATCTCCAAATGATCAAAATTTGATTATCTTCAATGTCACATGGGATAATAAACAAAATTCTAAATCACTAATGATGTTAAATAAGAAACCTAGAGTATACGAACCCAATGATCTAGGGTCCATTTTCCAAACACTCGCCCATGAATTTAGTCATAGGGAAGGTACCTTAACTTGAATTAGGAATTAATAAGTACATTTTAACTTTTTTATTTTACAATTTTTTTGTTTACAATTTTTCTTATGCTTTTCATATTTCTTACTAATTTTTACTTTCTTTGATATCTTTCTTATTCTTTCATTCTTTTCACATTTCTTATCATTTTTCATTCTTTAATATCTTTCAATTTCTTTAAAATTTTTCTATTCTTATCTATTTCTCATTCTTCTATACTTTTACCATTTCTCATGTACATATTTTTATTGATTTTTTAATAAAGTGAAAAGGAATAAATGAAATGTAGTCAAAACAATAACAATTTTACCTTATGTTATCAAATCATTAAAGGATCAATTCTATACATAGTGAGACAACAACATCCATCCACTTATTTATGATAATAAGTGGTTCTTACCATGGACATAATGAAATTCGTTCTACAATAAAATAAAAATAAACCTATGATCATTATGCTTAGATAGAAAAGTGATGAACCAAGTGAAAATGAAAAGGGTGTGACATCAAGGGTATTTGTGGATTCTCTAAGACTAATACTATAAGTCTTATCTTGCTGATAAGTTATATTCTCTACTTGATTTCTAATAAAAAAATGGAAGTATGTCTAAAATAATTGTTGCCTGACCATGTCACTAGAAAGACATGTTACCCATGCTTGAAGGTAGTCCTCTAGTAAGGTTGACACAATAATAACATAATAAATACATAGAATAAGAATTTCTAGGGGTTCTAGTAAGGTTGACACAATAATAACATAATAAATACATAGAATAAAAATTTCTATGGGTTCTACTAGAAAGATATATTACCCATGCTTGAAGGTAGGTGTCTTCTTAGAAATTTCAAAGTTTCTTGGACTTGCATTACCTATGGGGCTAGAAAGACATGTTACTCATGCCTAAAGGTACTCCTCTATCCAATGGCCAAGTATCCTTTAAAAATAGAATGTGTTGTTAATAAGCTTTTTCCTTGAACTTCATTGCCAAGTTTTAATACTCCTTGTAATTATGGTAGTCTTGTGGTTGTTAGTTTCAATATAATATAATGTGATGTCACTGGTAAGTAGTATGAACTTTTTTTGGATCTTGGATGGAAGAGGTGATAATCATTTTAACCATGCATCACATATAGAATTCATTATGCCTATGGTAAGACACCTCAAGTCCCATTTTCTGCAATCCCTTCTACTCCCATTTCACCTCACTATTATACATAATCATAATTTAATGGTTTTATAAAATATAGTATCATTTTCTTATTGTGGAAATTCTAACGTGTGTCTTTTGGAAGATAGGTATGTTTTACATTTAACTTCTTGAGTGCCTATAGACACTTATAAGAAAATCAGATGGGCATGCACAAGCAGATTAATGAAAAGAAGATCCATACGACTAAAGCCAAAATTAATTCCATTACCATGCAAACACATAATTGGCAAGCAATCTTGAACAGTCTTACCCATGTGCACCAAGCCAAAACAAAAAACAAAGATCTACACATAGAGGATTTTAAAGAGTACATGGGATTAGCAAATCTTCAATATGCTAATCTAGCCATGTTAATAGTAAGTGGACCTAGAAAAGAATTTGCATACAGAAAGGATGTGCAATAGAAGCTTCACATTGTAAACTTTGAACTCCAAGTTGTCAAATCTATCTACCAAGATCAAAAAGGTGTAGCATCAAACCTAACTAGAAGGATGAAGGATTATTAGGAATTAAGAAAAATAGCAAAAGCTTTTAAAGATAAGAGAAGGAAGTTTGCAACTTGGTATATGAAAGCCAATAAGATGTTCTCATAGTTGCCATGTCCATGGGAAGTACCAACTCCAACAAATGTTGTTGAATTTGCTTGGATGGTATATGACCCAAGATTAAAAGAAGAATAGCTTCAGGCACTTGGCACTTCTTAACAGATACCAATTTCAAAAGCTCGATGACAAAGGAAAGAAGCCAATGGAGGAGCCACCACCACTTGGAACATAAAGGTTGCATCAAGCTTGGTTTTTTTTTTTTTTTGATCATATGTATCAATCATGCATTACATAATAACTTTCTAAATACTACTCAAATCATAATGTAGAATTCATAGTAGAGTCAATCATAATATCAAAGTTAGTATATAACCCCATAAATTTTGTAAATAACTCTATGCTCCTTTTGTTTTAACTCGAGAGTTTTTAGTTAGTGTTCTATATGTCTTTCCAAGTTGTAGTCAAATTACTACAACCATTCATAACTATCTTTTGGGGCCTATTATTTTGTTCACTTGGACATGTGTGTTGTACATTATCTTCAATTTTTATGGTTAATTACTTTGAGAAAATTTCTTGAAATATAGAAGTCAATGTTGAATAAAAGATTTTGGTTCACAATCAAATTTTTGAGAATGCCTTGTCGTTGTGGTTTCAACTAAACATTGGGCCTTTGTGTATCAAACAAGTGCTATTGTAGAATAGAATTTAATTTCAAAGTGAAAACCTGATCATGTTATTTAAAAATAAGTTACGTGTCTATCATCTGAATGTTTTCAATTTCTATAGAAAATTCCTCTATGTGCATCACAAGCTTAAGAAATGCTAATCTTTTGGTTGGTGCAAACTTTCCTCTTCACCAGAACTTTAACAAGAATGAAGAGAATGTCCCAAAGATAAGACTCGATACACATATTATGAGTTCTTTGTTTAGCCCTTTTGACTCACTAATTCTCATGTCATTTTTATGCATCTCAGTGTCATGAGATTATACTTGACCAGTTTTTCATTGTGTTCATCAATGATATCTTAATGTACTTGTAGTCAAAGTAGTAGCATGATCAACATCTATGAATAGTGTTATAGACCATTTGTGATTATCAATTGTATGCTTTACTTCTACGTATTCTTTCTAATGGAAACAGATTCAATTTCTTGTGCATGTAGTGTTTAGAGCTAGTGTGATGATGAACCTTATCAAGATTGCAATTATTTGTGATTGGCAGGTTCCTAAAAACATGGATGAGGAGTTTTTTGGGTATAGCTAGGTATTATCAGAGGTTCATATAGGACTTCTCTCTCATTGGTTTGCTCCTAGAAAAGCTGTTATAGAAAGAGGTGAGGTTCAGATGGAATTAATCTTGCAAGTTAACTTTTGATGAATTGAAGAAATTGCTGATTTTGATTTCTATTTTGATTTTTCCTACTTCTAAGGAGCCCTACAATGTATGCATTAATGCTTCTAGTAAAGGTTTCAAGTATATCCTCATTTAAGAGAGCAAGGTAGTTTCATATGCATGAAGGTAGCTCAAGCCTCATGAGACTCGTTATCGTGTTCACAATCTTGAGTTGGGCATTGTGATGTTTGCACTCAAGATTTGTCATCACTACCTCTATGGAGAGAAGTTAACAATTTATACTGCACATAAAGGCTTATAGTTCCTAATAGATTGGCTTTATTTAAACTTATGTCAAAGGAGGTAGGTAGAGCTATTTGTTGGTTTTAACTTTACCATTTAGTTTTGATTAGCCAAAAACAGCATGGTTGCTAATGCCTTGAGTTAGGTTGCACGTAAGTTATAGAGTCTTATAATCTAGTTGGTTGTACTAGAGAGGATTCAAAAATGGAAACAACATGATCCTTGGTAAATGTTTACAATTAAGGTAGGTTGATGAGACAACAGTGGTCATGGACTCTCATAAATTGCTTCAGCACAAAGATCATGTATGTATCTAAGTCATTACAATAATAGTTATTGGAGAAGGCTCACACTTGAGCAAATTCCAAATGAATCCTAGACGCAAGAAGATGTATTAATTATTCAATGGTATTTATTGATGGCTGAGGATGAAGAAGCATGTTTGAGATTTCATGGCTAAGTGCTTGATTTGGTAACAAGTTAAGATCAAGCACTAGCATCGAAGTGGTTATCCTTATCCACATTCCATTTCCTAATGGAAGTGAAAGGTGATGGATATGGACTTTACTTTATTACTAGTTTTCCTTGCATAAGGAATGGAAGGAATTATATTTTGGAGGACATGAACTTGTTGACTAAGTCTACAAATTTTCTTACTTTGAATATCACAATGAGTGCTAAGGATGTAGCCCAATTGTTTTTGTCCAAGATTATGTAACTACATGATGTTCTAGTTAAGATAGTTTTTGATTAAGATGCTAAGTCCAACGTTTGTATTTAGCATGCATTTCAAAGTGCTTTAGGCACCAAGATAAACATGAGTTTGGGTTGTCAATAGGTTAAGAGGGTGAATCAAAAATTGGAGGTCATGCTTATCAACTTTTAGGCAATGTCAAAATTTTTCATTACTATCATTTTCATATTCTAAGATAAAAAAGTTATAAGATAAAGTTATGTACCAAGGAAAAATTGTAAAATTCAAAAATATGATAAACAATAACAAAGAAAAGAAATTAAATTCACATGAAAAAGGGGCTAAGCCTCTTTCCCATACTATAAATAGAGGTCAAGAGCCTTTAAATCAAAGAGTATATAGAAAAGCAAGGAAGAGTAAGGGAGTGTTAAGTGTACAACTATAATTACATTCATACATAACCACTCAAATGAGGAATTCAGATAATTGACTTAAATATACACCATGGATACTTGGTGACTAACTACAATTTGAGAAATAAAAATAATAGAGTTCCCCTACTTTGGACAAAATTAATGATTTTTAGCACTATAGATCACACATACACACATATAGGCAAATTTTAAAATTTTTTGTATACAAATGCAATATATGTTTAAGCTCTTGAAAATGTATATTTCTAAGCACAAATGCACATATATATGTTTTCTCTTGCAAACATATATTTCTATGCACAAATGCACATAATAAGATATAGATACAAACATGCATATGCATAGTCTATTTACATTAATTTTTATGCTTTATTATACCTCCATAATTGACCAAAGGCTTGTAATTAAGTTATAGAAAAATGAATAAAGTCTAGTGAAAAAAATTATAGAAAGATAATGACTTAACCTAACTAACTGAGTTGCAAGTACTAGATTTATAAAAGTTAGAATGTTTAGCTTCTTTACAAATTGGACATCATGTTTATTAGACCCTAATGACATCAACTCTAAATGATCAGCAATGAACATGTCCTACATCCAACCATACAAATTTATAGAGGTCCAAAATAGCCTATATCATAATTCATAAATGGTATAGGTTAAATATCTACAAATAGTGTGAATAGATCATGGATCACTGTCTTCCTAGTCATATTTGTGTGAGTGAATGATGTATGATTAAATGTAACCAAGACATATAATCAATGATGTTGTGTGGCCCATTTAATGTTAGAAATTAATTTTCCTTAGTTCTAAATAATTGGTACGAGATCTAAACCTCACTTTAAGGGTTTGAATGAATATTTTCTAACAATTGCATATATCATGGTGAAAAGATTAAAAAATCCTAAAACTTAATGTCAAATGATGATGTATTTTACTTTCATGTATGATCTAAATATTAATTTAAGTCAACCTTGATGTTTTCAAGTCATTATCTAAAGGATTGAACTAATTGATGCCCTTAAGTTCTAAATTCAATGTTTGATTTTCAACTTTCCTTATAACTCTACATTCATCACAACTTAACCATGACCTCTATTATTACTCAAAGCTCATTTGCATTTGGTATTGAGAATTATTTGATTAGACTACTACTTGCAATGTTCTTATCTGTATCTCAGCACAACCTATGGCCCTTTGGAATTTAGCTTCATTATGACTTATAGCCAAGGTATAACATATTCATAATTATTAACATTACTAATATTCATTTCCAAAGAATCTCACCACAACTCATAATCTACAAGTAATTATTTTTTATTTCTATTTTAGACCTACTTCAACCCACATTGAACTTACAAATAACTTTGCAATTTCTATAATGAATGAATTAAGACTTACAATTAAGGAAAATTTAAATACTTCAACCTCCAACCAACTCATGATCAACTCATAATCTATCAAAAACAATCAAAATCACCTATTTCTCAGTGTCCTGTACTCTCTTGGCTTACTTTGCTATCATTCCAACTTGAACATAGTGGTATCAAAACATAGACATTCTTGGCCATTATCAAGAAATTTTCAAGCGTAGAGTTATTTTCATTGGCACTTAAGATTTTACTTATTGAATACATTTGATGAAGTTCCTATTAAATATCCATACAGTATCATACTTTTTTGGAGGGTTTAAAATTTTTCAATATTTTAGTATGTTGACAAGGGAGGAAAGAAATTAATTTTATAGAAATAAGAATCTAGATGTCTTTGTTAACCAAAAAAATTGGGGCAAGAATCATCACCAAAACCAACTCTAAAGAATGTTAAATTTCCCTACAAAATGAAGGATAATGTTAAAAAAATAAAGTTGAAGCTTCTCAATTATTGATAGTGGTGCTCCAACCACATAACTATAAACAAAGAGACTTTTATTAAGCATTAGCCTATGAACAATCTTGAAAGAATCAACATTAGAGATGAAACACAAGTCAAAATAGAATGAATTAGTAAGATGTTAATTAGTATTGAAGATGACACTCAAGTTCATATGCATAATGTTCTTTCATGGATTAAAATTTTCTAATTTATTATTTTAAGGAGGCCAAATGATAAAAAGGAAATAAAGTGATTTTTGAAAATGATGTTTGCATAATTTCTAATTCAAGGAGAGTAATAGCTAGATCGCTAAGGTTCAAAAATAGAATTTAATGTTTGGGAATACTCTTATAAATGATATAGTTTTATGTACGACTAAGGTTGATGGACCTAGATTATAACATTGTAAGCTTGTGCATGCCTACTACATCAATCTTGAAAATTTAATGAAACATAAGGTTCTCATTAGAACAAAATGCTCTAATTCTCCAAATGAAAATTATGAAACTTATCTTAATGAAAAATAAAAGACATATAGAGAAGAAGGCATTACCACTCAAACTTTTACACATGGATGTAGTTAGGTCCTTACCCCCATAACATCAACTGGTGAAGGTATGTACTTTTTTATGATTTTCGTGGATCACTCAAGGTATGCTTGGTCTTGTGTCTTGCATTCTAAGAATGAGTTTCTCCCACTTTCAAAATTTTCCAAAAACTTGTTGAGAATAGATCTTCCCACCAAATGAAAGCCCTAATGAATTTAATCAATGTTATGTTGAAAATGGGATAAAAAATAAAACTAAATGTAGATATGCTCCACAAAATAATGGCATAACTAAAAGGAAGAAATGTATCATTTAAGAAATGATCATATGTTTGTTAAAACATTAATCTATTTCCAATGAATATTTCTCAATAAATTAATTACTACTCCTAATGGGGACAAAACTCCTTATTAATTTTTTTATGATAAACCTCCAAACCTTTCTCATTTAAAGGTGTTTAGTTGTATTTGTTATGTGGAGATTCATAGCTAGGTAACAATTACGTAGTTGTTGGCTATAATGCTAAAATAAGTGGATACAAATTTTTTTGATCTAACTAATAGAAAATTACATGATGCTATTTTTGATGAGACTAAACTTGGGTTGCATCAATTCCATGAGATGAATAGTTTACAAAAGAAGGAATACACTTTAACTTATTCAGGAAGGGTCCACTCACCACATCAAATTTTGGATAGAAAATTAAATAGAAGAGCAACAAGGAGTCAAGTCATTACACATGTTTATTACATTTTCCTCTCTCATGAGCATACAAATGTAAATGAGGCTATTACGCAAAAAAGTGTAGAAGGAGGTAATGTTGAAGGAGATGTATGTAATTCAAAAAAATTAGACATGGGAATTTTTGGAAAGGTTAAAAGAAAATAAAATCATTGACACCAATGGATGTTCAAAAGCATATTCAATGAACTAAATGCATTGGTGGCTCATAAGGATAGACGAAGAGCTTTCCTATAGAAAAACACCTTGATTATGATGAGATTTTTGTCCTAGTTACCTATTTTGAGACTATCAAATATATGGTCTTCATTGTTGCCCATAAAGGTGTAAAATTGATCCAAATGGATGTTAATTATGCATTCTTGAATGGCACATTAGAAGAGGAAGTTTATAGTTTATAGCCTAAATATTATAAAGTCATGGAAAAAGAACATAAAGTATATACGTTGCACAAATCTTTATATGGCCTTAAATATGCTCCAAAATCTTGGCACCATTGATTAAATAATTATTTTTTTAAAAAATAATTATAAGAGTCGCATGTTTGAGCCCACTTTATACTTTAAACATAAAGATGTTGATTTCATCATATGTTGATGATATTGTATTCATGACTAGATTTGAGAAGTTGATTGAAAATTTTAGATGCAATATGAAGATAAAATTTGAAATGAAGGACTCGGGAGTTTTAAAATATTTTTTGGTGATTTAAATTAACTAGGAGGAAGATTATTTAAAGATGCACCAATCCAAATATGCACACCCCCATTGTAGAGAAGTATAGGTTAAGTGAACTAAAGAGTGCTAGTACTTCATTCTATCAATATTTGAAGCTTTATAAGAAGGATGATTCTCTATGATTTTTATGTCATAGTAGGCAAAATTTAGAATTTGCTACAACATTTTTATCTAGATTCATGTACGAATTAATGTAGTTCCATCTTATTTTCTTAAAGGAACCACTACTTTTTGCATCACTTTTATCAAGGAACGTAGACCGTTTTATGCTTTTTCTGATGCTAGTTGGGATGAAGAGATAGATGATAGGAAATCAACTTTCAAATGTTTCATTTTCCATGTACCAAATCTAATTTATTAGAAGACAATGAGCCAACCTAGTATGAACCTTTTCTCATGTGAGGTTGAATTGATTTTTGTGGATTAATGTTTGCAACATGTTTTGTGAATTAAGAAATTTTTACATAGTTATGCATTAAAATTAATTTTCCTTTTAAGATAATGGCTAACAATGCTATTGCTGTACAATAATCTAAGGTGCATATAATTCACAAAAAATTCAAGCACATTGAAATCAAGTTCCATTTTATCAAGAATGAAGTTAAGTAGGGTATTATGAAGCCCTCATATGTACAAAGCATTGGTCAACTTGTAGATTTTCTTACAATACCATTCAAGGCTTTTAGGTATGATTATCTCTCAAGAATGATTGGTTGCTCAAAAGTCAAAGAAGAAGACATTTGAGATTCTCAAAACTCAAATGTTGTAATTCCTAATCCAATTTCTATCTTAAAGGAGGAAGTGTTAAGTATAGTCTAGAAATTGTATTGGTCCTTCTATTTTCAAGTTATGATTTTTTAATCTTTAGTTGTGTTTTTGTTTTATGGTATGTTCACTTTTTAAAGTTTGTCAAGTCATTTATTTATTTGAAGTTTATGAAGATGTTTTATGGTTTAAATTTTAGTTTAGTACAAAAGTAAAAGTGAAAAGAGTGGTTTAATATTTTTTCATGTATGTTATTATCTCAAAAGCTATAAATAGAACCTATGACTCTATATTTGAATTGGATGTGAAACTATTTAAGTGATGTAATTGTTGCTTTCTTTCATTTGCAATGGAAGTTTGGAGAAGAGGACCTTTGTGTTGAAGTCTCTCAAGCTTCAAGCTCTTTTTTCTCTTGTTTTCAATTTATAATGATTTTTTAGGTCATATGATACATTTGCTTAGAATTTCACATCTGTTTCACAATATTATTTTACATTTCTCTATAGATTTAACAATTGATCTCACATTTCATAAATTATTTCTTAATTTTATATGCTATATTACAAGATCTCTCAATTTTAATTCATGTTGATGTAGTTATATGAATTTGACGATGTTTCATATGCGTCTATTCTTGATAATGGCGGAATAAGTAAGCCTATTATTTGAATTGCTTTTACTCATTTAAGCAATGACATGGTCTGTGAATTTATTGTAAGAAACATGTAGCTCTTCTTATACCACCATACAAATACAAATATGAGACGACGCAGAAGCCGTGATGAAAGTTGAACAAGCCACGATTCAAACCATGACTAAGAAGAAGAAGAAGAAGCAAATACTTGGGAATGGCGACTCGGCGAGTGGCAGCAAAGCCTTGGAATTAAGAACCTCTTGCTACTTCTCCACCTCCTCTCAAGATCGTCAACAGGATAAAAATTGGTGGGCCCCCCTACTTTCACGGGAAAGGTGATTTTGAAGTTTTGCCTTTTTAAATGCAATGCAACTTCCAAATTACCCTTTCTCCTGCAGGGTAAGTTTTTGTTCTTCCTTTAGCTTTTAAAAATATTTTCACACCAAAAAAACTTAAAAAGAACTTTATATATATTTAACTTTAAGTTGCAAAAAATATTAAAGATAGATTAACAAATTAATTCATTAGCAAAGGTATTTTAATTTGCAATAAAATAATTCATATAATCATTAATTGTTACCATTGAAATACTAATATAACAAAGATTGTGATAAGATGTGCTAGATTTTGTCATAAAAAGAATTTCTTGTTCTTTCCTACATGCTCTAGAAACTTTACAGCAGATACAACATTCTTGGAAGAAGTAATCACAAGACTCAAGACTTTATATAGTTTTGACATATATATCAGCTTTTAAATTTACATCTTCTAGCTCCATCTTTTTAATTTTCACTTTCCAATTCCATCTTATAAAATCACTTTTTAGTAACCTTCAATGTTGCATCTTCTCAAGAAAGATAAAATAAAAAATCTACTTAGAATTAATTATATAAAAATCACACATTTGAAAAATATTTAACATTAATAAACAAATAACCTACCATTGTTAAACATCTATCATCACTATTTATAGAAAAATATGTTTAAAGTTGAAAATTTAGACTATTTTGTACATTCTTGATATGTTGAAATAACTTTTATGATAATACCTATTATAGAAAATAAAAATTGTATTGTATTTCTTTACTTGCATCCAACATCACAATCTACTTCAAAACTTGAAACACCAAGAGAAAAATAAAAATAACTATATTATAAATGTATAATTTAAATAAAAAATGTTTTATAAAACTTAAAGAAAACTTAACATACCTTCTATGTTGCCTAACTCGTAGGTCTATGACTTTTGAATGACCTCCATATTTCAAAAAATTCATTACATTCTAAATCTTTCAATTCTTGTGGTGCTAACAAAGATATGAACATCAACATATCCAATATTTCAATTGATAAATTTAACTTACAACTACATTTTATCACATTTGATTTGGAAAATCCTCTTTCACATATTGTTGTGCTTGCTGGAATTGTCAAAACAATCTTCCAAAGTTTCATTAAATTTGGAAAAGATTCAATCCATTCACTTTCTCCACTACAATGTGACCTAGTTGATAGCATATTTTTGTTTCAAGTGCAATACAAGCTGTAATGATAAGCATTTCCATCTCACCCATGCATTTTTAGAATCAATAATTGGATTGGTTTTAACATCAAACTTATATTTGTAGTCTTGGTGTATTTATTATGTATGGTTGCATTGTAGAGCATTAATTAAGAGAGGAAAAAAATGAACTTATAGAAATTAAAAATAAAACTTGTTTTATATATGCACATGATGTAAGAATGAGAAGTACGTTCTTACACAAAGTGCATGTCACACATATACGGTTTATTAACCATTACACTTTTTTCCACCAGTAAACAAGAAAAATAGAACACTTCCTTAGGTAAGCACCTCATGTACTGCTTAT
Organism: Gnetum montanum; assembly: GCA_015680685.1. NCBI lineage: Eukaryota > Viridiplantae > Streptophyta > Gnetopsida > Gnetales > Gnetaceae > Gnetum > Gnetum montanum. The sequence goes on along the minus strand of MNCI01030420.1, from coordinate 217,737 downwards.
CCACAGAATTTGGGTTTTGATTATTTTTTTTTTATACACATAAAATGAAGTTTGAGTTTGTTCTCCTTTGTTCTTGTGCATTCTTCCTTTTCAACACTTTCCTCGAATTCTTAACTTAGTAAATGGATTTTTGTTTGCTCTAAACATGGATTTGGGATTGATGCGGTCCTATCTACATGGATACAAAACTTGTTTAGAGAGAAATCACATCTTGCAAGATTTCTTAGGGTTTGATACTTGTTTTGGACTTTCTACCTCAACAATTATACTTGGTGGGTTGTTTCTACCTTTCCCCTATATTTTTGTTCTAGATTAGTGTATATGATCATGTGATGTAGGCATGGGGGGCAAATAGTTTAAAGTTTGAGTTTTGGAGAAATTACTTTGCAAATTTTTTAAAATTTTATGGTTTTATTTTATAAGTAAAGGCAATTGTCATTCACATAAGCTTAGATATTGTCATCTCTTTGACTATAACCACTATCTTTTTTGTAATTGTATGGTACAATAGTTAAGTTGGAATAAATTACAGTGTTGAGTATTTAACTACAGATATTTGAAATATAGTCAATGTAAAACTATTGTTTATGTTTGTCATTTTACTACTAATAATATCCAGTTTACATTCGGTTAACACTAGATGTCCATCCCATGCTATAAATATGGTTATAAGTAAGCCTTCAAAGTAGTGTGTTTGGCTTTCATCCCTATGCTTTCTTCTTTTCCATTATCTATTGTTCATTGTGTTTAAGAAATTCTCTTTGAGCTAACATAAATATCTAGGATCCTATTTCTTGTTGTGGTTTTTCTTATTTTTCCCCAAGATATATTATTGTGTTTTTCTATGGATTTATTTTTTACTATTATTATGAATGATCTAAAAAATCACAATTGGTATCGGAGCCAAGTTCTTTCATGGTAGTTCCTTTTTTTTTATTTTCTGGTGTTTTTTGATTTTAGGATATGGCAAACTTAGCAAAAATCAAAATTGAAAAAATCTCTGGTAATGANTTTAGGATATGGCAAACTTAGCAAAAATCAAAATTGAAAAAATCTCTGGTAATGATTACGAAGTTTGAAGAATGTACATGGAGGATCTTCTTGTTAGCAAAGATCTCTGGCAAGTAATTGCTAATTCAAAGTCTGCGATTGTCACAAATTCAAACTGGGAGGCCTTGGATAAAAAGGCAAGAAGCAAAATTTGTTTGTCTCTCTCATTCGATGTTGCTTAATGTTTCTAGAGTTCTAACTACCAAAGACCTGTGGAACAAATTCAAAGATTTGTACCAAACAAAATTTGTTGCTAACAAATTGTTTCATAGGAGGCATTTACACACACTCAAGATGCCTAAAGGTATGTTAATTACTAATCATCTAAGTATCTTCAACAATATATCATGATGCAACTTGAAGTAGTTGAAGATAAAATGAAAAAGAAAGATCATTATATGTATCTTTTAGAGTCTCTTCATGAGTCTTGGAATACTTTTGTAACATTAGTGAGTAATTTTGTGTCAACTCTTAATTTTGATACCATTGTAGCCCAACTCCTTAGTGAAGAAAGAAGAATTAAAAAGTCTATCCCTATCCAAAGTGATCTTTTCCTAGCCAAAAACTCCAACTTAAAGTTGAATAAAAGCCCACAATTTAAACCTCTCAGATCCTAGAAAAATTCCACAAAATCAAGATGTTGGAATTGTAGAAAGATTGGTCATCTTAAAAAGGATTATAAAGCAACAAAGAAAGGAAAAGCATCTACAAATAATAATGAAATTCCTCCTCATGAAGAGGGAGATTTGTATGTGGTGTCATTAGTTGATGATGCTGAGAGAGTTTCTTGGTATATTGATTCTGGTGCTTCCTATCACTATACCCCACACCTTGAGTGTTTTTGTGAATACTTTGCTTGTAATCTTGGTGTGATCAAACTAGGTGATGATAGTCTTTCTAATGTTGTTGGGTACGGTAAAGTTAAAATCCAATTTAAGGATAGAACCATTAAAACTATATCTCATGTCCGTCATGTATCTAAACTCACAATGAGTCTCCTATCTATGAGTGAGTTAGATTTTGCAAGTCTAACTATCATATTTGATGAAGGAAAACGTAAAATCTTGCAAGGGTCTTTACCTCTAGACACTGGTGTAAAGGTGGGAATACTATACTAGTTGGAATTAAGGACATTGCAGCACAACTTAAACATGATAACTATTAATGACTTGCATTCAAGCATTGATATTTGGCACAAAAGATTGATACATTTAAGTGAAAAAGGTTTAAAAGAACTACATAAAAAAGGTAAAATTAACCTCACAAAAGAACCTTTTAATTTTTGTCATCATTGCCTACTTGGTAAAAAAACACATTCAGGATTGCCAAGAAGTAATGCTAAAGTTAATCAAGTGTTAAAGTTAACACACAGTGAGGTATGTGAACTAGTTAAAGACTTGCAAACATTTTTACTTGGAGCTGCTACATATTATGTTTTATTCATTAATGGTTTTTTAAGGAAAGCTTGAATCTATTTAATGAAACATAAGTCTGAAGTGTTTGAAAAATTTAAAGAGTTCAAAGCTCTTGTTGAAAACTATTCAAGAAAGAAAATCAAGGTCCTTAGAATACATAATCATGGTGAATTTTGCTCCCATGCTTTTGGCAATTCTTGTAAATAACATGGCATATATAAACAAAATACTATTCTAAGAACTCTTAAATAGAATGGAGTAGTTGAACGTTTTAATAGAATGTTGCTAAAAAGAATCAGATGCATGCTAAGTGAAGATGGTCTTGGTAAACATTTTCAAGTTGAAGCTACAATGACTACTTGCTATCTCATCAATAGGTCTCCATCCTTTGCAATTAATGAAAAGATTCTAGAAGAAATATGGAGCGGCAAGTTTGTTAATTTGAATTATCTTCGAGTTTTTGGTGTAAAGCTTATGTTCACATTCCAAAAATTTATAGATCAAAATTAGACTATAAGTCTATAAGATGTATTTTCCTTAGTTATGGTCATGATGTTAAATCTTATAAGTTCTACAACCCAGAAACTAAGAGGGTTATCAATAGTCATGATGTTGTATTTAGAGAGTCTTGCAAACATATTAAGCGCAATCTCTCTAATGATGTAACACCTGATCATGTATCTTTTCAAGTTAATAAAGGAAATTCATAGGGTCATCCTCCCTCGGCAATAGATATTGCTCCTAACCAACAGGATGGTGTGAATAATATACAAGAAATAAGTACAAGGAAAAATGTAAGTGAAGATAAGGAAATAGAGTACCAACATGATGCTCCATCAACTTCACAAGCCTTAAGAATGTTTGGTCACATAAGAAAATTACCCACTTGGTTTGAAGATCAAATTCTAATCACTAAAGCTAAACCACTTACTTATGATGATGCATGTACATCTCTTTATCATAAAGAATGGAAGCGAGCGATGGATGATGAAATGTCTACTATTCATAAGAATAAGACATGGGAATTGGTTGAACTTCCATCTAATAGAAAAATAATTGGATGTAAGTAGATGTTCAAAATTAAATCTAGTGACTAATTTAAAGCATGTCTTATTGCTAAGGGTTATTCCCAAAACAAGGGAATTGATTATGATGAACTCTTCTTCCCTTTGGTAAAATTAAAATCCATTATATCATTGCTATTAATAGCAGCAACTTATGATCTAGAACTTGAACAAATGGAGGTAAAAGCTACTTTTCTCAATGATGATCTTAAGGAGGAAATATATATGCTTCAACCTAAATGGTAGGAAGTGAAAGGAAAAGAGCATATGACCTGTCGATTACTAAGATTATTATATTGTCTCAAACAAGCATCAAGGATGTGGAATAAAAAATTTAATGAACACATATTAAATCTTGGCTTCATTAGAAGTTAGGAAGACTCCTGCTTATATGTCAAAAATAAAAAAGGAAAACTCTGAATTTTATTGGTATATGTTAATGAGATGTTAATAGCAAGAAGTGACATGGATGAAATTAAGAAGTTGAAACAACTTCTTTCTTATCAATTTGAGATGAAAGATCTTGGTGTTGTTAAAAGAATTTTGGGCATGGAAATTAAAAGGAATAGAGGTAATAACAAACTTTGGGTTGGACAATGCGCATATGTGCAAAATATCTTAAAAAGATATAATATGCAAGATTGTAAGCCTATGGAAACACCTTGTGAAACTGGGATGAAACTCTCAATTAAACAATGCCCTAAAAAAGATGATGAAAAAGAGATCATGATAAAAATTCCATATCAATTAAATATATGCTAGTTGGGGTGGGGATTTAGATAACAGGAAATCAACCAATGAATATGTGTTTAATATCTTTGATGGTGTTGTCTCTTGGAAAATCCAATTTCAGTCTTATGTAGCTCAATCTATTACTAAAGCAGAATATGTTGTTGCAAATCTAGCTAGTTGAGAAGCAACATGGCTTCAAAGATTAGTGGCTGAACTCAAAATTCATAAAAAGATTGTGAAAACTGGCTATGATAACCAAAGCACAATTTATATATCCAAAAATCCCACTTTCCACATAGGATGAAGCATATAGAAATACAGTATCACTATATTCAAGAGTAGATAAATGAAAAAAAAAGATACTTCCTGAAAAAATTAAGGTAGAAGGGAATCCTAGTAATATGATGACAAAATATTTATCTACTGAAAACTTTTTATTGTTTTGAATAGCTGTTGGTGTCATGGAAGGTGATATCATCCAAGTTCTAGATTAGGCTTCATGGCAACTTTGCCTTCAAGAAGGAGAATTGTGAGTAAAGTGAAGGAAACTACCATTCACATAAGCTTAGATATAGTCATCTCTTTGATTACAAGCACTATCTTTTTTGTAATTGTATGGTACAATAGTTATGTTGTAATAAACTGCAATGTTGAGTATTTAACTATAGATATTTGAAATATAGTCAATGTAAAACTATTGTTCATCTCCATTATTTTACTGTTGTTACTATCCAAATAAATTTGATTAACACTACCTATGGATGTCCATTCCATGCTATAAATATGGCTACAATGAAACCTTAAAGGTAGTGTGTTTGGCTTTCATCCCTATGCCTTCTTCTTTCCCATTCTCTTTTGTTCATTATGTTTGAGAAATTTTCTCTGAGCTAACATAAGATCCAGGAGCTTGTTTCTTGCTAGGATTTTTCTCAATTTTTCCTAGGATATATTCTTGTGTTTTTCTATGGATTTATTTTTTACTATTATCATGAAAGATCTAAAAAATCACATATTTGTGAATTATTTATAAAGAAATATGCGATGAATGAAAGGATATGAACTTGTGGAATATTAAATGTGATATTATTGAGACTAGCGTAGTTTGGATATTATATTTTATGGGCCTATTTCTTGGTGTTTCAATTATCACTTGCTATAATTAAATATTACTATTTATTATTTCATTAATTAAATTTTAAATACACAAATTTTTTTTGAGAGTCTAATTAAGGTGAAATTATCATCATTGGGATCGTTTCTTGATGTACTTTCTATTCGTGAAATTTGTTTTCTCCAATAGCATCTATCATCTTGGAGGTTACAAAAGTAGTTATTTTTACAATATTATATATAGTTCTAAGAGTATGGTTATGGCATGAAATTTTGTTATGTCATATTATGGTATTATCTTCATGGAGTGAGTGTGACCATTAGGTGTGAATATATGTGGTCATGTTATATTTGATTCAAATATGTTGTGCGTAGGATATGAGAAGGCTTAAGCTAGCCTAGATTTGTACATGTCCTCACAATGACAATTATAGGAGTCATTGGTAGGTTGTGCTAGCATAAGGGTGTGCATCAATTGGTGACAAGGCATCCTAGAGGTACTTATGGATTGATCCCCACTATGGTGCATCAATAACATTCCTATCTCAGGCCTCATCTTGAGAGTGAAAGAGTATAGATTTGTTTGTCCCTACAATTGGTACATGGCATAGGTGTGTATGTTCCTATAGCTAGCCCTCCAAAAGCCCAATGGTTACAGGCTCATTATAACGAACCCTAGAAAGTGATTGAATATGAGTACTCATGATAAAATTTCACATGCTACACTAAGTGCAATTATGCTATCAACCACATGGATAATGTGTATATAGTAGTATGACATCCACATGAGTTATGTGTAGATGTTGGTATTGTTTTGTGAGTCATAGTCATGGTAGTATATATTGTGATTGAATTATGAATGTATGGTCAATGTGATGATTGATGGCATAAAAATGAATGCATGTGCATGATAGTGAAAATGCATGTGGTGTGGTGTAATGAATATATGATTGATTATGTCTAATAATGATTTTATCTATGATTGCTAGCAATCTACTTACTCTAGTAAGAAGTATGCTAGTGTGGTGTGTGATATCATCTATGCATGTGTTGCTTAGAATGTGTGTGAGACTAACTGTTGATGCAAGTTCTTTTGTATCCCATTCCCCTCCTCTAGTGCAACACTTGTTGACCATCTAGTAAGAGAACTATAAAGGCTTCCCACCCAGTTTTATATTTACTTTATTTAGTTATAAGTGCAGGATGCAGGGGTGCAAGTAAGTACTGAAAGAGATAGAGGAGATGGATAACTTCAAGGATTGGTTGATGTATATTTCCATTTATAATATTGTGAACTATTAATATTTATAAGACCATTAGTATACTCTTATGTATATGATGTTGTTTATGTTTTGTATCTTATGTGAGCAACATAGATTTTTTGGTTTATATAGAGACATGTAGTCCTATAAATTAATGTATATGCTTGGTCTTTAGTTTGGAATGGATTATTGTATGGTTTAATTGTGATATATATATTGTGTTGTTTATTCTTAATGTATTTTCATGCACCACTAGTTTCTTAGTTTGTCATACTTTTGTTATGTTATTATTATTAATAATCCTAGGCATGACTTCTTTCTAACTAGGCATGGTAGGGTAGGATGTTACAATATTAAACTAAAGATTAAACTAAACTACATAGAAATAAAATGCATTAAATATAAATTTAGGTTATGTTAGAGTACTGCAATGAATAGAAATTAATCTTAATCTTACTACCATTCATCACTAGTATCTAGGTATAATCCACTTGAATAAGACTCTATACAATTAACTTCGATCCACATTTTGGACACTTGCTAACAATTTCTAAGTGTTACAAAATAGTAGGTAGGTGGTATTTATAAACTTTACTAGTCGTAGATACATCATATTTGTGATATCATATGTTTCCATATGACATTGTAGCTATGAAGTTAAGAAAGGACATTAGATGTTTAGCAATGGTACTAATCATACACAATAAGTGTAGTTGGTAATAATAATATATCTTTTTTACATTAGTATATTACTAAAAGCACATACACTATCAATCTTCTATATTGGTTACCTATTCCAGGTTGATGAGTCACGATATCGTGGTCTGCCTCAATGCTTATAAATAAGAGGTGGCTTTCCCTGTTTTAGGCATCTAGATCTAGACCTTAGCCAAATTCTTGCAGTTTTACCATTCCAGAGTTAGAATAATTTCCATGTGCCCGCAGTAGGAGTCTTAAAGTGAATAGATCTTTATTCAAGCAAATTGTACCTAAGCACACATTTATGTACGGCAATAAAGATGAACTTTCTAATAAACCTTGCAGCATGTGGTCTAAGCTAACTAAATAGGATTTAATTATTGTTAAATCTTTAATTACTTTCCTAGATAAGTAATCACTCTCAACCCTTGACTCTCCTAGTTAAGTGTATTTAGTACGATTGCTTCAAGCACATGTGCAACACTTGGTAACCCAGTAATGAATAGCATTTGGTAATCCCAGCAGTGTTGCACTGGTTCAGGGTGTGTGCGACAAGTGGGAACAGATACTGGTGCTAGGACAATTAGAACTTAGTTAGTGAATGGTTAATGAAAGTTAGTCACTTAGTTCTCTTCACCCTTCCCTATTAGCATAAGGCGTTAAAAAGATAAAAGATATAAAAATCATACACCTCAGGCTTACTTAACCATACAACCGTGACAATACAAGTAAGTTTGGGAAGACAACAATTAATTAACCTTAAGTGTTCCATTAGGGCGCATAAGCACTTAGTCCTTGGAGTTCGACCGAATCATGGGTGAGATGCTTGTATTCGTATGGTTGAGTGTAGGGGTACCTTGCCACTCATCATTGGCGCCGTTGTCGGGGACTTAGTTGTTTGTGCGCTACGTAGAACATAGGAAATCATTCATATCATTGGGAGCTAGAACCATTAGGGTTGATCAAAAGAAAAATAAGATAATGGTAACTTGCACACCAGACAAGACAAAAATTTCTTCTTCTTCACACAAAAGCACTTCACCGCCTAGGACCAACACAAGAGATAGTCAACGGCACAACACACATAACCAAGATCCTCCAATTCCTCAATAATTCCGTGTGGTATATATTCATCACGATGAGTATATACCAGACTTTACCTTTATTCTCCATCAAGATGAACAACTACATTGCAGAGACTTGGAGGGTAACATAGTGTTGCCTCCAGACAAAGCAACCCCCAACATGCTCCTTCGTGCTCTTGCACAAATAGGTATGTCACAGTTGTACGCAGAGTACATTGCACGTAACCATGACACAAGGGACTACCATCCCATAGAAGCACAACATCAAAGGGACTTGCAACAAGAGAGATACTATACATTTTCGAAGGGCAAAGGATCCCATAACGCTCCACCCATCTTAAGCGAAATTGAGGGTGGTGAACCTATTTCAGTGGGTTCTCCACAAAATGATATTCCCCCTCCTAATGATGGTGAGGAGGTGGTGTATCAGAACCTTCACTCCATGATTCACAATCCTAGTTTTGATCCTCACGAACACCAAGTGTTCAACGAGGGAACACAAACACATGATAAGGGTGGGCATTCTGATAGTCATCATGATCAGGGTCAAGACCACCAAATAGAAGGTAGGAAACATGTCATGGTAATCATTCTTCTTCTTGTTCACCTTCATCATCACATTCACCCTCTCCTTCAATATCAGGATGCAGTCATAGGAAACATAACCATAAGGATAAAGGTAAGCAAGGTGAGAAACCTCAACGAGAGAGTCGAGAGCGAGGACGAGGGCATTCTAGAGAATCACAGCATAGAAGAAGGGAAAGTAGGGAACCATGTAGACATCACAAACGCTATGAAAGAAATGACCACAAAGAACCCCTACTTATAACATGAAGCATGTTAGACATCATAGAGGTCGTAAGAATACCCACAAGGCACCAAAAAGATAGCAGGATCAAGAGACTCGACATGAATAATATCCCATGATTTGAGGGGGGATACAACACTGATCCTCAGAACCACTTACAAGCATTTCATGATGCATGTGCCTTGCAGATCATTGAGAAAAAATGGCAGAAATTAAAGTTATTCCCAAGAACACTAGTAAAAGAAGTGGAAAGCTTGTACCGGTCCTTAGAACCAAAATCCATTTGAAGGTGGAGTACGATGCTAGAACTGTTTAACGATAAGTATCAAACATACTCCCAGGTGTCCAACCTATGAAAGAAAATCCAAGGATGGAAGCAGGGAACTCATGAACCCTTGGATGCTACCATGGGCTGATATTATGCATTGCTACATTGTTGTTTGGGCCATGGTTACTCGCAGTAGGATCAACTATGCCATCTCGTAGATGGACTTAAAATGAAACTAGGAGAACCCTTGGAACGTATGCCCAAGGGATATTATCAAAGCTTAGGTCCCATCAAATCCATAGATTGCTGAAGCAAGTAGCTAAGGAAGAAGGAGAGCTACGTAAGAGAGAAACTGTGTATGAGTACAACCACTATCCTTCCCTCCGAAAAAGAGGAGTAAGATTCTGTGAGGAGGAGGAAGAGTCACCACTCGAGGAGATGATGAATAAGAAAACCTTTCCATTCCAAAAATTAACAACAGAAGTGTCGGCAAAGGTAGACCAAATGTGGGACTCCTTAGATAGTAGATTTGAAATCGTTCTCAAAATCGTAGAGGAGTCTAAGGAGCGAAGTGGTGACTATGATAGAAAGAAAAAGAGGGATTTGGACCATGCATGTAACAAAGGTAAGGATAAAATGGCCATCACCCAAGAGATTGTGGATTCTAATATGGACAATGATAGTGGATGTGAGATATGCTAGTATGACCATCCTAAGGGATGTTGCCCAGTAATCTCACATCTGCAAGAGTCTGGGGTGTATGCACTTAACCCACGACTTAACAAATGGCAAGCACCCCGATGGTTACCTTATCCCTAAGGTAACCCAAGGCATTTCCACCAACCATTAACATATTATCCAAGTGGAACTCCACCACAACCTATTGAGTAACACCAGTAGTGGCAATACCCATAGTCATGGGGGATGCCACCACCGAGACAATAATACCCTTACCGACAACTGAATCCATACGGCTACTACGTGCAGCAACCAATCTCTCCATGTGACTCTGTAGATCATGTGACACCACAACGTCACTACCAACCTCGGGAGTATTATAGGACTCCTTCTCCTAGGAGAGACAACCCACAAGCATACCATCCTCTGAATCCATTTGCGACTCTCACACTGATAGATCCATTACCACCTACTTCGGCAATGCAAGGGGAACTCCCCACTCAACCACAGCAACATAATGCTACGAGAGTTGTGAACCTCCAACCTACTACTAGTTCTGATAGCCATACAAAGAGAAGACCTTTCTTCAGAACCAATAGCCCAACCAAGCGCTCACAACCACAAGTGGTTGAGCCTCAAAATGCTAAATAAGGCTTCAGAGCTCCCTTCAAACCAAAAACAGAGCTCAATGCACACAGTTATGTTAACACATGCCATTATTGACTGGATCAAGGAGGGCCACCTTCCCAGGAAATTCTTTGATCCTGGAAGTCCTCTAATCTATCTCCAAGTTGCTAGGAGTGAACCTTGTAAAGCTCTTCTGGACTTAGGTTCTGGAGTCAACTTAATATCACAAGAGATGTATAAAGCCTGGAACCTGCCTCCACTAAAGAACAGCAATATTCACTTAGAGCTAGCTAACCAGCCCATCACTGTTCCCTTGGGATTGGTGGAGGACATCATTACCACTATGTGTGGGTGGTCATATCTAGCTGATTTCCTAGTGATACAAGTAAACAATGACAAAGGTGACTTCACAATAATAATGGGAAGGGCATGGCTAAGTACCATAAATGCATGCCTAGGAATCTACGATCTTTCCCTGGAAATATCTAAGGAAAACACTTTTAGAAATATCGAGAGGAAGAAAGTTCCATGCATCACATACAATGATATAGGGTGTGATTGTGTACAGGAATGTTCAACATTTCCTGCATGCAACTGGTGTGCCTATGAAATTAACATACACAAGTGCATGTATGTAGCAACCACACAACAAGAAAACACCCAGTGGTTGATAGCTAACTAGGAGAGAAACTTACCAACTTGCATGGAACCAACTGAGGGAACAACCTACGCCCAATTCGAAAGCATAGATTCACTAGAGCAAGAGTATTACCAACTTATAACCCTTAACTTGAAAACATCATTAGGTGGAAGTTGGAGATTCCTAAAAACTTCAAACAAGCGCTCCGATAAAAGAGTACTAGTTAATGTGCAATAGACCAAACCTTATCATGAATCTAGAATGGTCAATGCACATTACACATCGGAGAAAGGATGACCTCACTCATTATTTCGAATCTCCCCCTTTCAATTCAGTCATGGGGAAGATGGCCACCTATGCTGATCAATCAAGGCCCTTAGTTCATTTTTAAGTTTTTGTTTTACAAATTCCTTTAACTTTTCTTATTTTTGTTTTGCAACATTGTTCATACTTTTTCTTTTCTTTTCTTTTCTTTGTGTGTTTATTTTTTTTTATTTTTTTTTGTTTTGTTTTTTTTATTTTGTTAGGTTTGTCACCTAATAAGTGTTGATGATGGTATGAACTGTATTCCATTGATTGCTAATGTTTGGTTTCTACCTTTGAGTTATGATGCTAATACTTTGGTATGGTTCTTTTGATATAATAGGCAATGAGTCCACATCATCCATGCATCCATGAATTTCTATGGTCGCTCTTGGCTTGGAACTGTACAATCCCTTTCTTTCAATAATAAGAACTATCAACGAATTGCTGACTAGGCATTTCTCAAACTAAGGAAAGACTCAAGGATTGAAAAGGGTGTGACTTCAAAGGGATTTGATACATTTGTGCTGGCCATTCTCTTGGGTGCTTGGATGTTTCCTTCTTGGGTTTTCCGTACCATTCTGACGCTACTCCATTATCGAGAAGCTAAGCTAATAAAAATAATAAGTCTTTGCATGGTGTGGTTCTCATGCAAAACATAAAAAAAAAGAGAAAAAGTGAAAATTCAAAGCACACCCCATGGATGAAATAATCATCTAGGCTACAAGCACTGGCTATGGAACTAAAAAGAAAATGTTCCCTCTAACTAAGGCCCTTTCTCGCTTCCTACTTTCTCCTGTTTCGTTTCGTCAATATGGTGGTGACTCTTCAATGGAGGCATTCATGTTACTTCAGGTGGATGGATTGGCCGAATGTATTAATGCAAAGTCATTGGATGTGATTTTTTAAGGCTAGATTTGGAATGAGATCTACTAAGTCACATTAACCATTAATACACAAGGGGTTGTACATCACCTTGTTCTTGAGACTCCATTCCATTCTCTTCTTTCCATCCTTCTTTCTCCATTTTCACCTCATTGTTGGTTGTATCAATAGTCTATATTTTGGTTGATGCATTGTTTTCTTTTTAGTAAATTCTTGTGGTTAAGAATTTAACTCTTGTTTCCAACTAGCATACCCAGAGCCTACGAACTCTTTGAATGTGGGATTATCAGGGCATTAAAAGCATGAGCCTACTTTGGGGAGGACCCACTGGCATTCCTATTTGGGGCATCAGTTAATTTCTTTCCCTTAAACATTTTTGCAATCAACATCTATTTTGTTCATTACCATCCCTGACATCCATTTTATTGGAATGGTCGTTGTTTCTTTTTCTCCATCTTTCTTGTTTCTTTTCTTTTTCTCCATTCTCTCACTATCGGAGGCTTGCTCTTAGTCATGGGGGTCCTGGTCCAATTTTTTCAATTTTCTCTTAACCCCTACACCTTGGGTAGTCACTAGTGTTATATCTCCAAATCCGCATCAGCCATATCATAACTCACCTTACACCAAAGCAAGGTATCAACTGCATTATGATTCATTCACCCTTGCTAATATAAGACTGTGTTGTGTGTGCAGATGGTAATCATACACCAATGGATTGGATTTGGAGAAAACACTTGGAATGGACTAGTGTTGAAGCAATTATGCAAGGAACAAGATTGATGACATGCTCATGGATGGACAACGAAAAGTGCAATCTTGGCATTGGTAGCAGTAGACTTCTTCTTTTTTCTCTCTCTCTTCTCTCTTCTCTCTCAGCTACCAAGTAAGGCTGGATGTCAAATGTGTATAGTGTTCACTCTTGTTGTCATGAACACTAAATTTGCCATGTATTGTAATGATGATCCATTCACATGTCATCCCATTCACCATTAGTGTCATTTCAGTCAATAATCCCATACCTTCCCAATATTTTGTAAGGAACTCAAGGATGAGTTTTCATTCAGTCATGGGGGTATGATGAGCCGTGATACGCAATATCATGGCCTGACTCAATGCTTATAAATAAGAGGTAGCTTTCCCTATTTTAGGCATCTATATCTAGACCTTAGCCAAAATCTTGCAATTTTACCATTCCAGAGTTAGAATAATTTCCATGTGCCCGCAGTAGGAGTCTTAAAGTGAATAGATCTTTATTCGAGCAAATTGTACCTGAGCACACATTTGTGTACGGTAATAAAGATGAACTTTTTGATAAACCTTGCAGCATGTGGACTAAGCTAAATAGGATTTAATTATTGTTAAATGTTTAATTACTTTCCTAGATAATTAATCTCTCTCAATCCTTGACTCTCCTAGTTAAGTGCATTCAGTACAACCGCTTCGAGCACGTGTGCAACGCTTGGTAACCCTGTAACGAATAGCATTTGGTAATCCCAGTAGCATTTCACTGGTTCAGGGTGTGTGCGGCAAGTGGGAACGGATACTGGTGCTAGGACAATTAGAACTTAGTTAGTGAATGGTTAATGAAAGTTAGTCACTTAGTTCTCTTCACCCTTCCCTATTAGCATAAGGCGTTAAAAAGATAAAATATATAAAAATCATACACCTCATGCTTACTTAACCATACAATTGTGACAATACAAGTACGTTTGGGAAGATAGTGATTGATTAACCTTAAGTGTTCCATTAGGGCACGTAAGCACTTAGTCCTTGGAGTTTGACCGGATCACACGTGAGATGCTCATATTCATATGGTTGAGTGTAGGAGTACCTCACCACTCATCACAAGTTGAAGAATGCACATTTAGCCGAGAATAAAAAGAAAGAATGTAAGTTGATGAGTAAGAGCAATGGAAACTTTGACAACAATGGCATATCACTTCCACTCATGAGGGTCCATTCTACTTTCATTTCACATTTATCTTCCACCAAGACAAACTACTTCATTGAATAGATCCCATGGGCAGCATTGTCCAAATTCCTAATAGGTTCACTCCTTTTGTGCTATAAGAAGCACTCATAAGGGATAGGTTGAGCCATGTAGCAAGGGGTAACCACCCTAACAAGAAAATTATAAAAAAGTGCCTACTTGATCTTACACAATGAAATGCAAATAGAATACTTGATTACTAGCATGAGGGCAAGAAAGAAAATCATAATGTATCTTTAGAAGTTTATTTAAAACTAGTAGAGGATGAGGCCTATAGGTCATACTAAGAGCAATGATTTCATCTTGCTAAGTACACTTCATGGATTTCCAAAATCACACTATTCAAGTTCAAATAAGATAGGGAAAGAAATATCATAAAAGATCCCTTGCTTAGAATGCATCTTACCAAAGAGGAAAAAGATCATAAAGCAAGCAGCCTTCTTGGGAAAAAAGCCTTTAGTAAAGGGGAAAATTATTATTAATTTGAGAAACCATGCAACTCTAATGATTCCTCTTCATTTTATGACATTGAGGAAGAGAACATAAGCATGGAAGATAATCCATAATGAAGGACATGAAGATGACGTAGAATGGAAATGAAACTAGATAATGAGTAAGGTGGACCAAATTCAAACACAAAAATTACCATGTCAAATAGTGAGAATCACCCATTATTAGCTACAAGAAGCATGATTTAGATAAAATAGGTTGTGTGTTTTCCACCCAAGAACTAAAGAGGGATTTGCATTAAATAACTAGATATGAAAACAATGCTACAATTTGAGAAAGGCTATATTGTTAATTTGTAAGACCATCTTCAAGCATTCCATTATGCTTGTTATCACAACCTAAAATTTTTTATAGGTTTAATTATTACATTTAAAGTTGTCAAATGTGTTTTAATAACTTATTTTAAATTTCATGAGTTAACTAATATGATTAAATTGTTACTTTACTTAGTTGACCATTAGTTTTTGATCATTGTCTTCTCACTTAGGCTATTTATGGTTCAATATGTATGGTTTAATCCAAAGTGGGTTATATGAAATGATATTTTTTTAGCATGGTAAAAGCTAAATTAAAACATAGAAATTAAATATCAAATCTAATGAATAAAAGAAATAAATCCTAAGCTAGTGATGAGAGGTTAGGTACCCCCCAACCATATGAATCATAAGCATTCATGTGCGATCTAGTTGAATTTCGTGGACTTTGTAGTTTCTAGTACACTAGTCTTCTAGGAAGTGAATCTTTGCCTTAAGGTCAATCGTTGTCTTCCCAATTACACTTGTGATGTACACTAGTATGGTTAAGTGTAATTGAGGCATATGATTTTTATCATTTTATATTTTATGATTTGATGTTCAAAGGGAGATAAAAGCAATTGGATTAACTAATTAACTAGTGTCTAAGTAGTCCTAACATAAGCATTCAATCCCACTTTCTGCACACATCTTGAATCCACGTATCCATTGCTAGGTTACCAAGTGCTATGCTACTAGGCATACCAAGCAATAATGCTACTGGGATTACCAAGTGAATACGTGTTACACTCGAAGCAGTCATACTTATGTGCTTAATCTATTTCACTTATCTCGCTTAATTACTTCATTAAATTAATTACTGGAAAACATTTAATAAATAATTAAATACATTAAATACATAAATAAAATATTTAATCTATCTAGAATGCTGCAAGCATTATCAGAAAGCTCGTCTTTATTGCCGCATACACTATTGTGCTCAGGTGCAACAATGCTGAAATAAAGATCCGTACACTCAATGACTCCTACTACAAGCACTCAAGAGAAAAATTATAACTCTCAAATGAATAAACTACAAGAAATTTATTGCTACTAAAATCTCGATTGCCATAACTACAACTAGTGGGCACGTATTTATAGCTGAATATAGACACTACGTCGATGAGGCCTCGTCGATGCATGATACAATGCATTGATGAGGCCTTGTTGATTGACATTTCACAAACAAAATAGACTAACTTTTCCTCTCGTTCTTTACAAAATTGGGAAGGTATGAGATTATTGACTAACCTTTCACAAACAAAATAGACTAACTTGACAAAACATGAAGTTCCCAGGTGTGCAGAGCCACACATTACAAAAATGGCAGTGTTCAGGACACAAAATTGAACACCATGACATGACTCTTCAAAATTGGATAGCACATTCCTTAATGACGTGAAGTTTGATGGAGAAGATCAAATAGTCTTAGATAGTGGCGGCTCTTAAGGTTCTAAGGGACCTTCACTAGATTCACGCATGAGTAGCGATTGAGGTAGCTATGGTTGTACTACTGGTGCTACAACTTCTAGTGGGAGGCAGAAAGAATCTAGCAATGCTTTCATTTTCTCCTTCTTACTTCTAAGATTGTGCACTGTCTATGTAGCTTTACTAATGTGGGTTAGAATAGGCACATCCCAGGGACATGGGATTGCTAGAAACAACTCTTTTACATTGATGCACTAAGCAGTGAATTGTTTGCATTTAATGTCAAATGTTGTAACCGTATCCTTTAGCTCCTAAAAATCATTCATCCTTTTAGCTAGGTTCTCAGTAGTTGATCATTGATCTATGAATTGTGCTTTGAGAACTTTGAGTTCAGTGTTTGCAGTCTCAAGCTTCTGCTTAGTGTCTTTATGGTTCTTAAACTCTACCTTGTATAGAAAATACAAGCTAGCCACTTGTTTCTCTAACTCTGACTATGACCATTTGATAGTCAACATAGCATGATTCGCATAATAGAGATTGGCCAACTCTATGTACTCTATCATTTCTTTTATTTGCAACTCCTTTAAGTGGATCTCCACTTTGTTGCAAGTGTTAATCCCATCAACAATGAATTGCCAAACTTCTTTTCCTTGTTGGAGTTGTTGGAGGGCTTCATTTATTTTTTCCTTCGCCATCTAGATGCGTTTCTCGTTGACTTCCTTTTGCAAGCCAACCTAGTCTCTATAGTGATTTTTGACTATTTCAAACTTTAAAGCTTCATTCTTCCAAGCAGCAATTTCAATGGTAGAATTCTGGCACAAGGCACAAACTTCCTTCATTGATAAATTTTGATTTTCTATGGCCAATCTCCTTAACTTGGTGTTTAACCTAGCAAGCTGCTCCTGCTATTGATGAATAAATTTTTGCATTTGTTCCTTCTAGGCATAAACATTACACAAGTGATGATTTTGTGCAATTAGAGCCTCATTCTCTTAGCTCATCTGAGCTAAGTCCTTCCAAATTGAATAGGTCTTTGCCTCTACTATGGATTCATTAAAGATGATCATTATTGCCAAGGGTTGATTCTGTGCTTGAGCTATTTTGAGTTGCCCCACAAGGATGATACACTTACTCCTTGCATCCAGTAGCTCTGACTAGGTTACAATGATGTTTTCTAGAAAATCAAAAATATCTAGAATCGATTGTCTAGTCCCCACTAGTTGATCCAGTAATTCTTCATGCTGGGTTGCATTAAACTTTCCGTTAACTATGCTTGCGAACGTCTACACATCTCAAAGTGCAAATACATCTGGTATAGATGCTACATGTGCATTTAGTGCTTCAGCAACATGATTAGCAACTATCTCAGCTACTATCTCCTACCCTTGGTGCTGCATCACTAGGATAGTTGCCACTTCACCTTCCTCCAATTACACTAAGAATGTGGTAGAATTCTTAGAGATTTCTAGGAATCAATGGTATTGTGATAAGGACACCATCACCTCTTGAACATTGGAATCTGACCTCATGGGAAACTACATTCATTCGGTAGAGAATATTAGCCCACCCCTCTCCATCTAACTAATTGTTTGAGCCACCTCATTAAGGCAACTCATTACTAGTCTATACATAGATGGATCTACACCACTTGTCCCTACATGCTACCCTTGCTCACTCAAGAGCTACACTCAGAGTTTGTGCAAGTGCTCAATGGCTGCATGGCCTTCCAGCGTTGTTTCTTGCGTGGGTGGTGGTGGTGATAGCTACTATTCTTCTTGAATTTTCATTGGCATCTTTTCTTTGATAATTGCAGACCATGAGGCCAAAGAAGCATGCCTAATTGTGTCATTGAAGTAGTAAATAATTCTTACCCTTTTGTAGAGTTTTTAGATGAGACACGGCAAGGGTGGGATTTTCCTTCCACATTCATTTTCCTTGAAATGCTTTTCAATCTCCAAATAGATGAGTTGTGGAAGGTTCATACGAAATTTCCTGCTTAGAGTGGGGCATGCTTGGGTGGAAAAGGTTGTCACTTTTCTTGAACTCATCATTGGATTGAGGCGATAGGCTGAAATTTTTAAATAGATGCACTCCGTTGATGTGAGCACGTCATACTCCTTACGGTCAACCTCGTAGCACCACTGAGTCCACTCCTTTTTGGCCTCAAGATCACCTTTCATTAATAGCTTCACCAACTATCTCCCAATATCAGGCAACCCTAGTGCTTGTGCAATAGCTTCGACCAAGTAGCATACTTGAATATCCTTGATCTTGACTATGGACCCTGGCCTTCTATTATTCCAAAAAAAAGATATGTCTCTCCCATGTACCATTTCCCACTGGATGTGATGACTGGCCACATGGGAGACGTTTGTAGTTGTGTTTTGACTTCTACTAGAGCTTTGTCTAGGAATGGCCTGAAGTTCATTTCTTGAAGAACTGATTGTTGAATCTCTTAAGCCCTGATGATGTCAAGGCAAGCTTGAGTCAAAGTGACTTCAAGCCTTAGCACACGTCTTGGAATTTCTCCTCACTATGATTGCTTAGTGAACACTTCTTCTTCTAGAATCTATCAAATAGATTCCACTTTGAGCTCCTCATGAAGAGGTTTTGTTGCATGGGTTGCTTCTAGTGGTTCTTGGGCTTGTTCTTGTTGGCCCCTTCTAGCTCTAGGCTACTTCTTCCTTGGTTGAGAGTGTTCTCCTTCATCTGGGCATTTCAATTTTATTGCCATCTATAATCACAATGAGACCATGGATTAGTAATCGTTGTGTAACATGAAGCAATTGGGCTACCTTTATCTCTTAAGGATAGTTACACTTAGCTAAGTTGTAATTATGGCTAATTTAATTACTCCAATCATTATTTTATTTATCTATTATTATTGATAAATCATCCCGAGGGTTGTTGAAAGGGTTAAATCTTCAAAAAAAATTTGTTTATATATTATTGAGTTTATTAACCCTTTGGAAGAGCTAGAAAAATTTTCAAAAATTTTCATCAGAAATCTTAAGGTTTGCAACCCTCACGATAAAGAGCTTACCTCCAGTAAGTGCAGGATCGAAAAACAAAGTGATTTGGACAAACGGTTGGGAAGTTATGGGCTCTAGAAGGTTTTGGGCTCTAAAACATTGTAAAAACTCCTTGTGTGTTATGAGGAAAATGACAAAAATTTCTAAGTGCATGGCAGTATATATAGGACTTATGCACTACATCAACAACCATTGACTTAGGTCAAAGTTACAAAATACAAAGAGCTTTTGAATGAAATTGGCGTCAAATGAAGCTCAAAAGGCCAAGAATAGTATGAAAACATGAGAAGAGCATGTTAGAGCTCATAAATTTGGAAAAATGGAGGAAAATGATTCAGGGGATGAATGAAATAAAAGGTTAAGGAGCACTAAGTGGAATACGCAATGGAATATGCAAAAAATAGGATTATGGCAATGTCAAAGGTAAAGAACCTTAACTAACCAAACCAAGAGCCATGCAAGTGGGTCCTCCCTATAGTAGGCTCATGCTCTTGTTACCCTTGCATAACCTTAGCTAAGGAGTCCATGGGCCCCATCATCTATTGATGGTCATGAAAAGTTAAGGACCAACCAAAAGGAATCTATCCAAGAATTCAAACACATCAAACCAAGACAAAGAGCATAACATAGAACCCAGCAATGACGTGAGTTATGGTAGCAGGGATGGATAATAGAGAAGGTGGAATGGAGTTCCAAACTGAGGTCATAAGAAGTCCCTTGTGGAATTTTGTGGTTAAAATGACCTGAGAAGATCCATCCTTAGTCTAGACCAAAACCAACCTCTTTCAATGACTTTAGGCATAGGTGCATGTCTTTCTAGTTCATAACCAGTGCTTATAGCCTATTTATTTGTCCAAGGGGTGTTCTTTGAATTCCCATTATTTTTTTTATTAAAATGAGAAGCACACCATGCAAGGACTTATTTATTTATTGTGTCTAAGGGATGTGCTTTGAATTTCCATAATTTTTTTGCATCAGAACCACACCATGCAAAGACTTTATTTGACTTTCTATTAGTGGTTGAAATGGAATGGTAAGAAGTTCGTGAAAAACACTCAAGCACTCAAGTAAGTAGAAGAGTATAAAGAGTACCAAGTCCCCTTGAAGTCATAGCCTTTACAAACCTTTGAATCCTTCCTAATTCTGAAACTACCAAGGTCACCAATTAATTAAAAGTTTCTTTAATGAAAGGGACCTTAAATTCCCAGAACAAGGAAAACCATAGAGTTTATCGAATGGGCTGATGACATGGACTCACTACCTATTCCATGAAAAATAAACCATGTCAAAGTCACAAGACATCAAAATTTAAAAATAGAAACCAGACATTGAAAATCACAACATTAAGCACAAACCGTCATTAGTAAACAACAACATTAGCACTGTGTCTTGTGGCAATAAAGTAATTTTATTAGCAAAAATGAGGAAATATCATACTTAAAAAAAACAAAAAAAAAGTAAAATATATAAGAAAGTGTAAAATAATCAAGAAAGGCTCAAAGGTATTAACAATGGTATAAAATTAGAAAAATTTGTATAATAAATAAATGTAAAATAAAAAAATGCGGAAAACAAAAAATAAAAAAACTAAGAAGCCATAGGGATTGTTAGTGTGGATGGCCATCTCCCCCACAACTAATTTGGAAGGAGGGGATCCAAAAAATGGAATGTGGTTGTCCATCTATTGAGGTGGTAGTTACATTGGCCTATCTTGACTCAAGGAAAGGGTTTACTTATTGGATGTTGACCAACTGCTTTTTATTTGGGCTTTCAAGCTTGTAGATTAACATGGTCCCAAAGGGAAAGGTTTGATCAATTATATAAGGTCCCTCCCACAATGTTTGGAATTCTACCTTTTGAGGTACATGTGTGGGGTTCCGATAGAGAACCTTATCTCCTAGTTGAAGTTTTACTTTCCTAATTTTGAGATCATGACGTTGCTTACTGAATGCCTTGTGCACCTCATTCAAAGATAGGGCCACTAAACAATTTTCATCTAGCACATTTGGGTTGATCAATATTTCTTTCTATGCTAGAATTAGGTCAAGATTTAGATCATAGGCTATTGAGAGTGTACAAAGCTCGAATTGAATTAGGAGTGTTGAAATTTTTCTGTACACCAACTTATAGGAAGAATAGCCAATAAGAAGTTTCCATGTTGGATGGTAAGCCCAAAGGGCATTGTTAAGTTTTGTACTTCAATCTTTCCTATATTTGCTAATGGTTCGTGTTAGTATTTTTGTGATCCTGGTTAGTTACCTCTAGTTGATCATTAGCTTAGGGGTGGTAGGATATTGTTAATTTATGTTCAACCCTCAAGTGTTGCATTAACTTTCTAAAAGTGGAACCTATGAAATGAGTTCCATTGTCAAAAATTAGTGAACGTGGAACCCCAAACCTATTTACAATATTTTGTTGTATAAATTTAGTAGTAGTGGAAAATGTACAATTAGTAACGGCTGCTACTTCTACCAATTTTGTGTAGTAGTCGACTACTATGATAATATATGCCTTTTCCTTGGACATGGGTGTGATGGGACCCATGAAGTCAATGCCCCATATGTCAAAAGGTTCCAATGGTTGAATCCATTGTTGAGGACCTTCCATGAGTTCGATCATCCCCCCATCACATTGATAATGTTCACAAGATTTGACAAACTATTGGGCATCCCTAAAGATTGTAGGCCAATAGTATCCTACCATCAATATTTTTATAGCCATGCATCTCCCTGCATAGTGGCCTCTACAAGGTCCTTCATGAGCATCATAGAGAATGCATAGTTAATCTTTGTCAAGGACATACAAATGAATTAGGCCATCTGCACACACCTTGTAGAGGTATTCATTGATTTCCATAAAGTATTTGGCTTGATGAAGAGACTGTTGCTTTTTTCTGAAGTCAAGATCTTGTGGCATCTCCTAAGTGAGAAGATAAGTGAGAACGCCATGTACCATGTTGTTTCTATGGGTGTTTATTCATTTATTACTATTGTAGAGAGGAGTTCATTTGAAAAATAATCAAAAAGTGGGCTCTCCTCCTCTTTATTATCCCATCTTAAGCAAGAGAGGTGGTCAGCAATCACATTCTCAGTCCCTTTTTGATCTACCATCATGATATCAGATTCCTGCAAGATCATGAGCCACTGTATGACAAGAGGGCTCACCATTGGCTTGTTCATGAGGAAGTAGATTACACTATGATCCGTGTGCACAAATACTTTGTAGCCAAGAACATAGTGCCTAAACTTTTCCAAAGCATACACCATAGCCATTAGTTCTTTTTCCGTGGTGGTGTAATTTGATTGTGCTTCCACAATGCTTCAACTCACGTAATGGATGTAGTATGGGTGTTTCTTATCATCCATCTACATGAGCACTACCTCTGAGGCATAGTTAGATGCATATGTTATGATGTGGAAGGGTCTAAACTAGTCTAGTGCTCGTAGGATTGGTGTTTCTCTAGGGGCTCTTGCTTGAAGTAATCAGGGATTTCCAACTCTCCCCAACATGTATCATCATCTTCATCAGAGAGTTGGATGAACTTGTTCAAGCTTATCCATGCCTTCAACATAAGCACATGTTAGGCTCTCAATTGGTCACATGCATAATGTGCTGCTATTTGAGTCAGCTATCTACCACTGGGTGCCCTTCTATTTTGTGGCTGCTGCATATAGACACCTTTGAATATTGATTTCTTGTGCACACTAATTGCATGCTCTAATGTATGTGCTTTTGATGGACCAAATATTTGCATGAAATTGCACCCATTATCACTATACGTAATGCATGGAATACACTTATTCTTTATTCTACCCAATTCATTTTCTTTGAAGATTTCCAAAGAGAGATCCCTTATGCCCATACATGCATCAATCGTGCTTAACCAAGCTCTTCCCATAATGATGGGGAAGTCACTTTTGTAATTTCAACCTTCATCACTAGAAAATCAATAGGATATGACCACCCACAAATTATGGTCATGATGTCCTCTACTAATTCCAAAGGGACAGTAATTGACTAATTTGCCAATTCTAGACAGATGTTTCCCTTCTTAAGAGGTGGTAGGTTCTAGGCCTTATACATGTCATGGGAGATGAGATTAACTCCAGAACTAGAGTTAAGAAGAGCCTTACATGGCTCATGTCCAATGATTTGTAGGTAAATGAGTGGACTTCCTAGGTTAGATCTTTTTGTGAAAAGATTGCCAACCTTGATCTAGTCGAAAATAGCATGAGTTAGCATCACAAAGCAAATCCAAGGTGACACTTAGTTTGAAGGTCACTCGAAGGTATTTGATGTAGAGGATGAAGGTATTAGAGATGTAGGACGATCATCTATACTAGGTTGTGAGGGTCTGAGAGGACTACTAGGTCTAAAGAAGGGTCTTTTTCTAGATCGATTATCCAAACCACTCGGTTGAAAAGCTAGCTGTGAATATATAGCCCTCGTAGCATTTTGTTATTGCAACTGTGGAGGAATCTCACCCTACAGGGACAGAGTAGGAGGTAGCTAGGTTGAAGGCAAGGATGTGTGTGTAGATGGATGTAGATGATGATATGGATATGGGTTTTTCCCTTGAGTAGGTGGTGAATGTGTTTAGTGGCACTCTGGAGGGTAATAGTGATGCTGAAATGAGGTATGACTTGTAGGACTTATTTGGGAGATAGGTTGCTGAACATTGTACCTATATGGATCTTGTTGCCTATAAGGGTACTATTTTCTTGGTGGTGGCATTTCCCACAATTGTGGTTGGTCCCATTGTTGGTATTATTCATAAGGTTGTGAAGGAGCTCCCACTTGGGTAGTAAGCTTGTTGTTGTTAATGGAACTAACTTGAATTACCTTGAGGATAAGGCAATCATCTCCATGCCTACCTATGTGCTAGTTAAGGACTCAATACATATACCTAGACTCTTATAAGTGTGACATCACAAGGCAACAACCCTTTGGATGTTCATATTGACAAATGTCAAATTAGTTTCATCATCAAAGTTGGTTTCCACAACTTCTTCTATAGTTTCAGCTTTGCCCTTCTCTCTTTGGTTACGATCACTATTTTACTCTTTGGATTCTTTAGCAATCTTCATAGTAGTTTGAAATTTTTCATCCAAAGAGTCCCATAATTTATCAACCTTTGTCAAAATATTAGAAATAGATTTTTAGATGGGTAAGGTTTTCCTGTTCACGACTTCATCAAGTGGTGACTCCTCCTCACCACAAAATTAAACCTCCCATTTCCTGATGGAAGGATCCCTATTATACTTTTCTACACTTTCCCTTTTTCATAGCTCACTTTCTTCTTTTGCAACCTGCTCAATCAGTCTTTGGATCTGATGAGCTCTCAATTTAGACAATCTTCCTTGGGCATGCATCCCAAGGATTTTTCTAGTTTCTACTCTGAGCCCATCTATGATGTGATAAAGTTGTTCCCTCTAAGAATAACCATGGCCAAGGAAATGATGTAAGAGTGAATAATATCTACCCATGGTGACATCCAAGGGTTCATGTGTTCCCTATTTCTAGCCTTGGATTTGCCTTCTTAGATTAGACACTCTAGAGTACGTCTGGTATTTATCATTAAATAGCTCTAACATGGTACTTCATTGGTGAATGGGTTCCAATTCCAAGGACTAGTACCAACTTTTAGCTTCCTTAATGAGTGTCCTCAGGAAGATCTTGAATTTCTACGATTTAGTTTCTATGTTTTGTAAGGCACAAGCATCGTGGAAAGCTTGTAGATGCTTCTATGGATAAAAGTTGTATCCCCCCTCAAATCTTGGGATATTATTCATGTCTAAGTGCTTGATCCTACTGTCTTTCAAATACTTGGTTGGAATTCTAACTACCTCTGCAATGTTGAGCATATCTTGAGTTGCCAACAAAGGTTCATCATCATCACTGTGTCGATAATGCTAATGATGGTTCTGGCCACCCCTTCAGTCTTAGTGGCTTTCACGATCATTGTTGTCTCATTAATCACCTTCATCATGATTATTTCAATGGTAGCTTTTATGAGAACTAGCAAATGAAGAGGAATGTTCAAATTCAAATGAATAGAATGGAGAGGAAGGTGGACCACTACTGCTACCGTGGTATCCACCACCACTTTTTTGCTCATTATGACCACCATCCTTAGATCCCTTTCTATTGTGATGTTTGCCTAAGTCCCTACCTTGACTATCACTTTTTCCCAAACCTATTTTATGAATAGTGGAAAGCAAGTTCAGGGTCACACCCTTGTCACCAATAACAGGGGTGGATAACCTTCATGATGAGAACCTTCAAAGGGAGGATCCTCCTTATCATCTTGATCTAGTCAGAATAAGGAATTAGTGAAATTTTTCCCCCTTCGTAGCCTCATGGAGCTTCTCTTGATGTCGATCTCACTTGCATTGTGTTTCAATGGGATGGTAGTCCCGAGTGTCATAACCATTCATAACGTATTCCTCATGAAGATCAGTGATGCCCAATTTTTTAAAGATTTGAAACAACATCCTAGGCATAGCTCTATCAAGGGGCAAGATCATTGCCTTTCATATCTCACCATTGTAATTGCTCATCCTGATGTAGGATGAAGGTGAAGTCTAGTACATACTCATTTGGATGAGTATATACCACTTTGCACTCCTATGGGATTAGTGGTTTGACATCTTCACATCTGTGGGAAGAAGAAGACATTTTGCAAAATGACTAAAATTATCAATGTGCTTAGTAGTTTCTATGTCATTGAGAGTGATGTTGACCTAGAGTTTGTCCAATGATATAAATAATATTCACTAATCCTAGATAGCACACGTTTCAACAAACAAAGTCCCTGACAACAACGCTAATGATGAGCGGCGAGGTACCCCTATGACCAACCATTTGAATCACAAGTGTTCATACATAATCTGGTTGAATTCTGTGGACTTTGTAGTTTCTAGTATACTAGTCTTCTAGGAAGTAAATCTTTCTCTTAAGGTTAATCATTGTCTTCCCAATTACACTTGTGATGCACACTAGTATGGTTAAGTGTACTTGAGGCATCTAGTTTTTATCATTTTATATTTTATGGTTTGGCTTTCAAAGGGAGATAAAAGTAATTGGATTAACTAATTAACTAGTGTCTAACTAGTCCTAACATAAGCATCCTAGTTACTAAGCATTACATTGTTGGGTGTACCAAACAATAATGTTGTTGGGATTACCAAGCGAATACGTGTTACACTTGAAGTGGTCATACTTATGTGCTTAATCTAGTTCACTTATCTTTCTTAATTGCTTCATTAACTTAATTACTAGAAAAAATTTAATAAATAATTAAAAACATTAAATGCATAAATAAAATATTTAATCTATCTAGAATGTTGCAAGGATTATCAGAAAGCTCGTCTTTATTGCCACGCACATTGTCATGCTCAGGTACAATAATGCTCGAATAAAGATCCATACACTCAATGACTCCTATTGTAGGCACTTGGGAGAAAAATTCTAACTCTCAAATGAACAAACTTCAGGAGTTTCACTACTACTAAAATCTCGATTGCCATAAATCTTGATTGGTACCCTTTACTTGAAGAACCTCCAACTTTGCATTTGTAATTTATAAATTATGATTTGCATCAGTGTAGAATTGGTACTCATGTTTGTAGAGTGAGAATTTGGTGACAAGTTATCATGTGTCTCCTTTATTTCTCCCAACTCTAGTGGTCACCTAAAAATCTTGTAGCCCAATAACATTTGTAGGAGTTACAATAAGTACATTCAAAGCCCTACTAATATGATTTGTTATAGTTTTTTCATGTTCCTATTCTTCTTCATGAGGCATTACTAATATTATGGCCTCTTCTCCAAATTTAGGCATACCTTATAATGCTCTTATGTTTTGGAGGATGAATCCCTTAATGAAAAATTTGAAATTCTAATAAAATTTGATAAATATGTTTAAAAGTTTATTCACCATGAGTCATGGTATTACAACATAAGTAATGGTATTCAAATCATGAGCTAATCACAGATCATGCTCTTGAAAAAATAATTAAAAAGTTAAATATAATGATACTATGAGTAGATCACAAGTGCACCATGAGTTGTGCTCTAATAAAAGACGTGGGAATTTTGAAATCAAGAATACCATGGATTGTGGTATTTTTATCACAAGTCTTGGAAAAATATCACAACTTGTGTTTGAGTTATAGTCAATAATTTAAGTAACCACAAGTGGTGATGACCTCATAGTTCAATACTATAGAGACCACAATTTGACCACGACCTCATAGTTCAATACTATAAAGACCACAAGTTGACCACGAGTCATGGTCTATTTTCTAAGGGGACCATGAATCTTGGTTAGTTCATGGAGAAATAAAAAATCTAATTTTAAAGGCTTTGGAGTTCATATTTCAAAATAAATTTGATCCTTGATGCTACTTAATATCTCTGAATAATCTACAATGATGAACCAAATAAATTGAATTGAGGTACATTAAATTGTACAACTTTGATGACCTTTATCTTCCAAACTTAAATGCTTAATCTTTTCTGAAATAAATTTAGTTGAGATAATTTGATGATATTATTGATGTTGATGAGTAGATGATAACNTATCACCTAGAAGTCTCAACAATCCCTATAACTAGGCAAATCTTAGGTAATTTCACAAGAGATGATTGGCCTACCTAGATATGTGGAAATGCTCCTACATTTGTTGGTTCTAGCATGCAATTTGGATAATCATACCTCACTCAATTTTTGTGGCCATGTCATGGATTTAAACAAAAAATAAGAAGAAATGAATTCAACAGGCCAAAGTTCAAGTTGATAGAAGGCCATATTTACATATGGAAATGCACCAAAGTCAATAGAAGTATGAATCGAAAAAGGCAAAATGCAAAGTTCAAGAAAAGAAAAAGTACATTTATATTTCAATTTTCTTGAAAAATAAAAAAATAGGAAATTCTATTTATTTTCTCTTTTATAAAAGATTGATGGACATATGTAATTAAATGATGTTTGCATCATCTTCTAGCCTATTTTCCACTAAACAAAAGATTTGTCCCATCAAATACCANGCACCAATTCCTACTGCTAGAATTGTAGTCAATGGTGTGCTTTATCAAGTTTCTAATTGATCTTTTTTTGGCAAGCACAACCTTAATCATTTCCACATAGGATACATTTTGGGCTCTCCTAATTGTATCATTTATGTATCTTGCAATCCCAACTCATTTGCACAATTTTCTAATAAAGTAGGAAAATGACAATGTTTTCTTGCTTAATTAATTTTCTTTGAACTATTACACAATCTCTACAAAAATGAGACGAGCCAAATGTATCATATATTTGGTACTCATGTCGCTTATATGAGTTGCATATGTTGATATCATATTTAGATGCATCATGGGATACAAATGATAGGTTCCTATTTAAAAATAGACATTTTTTTAATAATGTTAAAAAAACCATATTCTTTTTTAGCATTACCATAGAATCTTTCCAACCATAGCTTTCATGTTGTAGGGTTTGAACAAGTTGAAATTATGATTATTTCTATGCCAACATTGGGTAATCCCAATGTTGCAACAATGGCTTCAATAGCATATGAAACCAAGGTTTCCTCAATTTTTATAGTTGAATCTACTTGCATGTGATGCCAGTTGGTATGTTTCACTAATAAACTAGTCTTCATGTGTTGAAATTGAAGGCTAGAATGGAGAACTTTGTAATTGTTCTCATAACTCTTGTGGTAAAAACTCTAAGAATGGTCCAAAATTAAGTTCAACAATCACACTGGACTTAATAGATTATTGGATTATTGATAGTGGTTGTTATAATAATATGAGACCCTATAAGTTTTATCTTTTCCAATACAAACCAAACAACATTGGCCATATCAAAATAGGTGATGATAATTATCTTAATACAGAATGGATTAGAAATTGCATTGTTAAACTTCCTAAGAGTAAAGTTATAACTATAACTAAATTGTTCTATATTCCAAACATACCAAATCCTTTGCTCTTAGTGGGATAAATGGTTAGGAAGGGGACAAACATTAAATTCAAAAATGATTTGTACATCATTACCAAGAAAAATGAAGAAGAAATCATCAAAATCAAGGCCTACAATAAGAAAACATATTGTATCAATTACAATCACAAAGTTAGTTACACTTTTGATTTAATGACTAACAAAATTCTACATGAGTATTTCTCTCAAGGTAGATTTCCTTCATAGGCAGAAGAATCACTTAGGTTTATAAAGGATGTTCGAAGAGAAGAGGAAGTAGTGGTGAGGCTTATCAAAGGCCTTGTTAACTAAGCTACATTTTTTGATTTCAACAAAATGAGAAAAGGGTTTTGAGTATAATGAGATAAAGAAGATTAATACAGATATTACATGAAATTCATTCATGTCAAGGGAGGTCTATCTTCAAGTAAAGATATTACTTCTCACAAGGCTTCACATGAAATTTTCCTTTGCTAGTGAGGGAATTTTTAATTTTTCATATCAAACAATTCTAGGGATGTGCAAAGTCTCATACGCTATTCACTGCATAGCTCTATAGCCAACACAATACTTTAGTAGGACTTAAGCAAATCATGGTTGTATGGCTTGCAAGTTCATATAGTCAAAGTTTCAGTTTCAACAATCCCAAGATAAATTAATCTTGGGCTAAAGATGAAAAGATTCTTGTTTATGGAGTAAGTTCGAATATACTAAAAGCTATAGTTTGTCAATGTTAAATATAAGATATAGTGCTTTAGCTAACAAGTCTCTTAAAGTTATAAATATTATATGTATAAAAGTAGAATCAAAGGGTTATATCTCTATGCATCCAACTTGTATATCATGTTCCATTGAATTTAGAATTCTAACACATCAATACTAAAAGTAATGAAGAATGAACTTCTCTTCTAAAATAAAAACCATATTCAAAAATTGATAGGGTTTAGTCACTCCCACAAAGGTAATATGTTTCTCAGTTTATTCTTTTTCAATAATGGAAGTTGGAACAGCCAGAGATTTTATACATTACAATGCTATTTTTTAAGACAATAATATGGTCCCTTCTTTGAAAAGAAGTAAAATCAAGACAATATTCTATGAATTTGCAATAAAATTATTATGCAAAATAATTTTCCCTTCATGGAGCTTAAACTAAATGAGCTATGGCTTCTTAGAATTAGAGGAGAAACATGTTTTCTTTTCCTGGCATAAATCCATGGTAAAGCACAAACCACTGTTTACTTCCCAAGCAAACGCCGGCCTCGTGCACTGTCACCTTTAACACGAGCACTGAGCTCTGTAATATCATCATTAAGAGTATCCAGAGCGGCATTCTGTCTGCAAAGTAAACAACATGCTCCTTCATTAGTTATACATAAAAGCATATCAAAACTTACTGTCAGACAAGTGTACTGCAGAACAAACTTCTCAATTTCACCGCCCATATCAGTGGCCATTTCCTTCAATCGGTCAAGAACATTGCTCAAATCAGACAAAGCATCATCCTGTTTTGCCTTCTCTACCTACAATAATGTACACAGTCCTGGCAACTGTAAAAAGCTTTGGGGAAAACAAATTCTTCAACCTCAGCTTGCTTTAAAAATAAAAATAAAGAATAAAATGGTAATGAGACAGAGCAGCCTTACATCAATATTGGATTCCAAGGTATCTTCAGTATTTACATAAGTTTTGTCAGAAGTCCTGTTGGTGTCATTGAGTCCAAGTTGCTTGCTCTGTTCCATGTGCTTTGCCTTGCTACGAAATGTTGAATCTGAAACATAACATGGAATCATAAAAATTTAAAGTACTCTTAGAAATAAAAGATATAATGAGCGTTACTAACATGAAGAATTACCTGAAGTAATGACCGGACCCTGAACTTTTTTATTTGTTTCAGGCTTCCAAGTCCTAGAAAATAGTCCTCCCAGACTCCCAAGAAGTTTTTCACCCTGCGTAAATATACACAAGAATGATTTACCTTCAAAGTAGATTCAGAAACAAGCGAATAGTCAAATGATCAACCATGGGTTTAGCAGCCTATTCACAATAATCACAACCATCCATAACAATTAATGGTCAGATTCATCTTTCTCTTCACATAAAATACAGAGAATCAAAGAGTTGATTTTTATTGAAAGTTACGAATGCATAAACTGAAGAGACGTATAAATTTAATAGCTACGTATTAATTTTGTTAAATTTATAAAAGAGTGCTCCCAAAGAATTTGGCAATGGAGAAATTAGAATAGTGGTTGCCACACAGGAAGACTGCACTGGCCCATCTGTATTTTTGATCGACCTCTTTTTGGCACGTGCAAATTTTGAATTTCGTCGGTTCTGAATTTGGCACTGTTTTTAAAAGAATTTTTTTCAAATATAATTTTTTGATATTTTATTAGAATTTTATTTTTTGACGATAATGAAGGTATGATCTTTTAAGGGGGAGTGAGTGCGTAGCGGTAAAGTATGAAGTTATTGGTTTTGCACTTTATTTACTGCTGGTAGAGGACCCATCTTGAAAGCCAAAGTCATGGATCTGAAAATAGTTAAGTTTAACGTAAATTTAAGAAAAAAAAACTAATATACGCATGATGTATTATAAATTTTAAAAAAAATGAAAGGCGCCTAAAAATTTAAAACTAAAACAGAAAAGTGTGGGCCTTGTAGATATGTTAGACTGGTTTATTTTCAACATTTTGAGGAGGTGGGGGATAGAAGTTTTGATTCTTAAAGTGCAATTCATACACTTTAATTAAAAAGTTACATCTTTTGATATAACATACTTAAAATAATGAGGTGTTAAGTTAGTAGTAAAACTCTTTTTTGATATTACATAAAATAATGAGGTATTAACTTAGTAGTAAGACTCTTGATTTGGAAGTTCCAAGTTATGGGTTTGATTTTAGTAAGCAAAGTTAAATTATAAAATTAATTTGACTATACGTCTTGGTGGGCAATGCTGAGTTATAAAGTTAGTTTTGACTATATGTATTGGTGGGTAGTTGTGAGTTATAAAATTCTACAAATGTTTCATGTTGGCTATACAATTTAGAGGTACATATAGTCATATAGTTTTGGTTTTGACACCCTCACCAAACTCCTAATTTATATTACATACAAAGTAAGCTTTTATTCCCAAGATCCCACTTGGCAAGATGAGCATCAACCCTCTAGGTGATGATCATTTTTATATTCTAAGGATTGTTAAAACTCAAACTATGGGAACAAGGTATTATAACACAAAATTATTTAACTATATTTGTGCACCCTAACATATATAAAGCCAATAACATGCATTAGATAAATTCTAAAAGAACGTAATAATGTTTTAAGTATGACTTAAACCAGCAACCTTTTGCCTAACAAGACAATGAGATAATTTCTTGTCTAAAATTGAAATTATAGTACACCCCAAGACATACAGTCAATAAGATACATTAGAAGAATTATATAAGAATATAATGATGCCTTACGAGAGGTGGCTGATGGGTGGCGAGGTACCCTTACACTCAACCATACGAATACGAGCGTTACATGCGCGATCCGGTCGAACTCCACAGACTAAGTGCTTACACGCCTTATGGAACACTTAAGGTTAATTGTTCATTGTCTTCCTAGACTTACTTGCAATTGTCACAGTTGTATGGTTAAGTAAGTCTGAGGTATGTGATTTTTATATCTTTTCTGTTTTATCGCCTATGCTAATGAGGTAAAGGGTGAAGAGACTAATTGACTAACTTTAACTAACTAACTAAGCCTTAATTAACCTAGCATCAACATCCGTTCCCACTTATCGTTCACACCCTGAACCAATGCAACCTTGATTACCAAACGCTATTCGTTACTAGGATCACCAAGCGTAACGCACTTGCTCGAAGTGGTCGTACTGTATGCACTTAACTATGCGAGAAGGGTTGAGAGAGATTTAATTAACTAATAAAGCATTTAAATGATGAACAGTAAATAACACTAATTAAAATCCTAACTAGCTTAGTCCATGCACTGCAAGGTTTATCCAACAATTCGTCTTTATTTTCATACACAAACTTGTGCTCAGGTACAATATTTGCTTGAATAAAAATCCGTTCACTTTGGAGCTCCTACTGGAGGTACATGGAAATTATTTTATCTCTGGAGAGGTAAAACTACCAAAGTTTCGCTACGGTCTAGGCCTAGAATGAGAAACAAGGGAGTGCCGCCTCTTATTTATAGAACTCGCGACAAACCGCGATATCGCAAGGAACGACACCATATCGCATACTCAACATCGCGAGGGATGCGATATCACGGTGGGTGCGATATCGCGTATGCGATATCATGGGCCATGCGATATCGCGTCTCATCAGTGGCTTAAGAGATTTACTCAAAATAATTTGCAATTAGGAGATTGTTAATTTGAGTCACACTTAAGGTATTAATGCATTCTTTTCAAGTTTTTCTAAAGTATTATATTCATTTTATGTCTATATATTAGAAGAATTACAAAAGAATATAAAGATTTGATAAGATTCTTAATTTGGTAACTCCAAGTTATAGGTTTGATTCTAATGGGCAACACTAAGTTATAAAGTTCCATTTTGACTATATATTTTAGGGGTAACTATTATTAAAAAAAAAGTCACCTCTTTCCTTAATATAATGATGCCTTGAGTATAAGTCAAACTAGTAACGTATTACCTAATAAGACAATGAGTTAAATAATTTAACCACCTATCATTGATGACAATATAATATTTACATAACCCATAAGTAAGAACATAATGATGCCTCAACCACAACATGAACTCACAACCTATTACAAATAAAGCAATAGACTTACCTGCTAAACTATGCTCTAATTGGTAGTCCATATTTTAATTTTATATAGACTGATGAGTGGCGAGGTACCCCTACACTCAACCATACGAATACAAGCATTACATGCGCGATCTGGTCAAACTCCGTAGACAAAGTGCCTACACGCCTTATGCAACACCTAAGGTTAGTCAATCGTTGTCCTCCTAAGCTTACTTGTATTTGTCACAGTTGTATGGTTAAGTAAGCTTGAGGCATGTGATTTTTATATCTTTTATGTTTTTATTGCCTATGCTAAGAGAGGAAAGGGGTGAAGAGACTAAGTAACAAACTTTAACTAACTAAGCCTTAATCATCCTAGCATCAGTATCCATTCCCACTTGTCATTTCACACCCTGAACCAATGTAATGCTACTAGGATTACCAAACGCTATTCGTTACTGGGATTACCAAGTGTAACGCATGTGCTCGAAGCGGTCGTACTGAATGCACTTAACTATGAGAGTTGAGGGTTGAGAGAGATTAAGTTCTTAAGAAAGCACTCAAACAATTAACAATAATTAAAGTCCTATTTAGCTTAGTCCATGCACTGTAAGGTTTATCCAAAAGTTCATCTTTATTACCATACACAATTGTGTGCTCAGGTACAGAATTGCTCGAATAAAGTTGCGTTCACTTTGGGACTCCTACTACGGGCACATAGAAATTATTCTATCTTTGGAATGGAAAAATGGCAAGAGTTTGGCTAAGGTCTAGATCTAGATGGAGAAACAAGGAAGAGCTACCTCTTATTCATAGAACTTGCTAGATAAAGTAATAGACTTACCTTCATTTTTGTGCATTCACAAACTTTTTGTAGTTGATGTAACATTACTTTTAACATTGTTTCTAAATTTTCTATTAGTGCTACATTATTTACAAAGATTAAAAGTTGTATCCATGATTGATCCACTTTAATAACATGATTTGTAGGTACTTCTTTAATCCATTCTTCTAATTCATCAATAAAAATGTTAAACAATGTTGGTGAAAGAGGAAAACCTTGTTTCACACCTATATTATTATAAAGCTAACAAGATGATGTAATTTCTTTATTTTTTTATTTAAAAATTATTTCTCAATATAAGTTTTGGATGACATTGAGTAAACCATAATCAACTTTAAGTTTAGTAAGTTTGCTCTATAATCATTATCTCACAATAAACTTAAATGCTTTTGTAAAATCAATAAAACAAATAAATGTTTTACCTTATTTACCCTTTGCTTATTTAATGCAATATCTAAGAGTTACTAGATGATGTAATGTGGAACACTGATTTCTAAATCTTTCTTGTGAAATTGCATATAAATTATTTCCTTATGCTCAGTATCCTAATTTTATCTCCAAAATGGTACCTAATAATTTTCCAAACATATTACTAATCATGATCAATCTATAATTATTTAAATATGATTTTTCTCCTTTTCAAAAAATGCATAACATCCATAGTAATCATCCACTCTTTAGTCAAACCATTTTGAAGTCTTTCATTAAGCACTTTCCAAGTCTCTTTCTAGACTAATCCTTCACCACATTTTAATAATTTAGTACACAATCCTTCTGCATCTACAACTTTTTTAAAAGCTAATTTCTTAATTCAGTTTACTACTTCATTATACAAAGTTGTAAAATATCTAACAGTATGCAACTAGTTATGGTATTTGTCTTATATTGAAAGAAATTTTTGTAGAATCATTTTATCTGTGCAAACCAAAAACCATTACTTTGAAACTTCATTTCTAAAAAAAAATCCAAAAATTTTGTGGATCTTGCTTTGTCATTTGCACCATATTGTTTAGTCAAACCATTTTGAAGTCTTTCATTAAACATTTTCCAAGTCCTTTTTAGACTAATCCTTCACTACATTTTAATATTTTAGCATACAATCCTTTTGCATATACAACTTTTTTAGAAGCTAATTTCTTAATTCCCTTTACTACTTCATTATACGTAAGTTGTATCTTTTTGGCTCAGAGGCCAATACATTTGGCGTGATGGGGGGAGTATATTTTGTCGTCCTCCACGTTACATGCAATGTAAAATCCCACAATGGAGAAAAACGTGATGGAAATTTCACACCATGGAAAAAAATGCAATGTAAAGTCCATGCCATGGAAAAAAACAATATGAATCAAATTAATAGAACTTTTCACAAGAATTATTATTGAATAATGTACAATCATTTTGATTTTGGTTTTCAATATAAATATCAATTCTCAATGAGTCAACTTGAGATTTTATTAATTTGTAAAATATATAAGATTCTCTAAGCCAAATAATAGATATATATTATAAATATATAGCTAAACTAGTATCTAAGAGTATGCAACTAGTTATGGTATTTGTCTTATGTTGAAACAGATTTTTGTATAACCCTTTTATCTATGTAAACCAAATATCATTATTTTGAAAAACTTCATTTCTAAAACATTCCAAAAATTTTGTGGATATTGCTTTATCATTTGCACTATATTGTTTTGATGCTCCTATAAAAAATTTTCTTTTTTTTCTCTATAAACAATTTAATTTATTTCTTATTCAGAGTTTTCTTGTTATAATAATTTTTAACAATTAACCTTGCTTGTAAACATTCTTCATTAAACTAGTTCTTCTTAGCCATA
The DNA here is from genome assembly GCA_015680685.1 of Gnetum montanum. NCBI lineage: Eukaryota > Viridiplantae > Streptophyta > Gnetopsida > Gnetales > Gnetaceae > Gnetum > Gnetum montanum. The sequence continues at coordinate 180,416 of MNCI01030420.1, read as the reverse complement.
AACTTTTTTTGTGTAGTAATATTTTTTTCATCCACTAGCAATATCTTTTAATCAATTTTTAAACCTTTTTATTTTTTAATAAATTTTGTACTTCTTGTTGAAAAGATTCTATATATACAATTACAATACATCTTTTTATTTTTGTAGCATTACTTATAGTTAAAATGCATTCTTTTAATGGGAAACTATAGATAATGGTGTGGAGATTTTATTATTTTACTATCAACATAGAGGTTAATGATTCTTGGTACATTATAAGGGATGGTTAGTAGTAAATCAATACATGAACATCTTCCTTCTTTACAAAAATAAATCCTATGCTTAATGAAGATTTTTTAATTCTATTTAAAATGATAAGATTTTTCTGTTTGATTTATTTCAATATCCTATAATCTTCTTTCTCATTCAGTTCTAATATGACTGTAATCTTGCATATTTAACCATCCTTGATTATTCTGGTACTCAAAAATATCAATATGCTTAGAACCAAACCTTACATTAAAGTCACAACATATATAAATTCACCTATTAATTTAAATTTTACTAAATCTTGTCCTAAATATTTAAAAGGCTATTTTTTTTTATAAAATTAGCTTTGCATAATACGTTCCATCTCATAAAAGTAATAAAAAGCAAGGAATACAGGACATTTTCTCTAAATAATCTTTAACCAAATATATTGTATATATCCATCAGTTATCTCCACCTTAATTACATTTCAAAGTTCTTTTTTTAAAAAATACAAGATAATCCTCTTGATAGTATTTTATGTTTTAAGATCCAACACTTGCTATCTTTATTATACTAAAACTAAGTAATTCAAAAATTTTGGAATCTTTTTCTTCCAAGGTTTTAATCACTCCAGAAATGTCAAATTTATTTAAAAATCCAATTTTATATAGTGCAATGATTTTAGCAGTAATGCCACCATATATATTCAAAAATCCACAATGCAAATTTTTTATGCATTTTTTATTTTAGGAGTATATATAGTCATTTAGTTCTTCCTCCTCCTTATCTTCCTTCCCCTTTAATGGAATGCTAAGATATTAGTTTTTTTTGGGAGATAAAGTATATGTATAAGTACAACCTAAGACATATAACATACATAATTCTTTAAAGACATTATATAGAAATATAATATACCTAAGTATGACTCAAATTGATAATATTTTTCTTAATAAGAAAATGGGCAAGCCACTTAAGCTAGTATGATTAACAATATCAATGTGTTTTGCTTAACAATGATGTGATAACTTAAGGGTAAATGTCCTATCTTGGTAACCCCAAGTCATATGTTCAATTTTATTACAAAACACTGAGTTTTAAATTTTAAAAAAATTACATACAAGGAATTTTGAAACTAGTCTAATAGATTTAAGGGATTCTAGTGTATGTAAGTACCTCTTATACATATAGCCAACACAAAACTTTAATAAAACTTAAATATAACTTCATTGGATGATAGAACCTCTAAATAATTGTAATATAAGTACACCCCTATATACATAGTCCAATTATAACTTTATAACTTAACATTACCCACCAAAATCAAACCCATGACTTGGAGCTTTCAAATTAAGAGTTTTACCATTAGGTTAATGCCTCAATATTAAAATATAATTGTATAACTCAGCATTACATACTAGAATCAAACCCATAACTTAGAGTTTCTAAATCAAGCGTCTCACCATTTTGGTAACAACAATGAGGCATTAGCCTAGCAGTATGAGTCTTGGCCTAGTAACCCCAAGTTACAAGTTGGATTCTACTAAATAGCACTAAGTTATAAACTTCAACATAGCATTATTTTATATTCATAGTTTTGGGTTTAACAACCCCTTAAAATAATGTATTTACTAAATTGTTAAGATGCTTATGTCTTGACATAGAAATATATGAGTAGGTGTTAAACCATAAAAATAATATTGATAATGAGTAAAGAAAATTAATAGTACATCACAAGCTTGAACTAAATAGACATCATTGAAATATATGACTGTATTATAAATGTTAGTTGTTAAATTTCATAAATTTATTAATATTTAACTTTCTTAATGTGAAAAAATGATAATACAATTATATGATAATATAAATTAATTTTCTTAAATTTTTATATTAAATTTTAGGTCTATAATATTTACCACATTTTTAACTAATNGCTTGAAGAAAGTCCTTCTTATCTTCTTGCTTCTCTTTTATTCTCTACTTGGAGTGGTGATTGTTCTTTGGCAATGGTCATGAACTCTTGTTGGTCGAATGGTCAGAACATGGTAATGAGAAGTCACTAAATGTGGATGGCCTTGGTTGCAACAAAGAATGGGATGGTATTAGATCATCTTAACCACAAATTTCACAAGGACTTCATGTAACCAAGGATGTAAGACTCTCTTATTAACCCCTATCTCCCATCACTCTACTCTCTTCATCGACCACCTCACTACCTCCTATCTTGTTTTTTTTGGTATGTCACAATCCTTCAATGATCTCTCACGTAGATTCAATTTGTAACCTCCTAAGACCATTAATCATCCTTGGTTCTTACAGGCTTCTTGGGATGAGACCATTAGTTTATCTTATTATTTATATTACTATGTGTTATCATTGTTTAATTTCAGTTAATGTTATTAATAATTTAACGAAGATGCTTTAAGGAATCCTCAATTTTATTCAATTAATAANAAAAGAGAAGCAAGAAGATAAGAAGGACTTTCTTCAAGCATGGGTAACATGTCTTTCTAGCCCCATAACCAATGCTTGTAGCCCATTATTACATCTAAGAGGTATGCTTTGAATTCCCATGTATTTGTTGTTTTTTTTTTTCATGAGAACCACACCATGGAAGGACATGCTTCCTGTTATGTTCGATAGTAGGAGTGGTGAGAGACCAATGAAGGTACCCATAAAACTCAAAAAGGAGGTTGGGTACAGAAGGTGACAAATCCCCTTGAAGCCACATCCTTTTCCATCCCACTTGATTCATTCTAAGTTTGTTAAGTATCAAGACCATTAATTACTTTTTAAGTTGTAGTTATGGAAGGACCTCATGCATCCAAGATGAAGAGCCTCATAGAGTTGAGTGGAATGGGTGGATGTCATGGACTCACTACTTGATATCATCAGAAAATTAATCATCCCTTAATTGAGGACATAATCCCAAGATAAAATCTAGTCATTGAATAGTCAATCCAAACATGAAATACAAATCTTAAATGAACTTCTAGTAGTAGTAGTAGCTATGGCAAGAACTCAAGATTCCTTATGAACAAATAAGAAAATAACACATAAGAAAATATAAACAAGGTAAAATACATAAAATAAGCTATAAAATATTAAAGAAAGTTGAAAACTTATAAAGAACGGTGTAAAAAAAAAAGTTAAAAAATTGGATAGTCTACAAAAAGTTAACATGGGTGGCCACCTCCTCCATGGTTGAGTTGGAATGAGGAGATTTGAAAGATAAAGTGTGCTTGTCAATCAATTAAGGTGTCCATGCTATTGGTTATCCTTGGTTCTAGGAATGGTTTCACTTGTTAAATGTTGACTAGCAACCATTTGTCTAGGCTTGAGGGATGTTAAATTATCATGACCCCAAGAAAAAAACTTGTATGAATAATATAAGCTCCTTTCCATAATGTCTAAAATTTTGTCTATTGTGATGCATGCATGGGATTTCAATAAAGAACCTTATCACTTAGTTAGATATTAACTTTTCTTATGTGTAAGTCATGACATTGTTTGATGTGTGCCTTGTGCACCTCATTCAAGGATAGGGCTACCTGTTAGTTTTCATCTAGCACATTCAATGTCATTAATCATTTTTTCTCTACTAGACTCAGGTCGAGGTTAAGTTCATAAGCTTTTAAAAGTGTTCAGAGTTCTCTTTGGATTGGGAGTGTTGGTAGCTTTCCATACATCCAGTCGTAGGGGGAATAACTAATAGGAAGCTTCCAAGTGGTGTGGTAAGCCCAGATAGCATCACTGAGTTTTGTGCTCTAGTCTTTCCTATGTTTACTAAGACTACATGCTAGTATCCTAGTTATTTCCCTATTAGTGATCTTTGCTTAACCATTAGCTTGGGGGTGATAGGGAGTTGTCAATTGGTGTTGCACCCTTAGGTGTTGTATTAATTTTCTAGAGGTAGCACCTATAAAATAAGTTCCATTCTCAAAAATTAGTGTCATTAGCACACCAAACCTATTTACCACACCTTGTAGTACAAATTGTGCTACTATAGAAGATGAACAATTGGTGACGGTGGCAACTTTGGCCTAGTTAGTATAGTAGTCAATAGCTACGATGATGTACACCTTTTCATTGGACATGGGGTTGAGAGACCCTATGAAGGTAATGGCCCAAATATTGAAAGGCTCTAGTGATTGGATTCACTATTGGAATCCTTCCATTCATGTTGTCATCCCTTTATCTCTTTGGCATCTTTCACATAAACGAAAGAATTGATGGACATCCTTACCATGAGGATTTTGATGTTTATCCTCCTTCCTACATAAGGATCCCCACAAGGACTTTCATGAGCATCCTAGAGGACTCACAGTTGATCATCGTTGGGTATGACCCATCGTACCAAGTCATCAGCACAAACCTTATAAAGAATGCCCTTGATTTTCATCTAGTGTTTGGCTTGGTGGAAAAACTATTATTTCTTTCTTGCTATCCCATTCATGAGGCATCTCTTGAGTAAGTAGATAGAATAGGAATTCACCATACCAATTTTGATCTTTGGGACTTTGTACTTCAATAGCTTTGGAAAGGAGAAGTTCATCAAAAAATTGGTCAAATAAAGACCCTTCATCCTCTTTGTTGTCCCATTGTAACCAAAACAAGTGGTCAGCAACCACGTTCTTGGTTCCCTTTTGGTCTATCATTGTGAGATTGAACTCTTATAGAAGAACTAGCCACCATGTCACATAAGGGCTTACCATTTTCTTGTTCATGAGGAACTTGCTAGCACTATGATCCCTATACACAAAAACTTGATATCCAAGCACATAGTGCCTAACTTTTCTAAGGCGTACACCACTACCATAAGTTCCTTCTCTGTGGTAGTGTAGTTCAGTTGTGCTCCCATAATGTTTTTTCTTATACAATGGATGTAGTAAGGACATTTCTTGTCATCTAATTGTATAATCATGATCCCCAAAGCACAATTGGATGCATCTATCATGATGTGAAATGATTTGGACCAATTTGAAGCTCATAGAATGGGAGCTTCTATCAGCTTCTATTTTAATTGCTGGAATGCCATCTTGCAATCTCTGGTCTAGGTGAAAAATGCATCCTTATTTATCAATGCCATCAATGGTTTAGAAATTTTTAAAATTTTTGAATGAAGTGCCAAAATAACCAGTGTGACTAAGGAATGACCTTACATCTTTCACCATTTTGAGTTTCCTGGTGATTCCTAGGATGACCTATACTTTTTCTAGATCAATATCAATTCCTTTGCTTAAACTTTTATGCCCCAACATAATGCCTTCTTAGACCATCAAATGGCTTTTCCACTAGTTGAACATTAAGTTAGTCTCTACACATTGTTGAAGCACTTACTCCAGATGGTCCCAGGCTTACTAAAATATGGCATCATAGGTAGAGAAGTCATCCATGAAGTCTTCTACATCACTACCAATTTCACTATTGGAAGATGTTAAGAACCAAGCATTGGAATATATTAGGGACATTACATAGGCCAAAGGGCATCTTTCTGTATGCACAAGTCCCCCAAGGACTCATGACTGTGGTTTTTACTTGGTCCTCGAGTGCAATCTGGATTTGGTTATAGCCACTATAGTCATCCAAAAAGCTATAATAGTAATGTCCTGCTATGGTATCCAACACTTGATTAACAAATGCCAATGAGAAATGATCCTTAAAAGTTGCCATGTTCAATAGTCAAAAATGTTTGTAGACTCTCCATTTTCCTCCTTTCTTGGCTACAATAACAAGCTAGCTAATCCATTCGCTATTTGCAACCAAATAAATGAATCCAACCTTGAGAAGTTGTTCCACCTCCTCCTTTATAACCTTTTTTAGTTTTGCATTTAGTTTTATTTGTAGTTTTTTCTTCATCTTGATAGAAGAATCCATGTAGATGAAATGCTAGCATATTCACAAATCTATTCTAGTAAGTTCATGATATGACCAAGCAAATGTTTTTAGTCATTTGGTCACCATCTTCAATAACTTCTATTTTTAATCTAAGGCAATGTTGGCATTGATAATAACTGAATTTTCATTATTGAAAAAAGCATATTTCATAGCATCTGGTAAGGCTTTTAGTTCAAGGGGCTCTTAGCTTAAAGTCATCAAGGATCTCCAACTCTCCCAATACATTTCACTTTGTATATGTAAGAGTTGATGATAGAGTTACTCCATTTCCTCCATGTTTTCAATGTAGGCACTTGTTAGGCTCTTTGATGATTCCATGCACATTGTGGACTCAACTTGGCAATCTATTATTAGCTACTTGGTATCTTCTTGCTTTGTGGTTGCTACATGATGAGCGGTGAGGTACCCCTATGCTCAACCATATGAATACGAGTGTTTCACGCATGATCTGGTCAAATTCCAAGGACTAAGTGCCTATGAACCTATGTGGAACAATAACAGGTTGATTATCATTTTCTTTCCAAACTTACTTGTATGTCACGGTTGTATGATTAAGTAAGCTTGATCCATATGATTTTTATGGCTTTTATGTGATTTAAATCCTGCAGTTAATAAGGAGGAGAGAGAGGAATAACTAAGTAACTAATCTAATTTAACTATTCATTAACTAAGTTCTAAGTACTCCTAACACCAATATTCGTTCCCACTTGTCGTACACATCTTGAACTAGTGAAACACTGCTGGGATTACCAAACGCTAATCGATACTAGATTACCAAGTGCTACACGCATGCTCGAAGTGGTCGTACTAAGTGTATTTAAGTAAGAGAGTCGTAAGGTGAGAGAAATCATTAATTAAGTATGAAAGCATTTAATAATTAACACTAATTAATCTATTCTGTATGTTGCAAGGTTTATCATAAAGTTCATCTTTATTGCCATACACAAAATGTGCTTAGGTACACAATGCTCAAATAAAGATCCGTTCACTCTATGACTCCTACTGCAGGCACACAGAAATAATTCTAACTCTAGAGGGGAAAATGGCAAGAGTTTAGCTACGAGACTAACTTCTAACTGTGGGAACCAAGGGCACTGCCTCTTATTTATAGATAAAGAGATAGGCCGCGATTTCAGGTATCTGATATCGCATGGTTGATCCAATATCGTGGATGCGATATCCCGGTTCATCATACCCCCATGACTGAATGAAAACTTGTCCTCAAGTTCCTTACAAAATATTGAGAAGGTATGGGATTATTGATTGAATGACTATTGATGATGGAATGGGGTGACTGACTCAACGTGCCTAGTGAATGGATCAACAATACAATACATGACAGCATTAGTGTTCATGACCACAAAAGTGAACACTATACATAAATGACATTCAGCCTTATTGGTAGCTGAAAGAGAAGAAGGAGAGAGAGAAAAAAAAAAGAATAAGACGTGTTGCTGTTGATGCCAATATTGTGCCTATCATTGTTCATCCATAGCCACACCACCAATCTTGCTCCTTTCATAAATGTTCTAGTTTCGGTCCATCTCGAGAGTTTCCTCCAAGCCCAATCCATTGTTGTATGATCATCGTCTGCACACACAACATAGTCACAAATGAGCAAGGGTAGGTAAACCACAATGTAGTCGATACCTTGCCTTAATGTAAAGTGCATTGGCTAAGTTGTGGGTATGGTAGATACTGATTCTAGAGTTTTGACACTAGTAACTACCTAAGGTGTAGGGGTTAAGAAAAATTATAAAAATTGTGCCAAGGTCCCCATGACGAAGAGCGAACATCTGGTAGCGATAGGATGGAAAAAGAGAAGGAATAAGAAAGATGGAGAAAAAGTAACAACGACAATGCCAATAAAATGGATGTTATGGATGGGGATGAAAAAAAAATTGTTGATTACAAAAAATGTTTAATGGAAAGAAGTTAACAAGTGCACTAGAAAGGGATGCTAGTGGATCCTCCCCAAAGCAGGCTCATGCCATTGATGCCCTAATAGACCTACATTCCAAAGAGTCCATAGGCTCTAGGAATGTCATTTGGAAGCAAGAGTTAAAAACTTACCCACAAGAAATTACCAAGGAAAAATGATGCATCAACTAAGATACAGACTAATGATAAAATTTGCAATGAGGTGAGAAATGGAAAAGAAAGCTGGAGAGGAGAGAATGGAATGGAAACCTAAGAACAAGGTTGTGTAATGTGATTGAGTAGAACTCATTCCAAATCCAGACTCAATAATCCTCATTCAGTGACCTCGCATCAACACATTTGACCAGCCCATCCCCTTGAAGTAATAAGAATGCCTCTACAAAAAGTCACCACCATTTCGAGGAGGGTGAGATGGAAAACCAAGAAGCGATAAAGGGCCTTAGTTAGAGGGAACCTTCAAGCATGGGTAACATGTCTTTCCAGTGCCATAACTAGTGCATGTAGCCCAATTGCATTATTGTGTCTAAGGGGTGTGCTTTGAATTCTCACTATTTTGTTTTTTTTTCTCTTGTGTTTTTCGCATGAGAACCATAGCATGCAAAGACTTATTTTTATGAACTCAGCTTCTGATGATTTGATGAATGGTCAGAATGGCAGAAAATCCAAAGAAAAAGCATCCAAGAATTCACGAGACTAGCAGTACAACTGCATCGAATCCCCTTGAAGTCACACCCTTTTCATCCTTTGAGTCTTTCCTTAGTCTGAGAAATACTCAGCCACCACTTTGTTAACAGTTTTATTAGAGAAAAGGGACTGTACAGTTCCAAACCAAGAGAGACCATAGGATTTTATGGATGTATGAACGACGTGGACTCATTTCCTATTAATCCAAAGAACCATACCTTAATATTGACATCATACTCCAAAGGTAAAATTCAAACATTAGCAATCAATATAATATTATTCATACCACCATCATGAACACTTATTGGGTGACTGATGAGACACGATATCGCATAGGCCGCGATATCGCGTCGTTCCCTGCGATATCACATACGCGATATCGCGGTCCACTACCAAATCTATAAATAAGAGGCAGCACTCCCCTCATTTCCCATCCTAGGCTAAAAGTAGAGAAACTCTGGCAGTTTGATCACTCCAGAGATAGAATATTTTCCATGTGCCCACAATAGGAGTCCCCAAGTGAACGGATCTTTATTTGAGCAGCTTTGTACCTGAATGCAAGTTGTGTACGGAAATAAAGAGGAGCTTTGTCGATAAACCTTGTAGTGCATGGAATAGGTTTATTATTTGTTATTTATTACCTATTGTTAGTGCGGTACGAGTACGACTTGATTACGAGCATCTACGGATGTGTACGGCTAGTCAAGGAATCGGCTGCTCGTCACAACATGGTATGAGTACGACTTGATTATGAGCATCTACGGGTATGTAC
>MNCI01030420.1:154775-165790 GCA_015680685.1 Gnetum montanum | reverse complement strand
CAACACTTCTTTCTATCTCTCTCTTTCTCTCAAGCTGCCAACAAAGGCCTGATGTCATTGTAATAAGGTGTTCACCCTTGTTGTCATGAACACCAGTTTTGTCAAGTCTTGACATAATGATCCATTCACATGTCATCCCATTAGTTCCATTTCCCTCAATAATTCCATACCTTCTTGATATTATTGTAAGGAACTCAAAGATGAGTTTTCATTTAGTCATGGGGGTATGATGAGATGCAATAGCACATATGCGATATCGTGGTTGTCGTGATATCGTGTACGTGATATCTTGTCGTTTCCTGCGATATCGCATACGTCATATCGCGGTCCGTCGCCAAATCTATAAATAAGAGGCAGCACTCCCCTCATTTCCCATCTTAGGCTAAAATTAGGAAAACTCTGGTAGTTTAATCACTCCAGAGATAGAATATTTTCCATGTGCCCACAGTAGGAGTCCCCAAGTGAACAGATCTTTATTCGAGCAGCTTTGTACCTGAATGCAAGTTGTGTACGGCAATAAAGATGAGCTTTGTTGATAAACCTTGCAATGCATGGAATAGGTTTATTATTTGTTATTTATTACATGTTATTTATTACCTGTTGTTAGTGTGATACGAGTACGACTTGATTATGAGCATCTATGGATGTGTACGGCTAGTCAAGGAATCGGCTGCTCGTCGCAATTAGGTTCTCTCACCCTCAACTCCTAGAATGTAGGATGAGTATGACTTGATTACGAGCATCTACGAGTGTGTACGGCTAGTCAAGGAATCAGCTACTCATCACGTTTAGGCTAGTTAAGTGCTTCAGTATGATCACTTCGAGCACATGCGTTACGTGTGGTGATCCTAGTAACGATTAGCGTTTGGTAGCCACAGTTGCATAGTTTAGGGTGTTTATGGTAAGTGGGAACGGATGCTAACACTAGTTAATTTAGAATTATGTCCTTAGTTAGAGTTAGTTAGCTTTCTCAACCCTTCACCTCATAGCATAGGAGATAAACCAGAAAAGACCAAAAAAATCATATACCTCGAACTTACTTAACCATACATCGTGACAACAACAAGTAAGTCTGGGAAGACAACGAATGATTAACCCCAAGTGTTCCATGGGGCGTTTAGGCATTTAGTCTATGGAGTTCAACTAGATCGTGCGTGCTACGCTGGTTTTGTATGGTTGAGTGTAGGGGTACCTCGCCACTCATCAGTGATGAACAAAACAAAATAAAATCACACAAAGGAATGGTAAAAATATGAATGATGGTGTAAAACAAAAACAAGAAAGATTAAAGAAATGTGCAAAACCAAGAATATGCAAAACAAAAAATGTGTAAAACAAAAACTTAGAAAGAACTAAGGGTATTTAATGATTAGTAGGGGTGGCCATCTCCCCCATGACTAAATTGGAAGGAGGAGATTCGAAATAATGAGCAAGGTTGCCCACTTATAGAGGTAGCATATGTTCTGGCTATGTTAAACTCATGGAAGGGTTTTCTTTGTTGCACGTTGACTAACAGTCTCTTATCTAGGCTCTCAGGTTTATATATGGTCATGGCCCCTGAAGGAAAAGTTGCATAGATAATGTAAGGCCCTTCTCACAATGTTTGAAATTTGGTACGTTGTGATACATGTGTGGGGTTCCAGTAGAGAACCTTATCTCCTGGCTAGTACTTAACTCTCCTAATTTTTAGGTCATGACACTATTTATTAAATGCCTTGTGCAACTCATTAGATGACAAGGCAGCTAGTTAGTTCTCATCTAGCAAGTTAAGAGTCATCAACCTTTGTTTTTATGCTAGATCGAGGTCAAGGGTGAGGTCACATGCCATGGCTAGTGTACAGAGCTCAATTTGGATAGGAAGCATTGGAAGTTTTTCATACACTAACTCGTAGGGAGAGTAGCCTATAGGGATTTTTCACGTGGAGCGGTATGCCCAAAGAGCATCATTCAATTTAGTGCTTCAATCTCACCTATATTTGCTAATAGTTTTGGTCAGTATCTTGGTAATCTCCCTGTTAGTGACCTCGGCTTGACTGTTTTCTTAGGGGTGGTATGGTGTAGTCAATTTTTGCTAAACCCCTAAGTGTTGCATTAACTTCCAAAAAGTTGCACCTATAAAGTATGTACTATTATCGGATCGGAGATAACTGCACGCGACAAACCAAACCTATTGATGACTTGTTGTTGGAAAAATCGGGTAGCTGTAGAGGATGTGCAATCTTTAATAGCAGCTGCTTCAGCCCATTTTGTTAAGTAGTCTACGGCAACTACGATGTAAGCTTGTCCATTGGACATTGACATAATGGGCTCCATGAAATCAATCCCCCATATGTCGAAGGGTTCTAGTGGTTGAATCCATTGTTGCGGATCCTCCATTAAAGCAGTCATCCCCCCATCATGTTGGTAGTGCTCACAAGATTGGACGAAGTGATGGGTGTCCCAGAACAAGGTAGGCCAATAATACCCTGCAAGTAGGATCTTAATAGCCGTTCATCTCCCAACATAGTGACCCCCACAAGGGCCCTCATGAGCATCTTGGAGAACTCTCAATTGATCTCTATCAAGAACACACCATCAAACCAAGCCATCAAGACATACTTTGCAAAGTTGTTCATTGATTTTCATAAAGTACTTGGCTCTGTGAAGAAACCATTGTTTCTTCTTAAGGTCTAACTCTTGTGGTGTTTGTTGGGTAAGGAGATAGGTTAGAATGCTACTGTACCAGTTTGTTTCTATGGGTGATTGGTCATTCACTACACCGACAAAGAGGAACTCATCAGGGAAGTGATCAAAAATAGGATACTTATCCTCTTTGCTATCCCAACGCAACCAAGATAAATGATTGACAACTACGTTCTTGGTGCCTTTATGATTGATCATTGTTACATCAAACTCTTGTAAGATTATTAGCCATTGTATAATACAGGGGCTTACCATTGGCTTATTCATGAGGAACCGAATTGCACTATGATCTGTGTGTATGAATAATTTATACCCCAATACATAGTGCACAAAATTTTCTAGTGCAAACACTACAGCTATTAATTCTTTTTCTGTAGTAGTGTAGTTAAGTTGTGCACTAGCTATACTTCTACTTGCACAGTGGATGTAATAAGGGAATTTTTGATCATCTAACTATGTAATTACAACTCCTAAGGCATAGTTGGATGCATCAGTCATGACATGGAATGGTTTGGACTAGTCGGGAGCTTGTAGAATGGGTGTTTCTACCAGCTTCTATTTCAAAGTTTGGAAGGCTAGTTCGCATTCCCTGCTCCACTTGAAGGGTACGTCCTTTTTCATTAACTCTACCAGTGGTTTGGCAACCTTTGAAAAGTTCTCTATGAATCTCCTATAGTTTCCAGTGTGTCCAAGGGATGACCAAATGTCTTTAACAATTTCCAATTGACGGGTAATTCCTTTGAGGGCCTTGATTTTCTCAGGGTCTACCTCTATCCCTGCATGTGAAATTTTCTACCCAAGTACTACTCCTTCTTGGACCATTAAATGGATTTTCTGCCAGTTGAGCCTTAGATTGGTCTTTACACATCTTTTCAGCACTTGCTCTAACTGGTCCAAGGCTTGATCAAAGCTTGCTTCATAAGTGAAGAAGTCATCCATAAATACTTCCACACCATTTCCTATCTACTACTGGAATATGCTTATAACTAAGCGTTGAAATGTGGCAAGGGCATTGCACAAGCCAAATGGCATTTGTTTGTACGCAAACATTCCCCAAGGACTAGTAAACATAGTTTTGGCTTGGTCTTCTGAGGCTATTTGTATTTGGTTGTATCCGCTATAGCCATCTAGAAAACTATAATAGTAATGCCCTGTGATCGTGTCTAAGACTTGGTCAACAAATGGCAATGGAAAGTGATCCTTGAATGTTTTCATGTTTAGCAGCCTTAAATCTATACACACCCTCCATTTTCCTTCCTTTTTAGGCACGAGTACCAAGTGGCTAACCCATTTACTATCAGCAATGGGATATATGAACCCAACCCTTAGAAGCTATTTGATTTCTTCTTTTACTACTTACTTCAACTTTGGGTTCAATTGCCTCTATGGCTATTTTCGAGGCTTCATGGAGGAGTTAATGTAAATCCTATGCTAGCATATCCTAGGATCTATTCTAGTTAATTCCAAATATGACTAGGCAAAGGCTTTTGACCATTTTTTTATTACCTTTAGTAGATTCTCTTTTTGTTGTGTTGCAAGTCTTGCATTTGATGATTACTGGTTTTCCATTCGTAAGGAATGTGTATTCCATACCGGTGGGTAATGGTTTTAGCTCTGGGGGCTCTCATTTAAATTTCTTAGGAATTTTCAACTTTCCCCAGTTAATGCTTTCTAAGTTAGGACTAGGAAGTTGGCAGTGGACTCACTCTAATGCATCAATGCTATCTATGTAAGCGTAAGTCAATCCCTTAGTTAGTTCCATGCATATAAGTGAGCTGCTTTCTTGATCAGCAATCAGCCACTAGGCATCTTCTTGTCATGTGGTTTTTCCATATAGGCACCTTTGTATGTTGATCATTTGTGCACACTGATTGCATGCAGGCAATGTTAAACTTTGAACAACCCATGATCTCTGCACGCAATTGCACCCTGTGTCACTGTATGCGATGCATGGAACCTTCTTCTTCTCAATCTTTCCAAAAGTGTTTTCCTTAGATATTTCTAGGGAAATATTGTGGATTCCTAGGCATGCATCAATAGTGCTTAGCCATGCCCTTCCCATTATGATTGGGAAGTTCTCCTTACTGTTATTCACTTGTATCACTAGAAAGTCAGCTCGATACAACCACCCACAAATAGTGGTAACAATGCCCTCTACTAATCCTAAGGGAACAGTGATGGACTGGTTAACTAACTCTAAATAGACATTGCTCTTTTTTAATGGGGGTAGGTTCTAGGCCTTATTCATTTCTTGGGATATTAGGTTGACATCGAAACTTGAATCCAAAAGAGCTTTGCATTGCTCATTCCCAGCGATTTCTAGATATATTAGGGGACTCCCAGGATTAAAGAATTTCCTCGAAAGGTGGCCAGCTTTGATCCAATCAGTAATGACATGTGTTAACATGACCGTATGCGTTGAATGTGATGTTAAGTTCAAAGAGGACTTGGAAGCTTTAGTGGATACAGAGGTGTCCAAAGACTCAGCCACTTGGGGTTGCAAAGGCTTGGTTGGACTGTTGGTTCTGAAGAAAGATCTTTTCTTCATACAATTGTCAGAACCAATAGTAGGTTGAGGATTAACAACCCTTGTGGCATTCCGTTGCTGTGGTTGAGTAAGGAGTTCACCTTGCATTGCTGGAGTAGGTGGTAATGGAGCTATTGGTGGGAGAGACATGGCCAGATTGGAAGGATGGTATACTTGTGGAATGTCGCCCCTAGGAGAGGGAGTCTTATAGTACTCATGGCCTTGGTAGTGGTGTTGGGGCATAACGTGACCAACAGAGTCACATGGAAAGATTGGATACTGCACATAATATCCATACAGGTCAGGCTGTCGATAAGGATATTGTTGCCTTGGCAGTGGCATTCCCCATGATTGTGGGTGCTGCCACTGTTGGTGTTGCTTAATTGGTTGTGGTGGAGTTCCACTTGGATAATACATTAAAGGTTGGTGGAACTGCCTTGGGTTACCTTGGGGATAAGGTAACCATCGAGATGTTTGCCATTATTTAAATGTGGATTAAGTGCATACACCCCAGACTCCTATAAATGTGAGATTATAGGGCAAAATCCCTTAGGATGGTCGTATTGACAGATCTCACACCCACTATCATCATCAGTATCTGAGTCCACAACCTCTTCAATAATAGCAAATTTACCCTTTCCCTTGTTACGTGCATTTTCTGCTTCTCTCTTTTTCCTTTTTTCATGATCACTACCTCGCTCCTTAGACTCCTCTACTACTTTGAGAATAGTTTGAAACCTACTATCCAAGGAGTCCCACATTTGGTCTACCTTTGCCTATACTTCTGATGCTAACTTTTGAATAGGCAAGGTTTTCCTATTCACCATCTCTTCGAGTGATGACTCTTCCTCATCCTCACAAAATCTTACTCCCTTTTCTCAGAGGGAAGGATCTAGATTGTATTCTTTTGCACTCTCTCTTTTTCATAGCCCACCTTCTTCCATAGCTACTTGCTCCAATAGCCTATGAATTTGATGGGACCTAAGCTCAGATAACCTCCCTTGGGCATAAGTCCCAAGGATTCTTCTTGTTTCATGCCTAAGCCCATCTAAAAGATAGCGTAGTTGATCCTACTACGAATAACCATGGCCAGGATAACTTCCTTGTTTCCATCCTTGGATTTGCTTTCGCAAGTTGGACACTCGAGAGTATGTTTGATACTCATCATTGAACAATTCTAACATCGTACTCCACCTACGAATGGATTCTGGTTCTAAGGACCAGTACCAACTTTCAGCTTCTTTTATTAGTATTTGTGGGAACAACTTAAGTTTTTTCCACTCATTTTCTATGTTTTACAAGGCACACGCATCATGAAATGCTTGTAAGTGATTTTCAGGATCAGCATTATATCCCCCTTCAAATCGTGGGATGTTATTCATGTCTAACCTCTTGATCCCACTATCTTTTTTGTGCCTTATTGGAACTCTCATAGCCTCAATAATATCTAGCATGCTTTGTGTGGTGAGTAGGGGTTCATCTTGATCATCTCTTTCGTAGCATTTATGGTGCCTACGTAGTTTCCTACTCTCCCTTCTTCTATGACGTGATTCCCTAGAGTGCCCTCATCCTCTATCTTGGTTGTCTCATCTATGACTTCCACTTTTTTGCCCTTATCCTCATGATCTGTTTCTCTATGGCTATGTCTGGACACAAAAGGAGAGGATGAAGGAGATGATGAAGGTGAAGAAGAAGGAGAACCACCCCCATGACGATGTCTACTATCTTCTCTTTGGTGCTTTCTACCTCAATCGCAATTGCAATCTGAATGCCCACCTTTGTCATGGGTTTTTGTTCCTTTTTCAGACACTTTGTGTCCATTGGTATTAACACCTGGGTTGTGAATGGTGGAATGAAGGTTCTAATACACAACCCCTTGGCCAAAGTCAAGGGGAGGAACATCGTTATGTGGGTGACTACCTGAGGCAAGTTCATCACCCTCAAAACCACTTAAAACATGTGGTGCATCCTTAGACCATTTTCCCTTCAAGGACTTATGGTGTTTCTCTTGTTGCAAATCCCTTTGACATTGCACTTCTATGGGACGATAGTCTCTCAAATCGTAGTCTTGTGCAATGTAATCTACGTATAAGTGTTGCATGCCTATTCGTGTGAGAGCACGAAGAAGCATACTTGGGACTGAACGGTCGAGAGGTAACACTATGTTACATGCCAAGTCAAGCCAATGCAGCTATTTATCTTGGTGGAGAATAAAGGTGAATTTAGGTACATATGCATCAGGATGAACATATACCACATGAAACTATTGAGGAACTAGCGGATCAACGTCATATGTAACTTACCACCGATTACTTCTTGTGTTAGTCCTAGGTGGTGAAGTGCTTTTGTGCGAAGAAGAAGATATTTTGTCTTGTTCAGTGTGCAATGTACTATTATCTTTTTCTTAATCAACCCTAAGGGTTTGTTCCAATGATGTGAATGATTTCCTAAGTTCTACTTAGCACACAACCAACTAAGCCCCCAACAATGGTGCCAATGATGAGGAGCGAGGTACCCCTACACTCAACCATATGAATACAAGTGTTTCACACACGATCCGGTCAAATTTCAAAGACTAAGTGCCTATGCACCTGTGTGGAACAATAACATGTTGATTAATTATTATCTTTCCAAACTTACTTGTATGTCACGGTTGTATGGTTAAGTAAGCTTGAGGCATATGATTTTTATGGCTTTTATGTGTTTTAAATCCTACACTTAATAAGGAGGAGAGAGAGGAATAACTAAGTAACTAATCTAATTTAACTATTCATTAACTAAGTTCTAAGTACTCCTAACACCAGTATCCGTTCCCACTTGCCGTACACATCTTGAACCAATGCAACGCTGCTGGGATTACCAAACACTAATTGTTACTGGGTTACCAAGTGCTACACACCTACTCAAAGTGGTTGTACTGAGTGTATCTAACTAAGAGAGTTGTATGGTGAGAGAAATCATTAATTAACTAGGAAAGAATTAAATAATAATTAACACTAATTAATCTATCCTGTATGCTACAAGGTTTATCATAAAGTTCATCTTTATTGCCGTACACAAAATGTGCTCAGGTACATAATGCTCAAATAAAGATCCATTCACTCTATGACTTCTACTGTGGGCATGCAGAAATAATTCTAACTCTGGAGGGAAAATGGCAAGAGTTTGGCTACGGGACTAACTTCTAACTGTGGGAACCAAGGGTGCCACCTCTAATTTATAGTTAAGGAGACAGGCTGCGATATCGAGTATCTGATATCGTAGACACGATATCATGTACACAATATCGTGGTTCATCACTACATATCGGCACTTCTAAATAACTTTTATTTTAGCACACTAATTACATGATTGTATTGATGCATATTTGATCATGCATATTCTCTTGATGAGTGGTGAGGTACCCCTACACTCAACGATACGAAACGAGCGTAGCACGCATGATCCGGTCAAACTCAACAAACTAAATGCCTAAACGCCCCATGGAACACTTGGGGTTAATCATTTGTTGTCTTCCCAGACTTACTTATTGTTGTCACAATGTATGGTTAAGTAAGTCCAAGGTATATGATTTTTATGGTCTTTTATGATTTTTCTCCTATGCTATGAGGTGAAGGGTTGAGAAAGCTAACTAACTCTCACTAAGGACCTAAGTCTAAATTAACTAGCATCAACATCCATTCCCACTTACTGTACACACCCTGAACTATGCAACTGTGGCTACCAAATGCTAATCGTTACTGGGATCACCACACGTAACGCATGTGCTCGAAGTGGTCATACTGAGGCACCTAACTAGCCTAAGTGTGATAAGCATCCGTTCCTTGGCTAACCGTACACACCCGTGGATGCTCGTAACCAAGTCATACTTATCCCACGTTCTAGGAGTTGAGGGTGAGAGAACTTAATCGCGATGAGCAGCCGATTCCTTGACTAGCTGTACACATCCGTAGATGCTTGTAATCAAGTCGTACTCATACCATGTTGCGACGAGCAGCCGATTCCTTGACTAGCCGTACACATCCGTAGATGCTCGTAATCAAGTCGTACTCGTACCGCACTAACAACAGGTAATAAATAACAAATAATAAACCTATTCCATGCAATGCAAGGTTTATCCACAAAGCTCGTCTTTATTGCCGTACACAACTTACGTTTAGGTACAAAGCTACTCAAATAAAGATTTGTTCACTTGGGGACTCCTACTATGGGCACATGGAAAATATTCTATCTCTGGAGTGATCAAACTGCCAGAGTTTCCCTACTTTAAGCCTAGGATGAGAAATGAAAGGAGTATTTATAGATTTGGCAGTGGACCGTGATATCGTGTACGCGATATCGCAGGGGACAATGCGATATGACAACAGCTACGATATCCCGTACACAATATCACGGCACATGCAAATCGCGTCTCATCATACCCCCATGACTGAATGAAAACTCATCCTCGAGTTCCTTACAATAATATCAGGAAGGTATGGAATTATTCAGGGAAATGGAACTAATGGGATGACATGTGAACGGATCATTATTACAAGACTTGACAAAACTGGTGTTCATGACGACAAGGGTGAACACCTTATTACAATGACATCAGGTCTTTTTTGGCAACTGAGAAAGAAAGAGAGAGAGAAAGAAGTGTTGCTGCTGCCAACGCCAAGATTGCATCTTCTGTTGTCCATCGGTAAGCATGTCATTGATCTTGCTCCTTGCATAGTTGCTTCAATGCTGCTCCATTCTAAGTGTTTGCTCCAAATCCAATCTGTTGTTTGTATGATCGCCATCTGCACACACAACACAATCTTATATTAGCAAGGGTAAATGAATTATCATGTAATTAATACCTTGCTTCGGTGTAGGTTCATTGGCTAGGTTGTGGTATGGCTAATATGGATCTAGGAATATATTAATGATGACTACCGAAGGTGTAGGGGTTAGGACGAAAATCAAAAAAATTAGGGCTAGGAGAAAATTGAAAAAATTAGGCCCCGTACCCCCATGACTAATCGTGAACCTTCGGTAGCGTTAGAATGGAGAAAGAAAAGGAATAAGAAAGACAGGTAAAAAGGGACAACTAAAAATAGTAGTGAAATGGATGTCAAAATGGTAATGAACAAAATAATAATCAATTTCAAAATGTTAAGGGAAAGAAGTTAACTAATGCACCAAATAGCAATGTCAGTGGGTCCTCCCCAAAGCAGGCTCATGCCTTTAATGCCCTGACAAACCCACATTCAAAGAGTCCATAGGCTCTGGAAACATCCTTTGGAACAAGAGTTAAAGTCTTAACCACAAGCATTTACCAAAAAGAAAACAATGTATCAACCAAAATATATACACTAATGATACAACCGGCAATGAGGTGGATAATGGAGAGAAGGATGGAGAGAGTAGAATGGAATGGAATCCCAAGAACAAGGTGGTGTACAGCCCCTTCTGTGTTTTATGATTAAAGTGACTTGGAAAATCTCATTCCAACTCGAGCCTCAAACCAACCACTTCCAGTGACTTCGCATCAATGCATTCAGTTAAACCATCTACTTGGATAACAAGGAGGCATCTCCAAAAAGCCACCACCATTCCGACAAAACAAGGGAGAGAAGGGGAAGCGAGAAGGGCCTTAGTTAGAGGGAACACTTTTGGGTCCATAACCAATGCTTGTAGCCCAAGTTATTCATCTAAGGGGTGTGCTTTGAATTCTCACTTTGTTGTTTTTTCTTTCTGAATTTTGTGTTTTGTGTTTTTATGTGTGAGAACCACACCATGCAAAGACTTCTTATTTTTATTGTCTCAGCTTCCGATAATT
>MNCI01030420.1:135361-154035 GCA_015680685.1 Gnetum montanum | reverse complement strand
AGAGATTTCCAAGGAAAGATCGCGGATCCTAAGGCATGTGTCTACTATGCTAAGCCATGCCCTTCCCATTATAATTGGGAAGTCCCCTACATTGTTGTTGTTTACTGCTATCACTAGGAAATCAATCAGGTATGACCACCCACCTACAGTGGTAACAATGTCCTCCACCATTCCCAAAGGAGTAGTGATGGACTGATCAGCCAGCTCTAAACGAATATTGCTCTTCTTTAGTGGAGGCAAGTTCCAAGCTTTATACATCTCTTGTGATATTAAGTTAACTCCGGAACCTGAGTCTAGAAGAGCTTTACAGGGTTTATTCCCAGTGACTTGGAAATAAATTAAGGGACTTCCAGGGTCGGAGAATTTCTTGGGAAGGTGGCCTACCTTGATCCAATCAGTAACGGTATGTGTTATCATACCCGTGTGCATTGAGCTCTGTTGTTGGATGGAAGGGGGCTCTGAAGCCTTATTTGATGGAGGGTGAGGCTCAACCTCTTGTGGTTGTGAGAGCTTGTTTGGGATTTTGGTTCTAAAGAAAGATCTTCTCTTTGTATGGTTTTCAGAACCAACAGCGAGTTGAAGGTTTACAGCTCTCGTAACATTACATTGCTGCAGTTGATTGGGGAGTTCCCCTTGCATTGTTGGAGCAGGAGGTATGGGAACTATAGGTGGAAGAGGTGCAAATGGAGTTGGAGGATGGGATATGTGTGGAATATCTACCAGAGGAGAAGGAGTCCTAAAATACTCCTGAACTCAGTAGTAACGGTTGGGAGTTGCGTGACCCATAGAGTCACTTGGAGAAATCGGCTGCTACACATAATATCCATAAGGGTCAGGCTGCCGGTAAGGGTACTATTGTTTCGGCTATGGTGGAGTTCCACTTGGATAATATGTTAGTGGTTGGTGGAACTGCCTTGGGTTACCTTGTGGATAAGGTAACCTTTAAGGTGTTTGCCGTTGGTTGAGTCTTGGATTTAGTGGATACACCCCAGACTCCTGTAGATGTGAGATAATAGGACAACATCCCTTAGGATGGTCATAGTGGTAGATCTCACATCCACCGTCATCGTCTATGTCAGAATCTACAGCCACATCGAAGTTAGTGATTTTCCCCTTACCCTTGTTATGTGCAAGGCTTAAATCTCTCCACTTTCTCTTACCTTTGTCACTACTTTGTTATGTGCAGACTCTTCTACAATTTTTAAGATGGTTTCTATTTTAGAGTCTAAGGAACTCCATACATCGTCTACCTTAGCCGCTATTTCTGTTGTTAATTTTTGGATTGGCAAGGTTTTCTGGTTCACCAACTCTTCGATTGGTGACTCATACTCTTCATCACAAAATTTGACTCTCTTCTTTCGAAGGGAGGGATCATGGTTGTACTCCTCTGCACTTTCCCTTTTGCGTAGCTCACCTTCTTCATTTGCTACTTGCTCCAACAAGCTTTGTACTTCATGGGCTCTAAGTTGTGACAACCTCCCTTAAGCATAAGTCACAAGCATTCATCTTGTTTCGTGCCTTAGCCCATCCACGATGTGGCACAATTGATCCTGTTGTGCGTACCCATGGCCTGGGCAATGATGTAACAATGTGTAATAGTGGGCCATGGTAGCATCCAAGGGTTCATGATGACCTTGCTTCCAGCCTTGGATCTGCTTACGTAAATTGGATACTCTGGAGTACGTTTGATATTTATTGTTGAATAGTTCTAGCATCATACTCCACCTCCTGATGGTTTCTAGTTCTAAGGACTGGTACCAGTCCTCTGCTTCTTTGGTGAGTGTCCTTGGGAACAACTTAAGTTTCTACCACTCACTGTCTATATTCTGCAAGGCACAGGCATCGTGAAATGCCTGTAAATGATTTTGCGGATCAGCATTGTATCCCCCTTCAAATCATGGGATATTGTTCATGTGTAATCATTTGATCCGACTATCCTTTAAATGCCTTATGGGAATCCTAACTGCCTCTGTTATGTCAAGCATACTTTGGGTTACGAGCAGAGGCTCGTCATGATCGTCTCTTTCATGACGCCTGTGATGTCTGTGTGATTCCCTACTCTCCCTACGTCCTTGCCCTTGTCCTCTCTCTCAACTTTTCCATCAAGGTCTTTGCTCCTTTTTACTTTTATCCTCACCTTTATGTTCATGGTGGGTGCACCCAGATGTGGAAGGAGAGGGTGAGTGATGTCAAGAAGGGGAAGAAGAAGGGGAATCATCACCATGACGATGTTTCTTGCCTTCTCTTTGGCTGCTATGGCCTCGATCGTGGTGACGATCTAAGTGCCTATCCTTAGCATGAGTGGTTGTTCCCTCTGTGAACAACTGGTGTTCATGGGCATCAGAACCAGGGATATGTATCATTGATCTTATGTTTTGATACCCTTCCTCCTCATCATCGTTAGGAGGGGGAACATCATTTGCTAAAGAACCCATGATATGGGGTTCCTCATCTCCTATTTCACTAAGGACGTGCGAGGCTTTGCCCTTCAGAAAGGTATGTTGACTCTCCTGCCTTAAGTCTCTCATATGTTGGGCATCTGTGGGATAATAATCCCTCATGTCAAAATCTTCCGCAACGTATTCAGTGTAATGTACTTGCATGCCAATCCCTGCCAAGGCACGGAAAAGCATACGAGAGATTGATCGATCTGGGGGTAACACGATGTTACCTTGCAAATCTCTCCACCGTAGTTGTTCATCTTGATGGAGAACAAAAGTAAAATTAGGAATATACTCATCAAGATGAGTATATGTCATCTTATATTGTTTAGGACTTGGCTGATTTGGGTTATGTTTTTTATCTTGCCAACTATCTCGTGTATGATCCTTAGGTGGTGAGTTGCTCTTATGAGAAGAAGGCATTTTTAATCAGTGTGCAAATTTCACCATTAGATAAATTTTTCTCTTGATTAACCCGAAGGTTCATTAAGGCTCACAACGATGTGAGTGATATCCCTTATGTTCTATATGATGCACAAACACTTAGTCCCCAGCAACAGTGCCAATGATGAGTGGCAAGGTACCCCCTACACTCAACCATACAAAATGAGTGTAGCACGCACAATTTGGTCAAACTCTGTAGACTAAATGCCTAAACACCCCATGGAACACTTGGGCTTAATCATTCGTTGTCTTCCCAGGCTTACTTGTTGTTGTCACAGTGTATGGTTAAGTAAGTCCGAGGTATATGATTTTTATGGTCTTTTATGGTTTTTCTCCTATGCTATGAGGTGAAGGGTTGAGAAAGCTAACTAACTCTAACTAAGGACCTAAGTCTAAATTAACTAGCGTCAGCATCCGTTCTCACTTACCGTACACACCCTAAACTATGCAACTGTGGCTACCAAACACTAATTGTTACTGGGATCACCACACATAACACACATGCTTGAAGTGGTCGTCCTGAGGCACCTAACTAGCCTAAGTGTGATAAGCATCTGTTCCTTGGCTAACCGTACACACCCGTGGATGCTCATAACCAAGTCGTACTTATCCCATGTTCTAGGAGTTGAGGGTGAGAGAACCTAATCGCGATGAGCAGCCGATTCCTTGACTAGCCATACACATCCGTAGATGCTCGTAATCAAGTCGTACTCGTACCGCACTAACAATAGGTAATAAATAACATGTAATAAATAACAAATAATAAACCTATTCCATGCACTACAAGGTTTATCCACAAAGCTCATCTTTATTACCGTACATAACTTTCGTTCAGGTACAAAGCTGCTTGAATAAAGATCTGTTCACCTGGGGACTCCTACTGCGGGCACATGGAAAATATTCTATCTCTAAAGTGATCAAACTGCCAAAGCTTCCCTACTTTAAGCCTAGGATGAGAAATGAGGGGAGTGCCACCTCTTATTTATAGATTTGGCGGTGGACCGCGATATTGCGTACGCGATATCGCAGGGAACGATGCGATATCGCAGTGGCCGGGATATCACGTACGCGATATTGCGGCACATGTGAATCGCGTCTCATCATCTCTACATGCAATGGCACCATGTGTTGATGGGAATACATCGACACAGCCTATTTATTGGTGATTTATCAAGTAGTTATCAATCACATTGAAATTTGAACCATTACTCATGATATCTTAAGGAATATGCCCAAATATATAAAAAATAATATCTTTAATCTCAAAGTTAGTTGACTAAGCTATTGGATTGGTCAACTAGCCATTCATTAATAAAGTTAAATATTGTAAAAATCATAAAAAATAATTCTTAAACTTCAAATGGTTGCGTCAAGTAAGGTTATGGACATATTTAACATTCTAGTCTTCAAGCTTGCTTAGATTATAGGTCATGTGTTTAAACTTGTAATAATGCACTTTAATTCCTAGGCTCAAAACCTCAAAATATATCCAATTAAGAATTTAAACTAGGATGGAAAGACATTAAAAATCAAAGCAAATTGTAAACTTTCTCCTAAGATTAAAAGATGGAGCCTTGAACCTTCCACCATAACATCATCATTAGAACCTAATATTAGCATGAAAATGTACTTAGCTTGGATAGTAGTGGTGGTTGATAAAAAATGAATACTTAATGCATCTATATAATTTGTACCTTGTGTTTTCATTCTATGCATAGTTGGATACTACTATTAGTTATAATAAAAGTGAGAAAGCTATTTTGATTACTTGTGCTCGTGCTTCGGTTTAACTTGAGGTTATTCTTGAAATGATTGATTTTAAAAATACAATGGCCTAACACCCAAGATTTATAGAAGTTTATAACTAGGTGCTACCTAGCAAAATCAAACTTGTAATTTAGGGTTACCAAACAAAGACTCATATCACTAGGCTAACATCTCATTATCCACTTATTATTTTCAAAGCCTATCATTATTTACTTAATATGTTAAAAGAAAAATGAAAAGAGATGTAT
The DNA here is from genome assembly GCA_015680685.1 of Gnetum montanum. Taxonomy (NCBI): domain Eukaryota; kingdom Viridiplantae; phylum Streptophyta; class Gnetopsida; order Gnetales; family Gnetaceae; genus Gnetum; species Gnetum montanum. Next base: position 149,135 of record MNCI01030420.1, on the reverse strand, counting down.
ATTTTAGGAGGTGTCAAACCCCAAAAAGAAGTTTTATTAATAGGAAAAGAGCATCAAATACATAAATCTCATTAAGTCATGGGGACAAAAAAATGGAAAACTTAGATAACTGGGGATGAGACTTTGGGAAACGTCCTCATAAATAATCATTCACAAAAGGAAGAAACCTGATCTAGGAAACTACCATCCACCAAAACCAACCAACTCATTACAAGAGAGAGAGGAAAATATTTCGATGAGGTAGATACCACTCAATAAAAGACAAGGAGACTCCCATATAGTGACTCCAGTCAAATTTAAAAAGGGAAGCTTCTATGTAGAGTNTGAGTTTAATAATTTGTATGGGGAGTCTAAAGCAATGCATCATTGCCTAGCTTGGGTTTATACCTTCATTCATTGCCATTTGCAGCTAGATGTTTTAGTGCAAAGAACTTTTCATGGCCTTCAATGGATTAATGGGTCGAAACTTCTACCTTACAAGCTGCATGTTCCCTTTCACATTTTGCATGAGTCATCCAAGATCATTTAATGATGTAACAAGTCTTGGCACAAACAAGAGTCAAAACAATTCTGGATCCCCCTCTTCCAATGTATTTGANCTTAATTTTAGGGAGGGTTGGTAGTTTTCAAATACATTGGAAGAGGGGGATCCAGAATTGTTTTGACTCTTGTTTGTGCCAAGACTTGTTACATCATTAAATGATCTTGGATGACTCATGCAAAATGTGAAAGGGAACATGCAGCTTGTAAGGTAGAAGTTTCGACCCATTAATCCATTGAAGGCCATGAAAAGTTCTTTGCACTAAAACATCTAGCTGCAAATGGCAATGAATGAAGGTATAAACCCAAGCTAGGCAATGATGCATTGCTTTAGACTCCCCATACAAATTATTAAACTCAACCCCCGAAATCCATTCATCAGCAAGTTGAAGACAACTCAGAGAAATAACTCCCTTCTAATACCAAGAGGTAGCAACTAATGAGATACGGTTTGTTGCATCGACTGGGCTCCATTGACATGGTCTATTATATCAGCTAAGCCCCATCAACTAGTCCTCAATGACTAGGCCCTATCATCACAGTCTATTACATTGATGTAGCCCCATCAATTCAATGTCTATTTTCCTCTATAAGTATGTGCTCATAACCATCTTTATGCAATTCTTTGATCAATAGAGTAGCTGAAATTTCATAGTTTTATACCATAATCTTAGAGAGCAGTCAGTGAGTGCCCATGGTGTGGATTTGAGTTAGTTGTACAGTGTCTTATTCGAGTGGCAATGTACCTAGACATATTCCATGAACGACAATAAGATCGAGGTTAATTCTTATTCATTGTAGCACCTTGACTTAAATTATATTTGCTATTAATGTAAGTTATATTCATGTACTTAGTTAATATTTATGTTTCCATGCATGTTAATGAATTGGTGGAATGAGCACAACCAGTTTTTAGTGTAAACACGCATTCACTTGGTGATCCTAGTAGCGTTATTGCTTGGTTCGCCCAATAGCATAGTGCTGGTAATCCCAATAGTGGATATGTGTGTTTAAGACATGTACAAGAAGTTGGGAATGGACACTCATTGCCAGTAGGCTCGTTTAGACTTTATATTTATGTTGTTAATTAGATTAAGTAATTGATTTCTTTATTATCATTAGGAGAAGCATAAGGCTAAAACAACATCAATTATCATATGTCTCACTATGGACTAAACCATATGTGACAAAGCTACCACTAGTCCATGTGGGAAGACAGTGAACTGCAATCAAGACATAATGATCTAAATGCTACAACTAATCCCATCCATGGAATTTGATCGGATCATGCATGAACGCTTGTGATTCATATGGTTGGGCATAGCGGGTACCTTGCTACTCATCATTAGCATCATTTCCAAGGATGGTGCTAGTTATCTAGATTAGTTATATCATATACGATCACTGTAAATGCATTAACAAACTATCTTTGAGAAAAAATAAGTCACACACATTATACACTAACAAAAATGTCTCTTTTACAAGGAAGTAATACTACATTATATGGAGAGAACATTCATTAGATATCTAACAAGATATATACTAAAGAAAATTGGAGTGACCAACCTCATGCAAAGGTTTCATATGTTCATGACCACCCTAATGACACTCGAGGACTACATTCACCTAAGAGGGACAACCCTAGAGGAGATGAAGTAAGTCATAGACTAGGGGAGGCCTCAAGGCCTAGGACATCCTCAAAACTTGAAAAAGATAAATCAAGGGACTATAGGAAACACCATCGAAGCCATGGCAATCCTCCTAGTTTCTCATCTTCCTCTTCCTCTTCAACATCTAGTTTTGATGAAGATGAATGTAGGTATAGAGACAAAGCTCCACTATGGGGTCAAAATAAGGGTAGAATTCAAAACCATAGGAAAAATCAAAGCCCTTAACATGAACACAACCGAAACAATCACAATTGGGCAAATAGAAATAGTAATTTTTACCATGCCATATTTGATGATGATGAACCCTTGCTAGCCACTAAAATCCTAATGCCAATCACAGAGGTAATTAAGATACCCCACAAGCATCACAAGGAAAGTCACATAAAAGGGCTCGATATGAATAATATCCCTAAATTTATGGGAGGCTATGATTTTAATCCACAACATCACTTACAAGCCTTCCATGATGCCTATGCCTTGAAAAATATTGAAAACAAGTGGCAAAATCTTAAGCTCCTTCCTAAGACACTAATAAATGAAGATGAAAGTTGGTATAGATCATTGGAACCAAGTTTCATCCACCAATGATCTACAATGCTAGAACTTTTCAATGAAAAATACCAAACCTATGCAAAATTATCCAACCTAAGAAAACAAATCCAAGGGTGGAAGCAAGAAAATCATGAACCCTTGGATGTAGCCTTGGATAGATACTATTTGCTACTACATAGATGTCTTGGCCATGATTTCTCTAAAAAAAGAGTAACTTTTCCACATCATATATAGGCTTCGTAATGAAATGAGGGAGACCCCTAGAATGTATCCTCAAGGTCAATTATATGAACTAAAAGCCCATCAAATACAAAGGCTAATCAAGCAAGTGGTGAAAGAAGAAGAAGAGCTATGTAAATAAGAGAATGTTGAGGAAAATAACTGGGATCCAACTCTTCAAAGGAAAAGGGTCCATATCTATGATGAGGAAAAATAGGTAGCTCTCAATGAGGTGATTTCATAGCAAACCTTACCACCACTGCAACAATCTCTTGATGAACTCCAGGCAAGTCTAGAAAGGATGTTAGAGTGAATAAATGAAAAAGTTATAACTTTTGTAGAAATTGTAGAGGAGAATGTATCACAAAATGAATTAGGCAATCACAATAACTAGAGGAAGAAAAACCAAGAAACAAATAGGAACACTTATCAACAAATGGGAAAAATGGTTGTAGAAGAAGAGGCTATAGACTCAACCATAGAAGAAGATGATGGATGTGACATCTACCTATATGACCATCCAAAGGGCTATTGTCCATTCATCTTATATCTACTAAGTATTGGACTTTTTCATTGAATCCCAAGTTTACCTATACAAAAGCAAATGCCTAGAAAATTACCTTTCTCATAAGGTAATCATAGACAATCCTACAACCAATTGTACTATCCTAGGAGGACTTATTACCAGCCTCAACAGCATCATCAAATCTAGTGGCAAAACCCACAATCATGGGGGAAGCCATCACCAAGCCATCCCTACCCTAACTACCAACCAAAACCGTATGGATATTATGTTCAACAACCTATTTCTCCAACTAGTTCTACATCCTCTACTTCAAATTGCTACTACCACTCTCCTGAATATCATCGTAGCACGACATCTTCTAAATGATCACCACCTCACACCTCTCATCCTTCATCATATCCTTAATATTCTCATACTTCCCTCCATCATATGTCACCAATAATAACACAAGAAGATTTAGCACCATGACATCAATGAGAGAATGCCACTTGTGCTACAAACATGCATAGAAATGATAATGCTAGTAGATCTCTACCACAATCTTAGAAACACCCCTTCTTTAGGATAGTTTCCACACATAAGCATAACACTTGTGGACCTACTAACTCATCCAAACCAACAAAATTCCAATCAAGTGTAACACCCTCCCTTTTACAACCAATGTCCTCTAATCCTACACAAAGGCCAACTTCCATGGTCACTCCAACACCTAACAGAAATGATGAATCTAGCATTGTGAAGAGACAAAAGAAGAATCCATACATAACTAATCATGATAATTGGTGTAGTTATGGGCTGAAAATTCAAAATATTAACACAACCCCTACACTAACCCACAATAAAGCTAAGGAGCAAGTGTGTGAGCAAAAACCAATCTACGTAGTAGCCACTAAACTAGAAGACACCTAGTATCTTGAAAATGAGAATATAAAATTGTTTTAAAGATGCATGGAGATAATTGATCCACTTATTAGTTCGAAACTTAAGAAAAGAGATCAAACAGAGGACTTAGACACAAGTATCTTACATTCTAATTATACACAAGAAAAGGATATTAAACACAAAGACCTAGGAATTAAAATAGAAAATCAAGAAGAACAACCAATCACATCTAGATCCCCGAAAATAAATACCTTCAAGTCCAAATAAAAATACATCTCCAAATGATCCAAACGAGACTATCACCAATGTTAAACGTGCTACCACACAATTAATTAAATCAATAACTATGATAGATGGAAAACCAATGGTGTCTAACCAAGGGATATCTCCCAAATATGTGGCCATAAGATTAGTTGTGAGGGAGATGCTCCATCTTGGTTTAAGAACTAATAATTTTTTTTCACCTTTTTATTTTTACAATTTCTTATCATTTTCCTATTTCTTTCAAAAAAAATTATTCTTAATATGTTTTTCATTTTATAATATTTTTATTTTCTTTATATTTTTCTATTTTCTTGGGTCATTTCCTTTATATTTTATGAATATCTTTTATATTTTTGTTAATAATATTGCCAAGTCATGATGCAGAAGTCAACGCTATGTGTTGGGTTTTTGCGCTATGCTATCAAGATAATTGGGTAAGTAATTGTGTAAAGTAGTGAAACAACCTTAACCATCCCTCTAATTCTCTAAATAAAAGGTCTTTTTCATGGAAACAATTTGGTTCTTCTTTCATAAAACTAAAATTAATCAATGATCATTGTACCTTGAAGAAACAGGGAATGACCAACGTGGGAATGGTAAGAGTGTGAACTCAAGGGGACTTGTTGGGTTTTCTTCTTATCTTCCTTTGTGTGGTTTATTACTCTTGGAATGTATCATCACTTCTCCATCAACTAATAAAAAGGAAGCTTTGTCTTTGCATGGTGTGGTTCCCATTTCAAAAAATAAAAATAAAACAAAAAAATAAAATAAATAAAATACAAAAAAAGGAAGAAAAAAATAATAATGGGAATTCAAAGCACACCCCAGACACAATAATGGGCTACAAGCACTAGTTATGGGGCAAGAAAGATATGTTACCCATGCCTGAAGGCACCCCTCTAACTAAGGCCCTTCCTTTCTTATTCCCTTTTCTTCTCTTTTTGGAGTGATGTTTATTCATTGAGGTAGTTGTGGACTCATGGTGGTAGGGAGGAGGAAACACATCAATGCGAGGATACTGTTTATGGTATGGACTTGGTCTAAACTTGGACAGATAGACATGTTGATCATTTTAATCACATTTATCACAAGAACCTATTGTGGACATGGTTAAGTACCTTACATCCCTATCTCTGCAATTCCTTCTCATTCCATTATTCACCTTACTACTACATGCAATTATGAGCCTTTTGGTCTTATGTAGTATAGTACAACATCCCAACCATAGTAGTTGTGTGTTGTTGAAATGAAGGCATGGTCTACATTTAACTTCTTGAATGCCCATGGACATCTATAGTAGTGGTTATGCAAGCGCATTATCGCAGAAGCCTACTTTGGGGAGGATCCACTTGCATAACTTTTGTTGATCATGGCTTTGAACTAACCTTCACACCTTCTAGAACATCAATGATAGTTTCTCTAAATGTATGCATAATTTTGGGACTACTTCTCATCACTTTCAATTACTTTTTTACTCTTTCCTACTTTTCTATTAAAACATCTTTCAAGTTTAATATTTCTTGGTCATCTTCTAAATCAAACCTTTGCTTTCAATTGTTTGAAAACTTGTGTGCTTCTAGAGTTACGCTTATTAGTCATGGGGGCTAGGGATGTCCACTTTGAAATTTTAAAATTTTTCTAACATCCTATTTTCAAACATCATGGTAATCAATAGTAATTGATCAAAATAATGTGAATAGCTTGATGATTTTAGTTACCTTAGAGCCTTAGGCATAGTATGTTATCATCACCTTCTACTTAAATGAAAACTAAGGGATCCAAAAAGGGTTAATTATTAAGAAAAATTTACCAAAACTAATGTTGATCCTTTGGTGACTACAGGTGATGCTAAAAGAAACACCTAAGGAAGAAGGTCTTTTCTTAGATATGGAAATGAAGCCAAGAGAGGAACAACAGAGGATATGCCCATGGATAAATCGGAGCACATACAAGATATCAGCTCAAGCATCACATGTTTACTAGATTCATGGGATGATGAAAAGAAATTTCAATCCATCCTTCAAGAATGTTGCACATAACTAGAGAAGCATTAACATAACAATCTAGGTTGGAAGTCTACCACCGCTAGTGGTAACAAGAAGAATCATCTTCAGTGGATTCTTGAAGACCTCTGCAAAATTTTGTAATCTTTAATGTTTGTCTAGTATTTTTGTCACTCTATCATTTTGTATATATCCACTATAATAAAATTTTGTAATGCGGCACTCAGTTTTGTAATGTCTATTTTTTCTTGTTTTGTTATGTCAAAAGCTAGTAAATAATTCCATACCTTCCCAATTTTGTAAAGAACTCAAGGATGAGTTTTCATTTAGTCATGGAGGTATGATGAGATATGATTTGTTGCACTAACTAGGCCCCATCAACTAGGCCCTATCAACGTAGTCTGTTGTGTCAACTAGGGCCTATAGACTAGGCCCCATCAATGTAGTCTATTACGTTGATGCAACCCCATCAATGCAATCTATTGCCTTGACACAACCACATCAATGTAGTGTCTATTTTCCTCTATAAATATGCACTCACAACCATGTTTATGCAATTCTTTGGTCAATAGAGTAGCCGAACTCTTGCAGTCTTATTCTGCAATCTTAGAGAACAGTTAGTGAGTGCCCGTAGTGTGGATTTGAGTCAATTGTACGACATCTTATTCGAGTGGCAATGTACCTAGACACATTCCATGAATAGTAATAAGATCGAGATTTATTCTTATTCATTGTAGCACTTTGACTTAGATTAAATTTACTTTTAATGCAATTTGTATTCCATGTACTTAGTTAATATTTATGATTCCATGCATGTTAATGAATTGGTGGAATAAGCATGACCAATTTCGAGCATAAACATGCATTCACTTGGTAATCCCAGCAACATTATGGCTTGGTTTTCCTAGTAGCATAGCACTTGGTAATCCCAATAGTGGATACATGGGTTCAGAATGTGCACATCAAGTTGGGAATAAACACTCATTGACCATAGGCTAGTTTAGAATTTATATTTATGTTGTTAATTAGATTAAGTAATTGATTTCTTTATTATCATGAGGAGAAGTATAAGGCTAAAACAACATCAATTATCATATGTCTCACTATGGACTAAACCATACGTGACAAAGCTACCACTAGTCTAAGTGGGAAGATAGCAAACTGTGATCAAGGCATAATGATCTAGATGCCACAACTAGTCCCATCCATAGAATTCAACTGGTTGTGTGTGAATGCTTGTGATTCGTATGGTTGGGCGTAGGGGGTACCTCGTCACTTATCAGCAACCTTAGTGTTTGTAATGGCAACAAGGGCAAGCAACAAAGGTAGCCACTAGGGACACAACTTAGAGAGAAGAGTAAGGTTGATCTTGACATTAGTCCAATCTATATAATAGTGTAGAATTTTCCAAGCCATCTAAATGCTTTTGAAGACATGAGATCTAGGAATAAGAATAGTGTGGGGGCAAAGGATCCAGTTAATAAAATGGATTGTTTTCTAGAAGGGCTTATTTTTGGGAAATGCTTGTTGAAGCCTTAGTTGGAGGAGAGTCCCAATAATGTTTAGGGCATCTAGATGCTAGACCAACCACTTAGCAATGAAGGTAATCCCCTCCTTAAAAGAGTTCAAAAGACCTAAGCCATCCTTATTCTTAGGAAGAGTAACATTATTCTGGGTGACATGATGAAAGCATTTTTGAGAATCTTTAGAGGACCACATGAAGTCAAAAAATAATTATTCAATCTTCTAATAAGTAGCTTGGAAGGAGGCCCAACACAAAGAGTAATACACATGGGTAGATGCACATATCGACTTACATACGAGGTACTTACCAACTAGAGTAAGGGTTTAGTCTTCCATTCTTCAAGTTTCTTTTGAATCTGATAAATAACTTGCTCCCAGAGAATAGAGGTTGAACCTCTAAAATAGAAGGGAATTCCCAGAATCTTAATGATGTCTTGATCCTAGAAAAGCTTCCAATTATAGTTGGTCACATGATTGTAATTATTGGTAAAGCTATAAACAGTGGATTTTTTCCAATTAATAGTGGAACCTAAGAGTGAGCAATATTGCTTCACCTAGGATAAGATTTGATGCAAATTAGCAGCAGTGTTTTGAACAAGAAAGGAGTCGTCGATGAAATGCATGTTAAGAAGCTAATGTTGAGGTGAAGAGAGGCAGACCCCAGTGAGAACTTCATTTTGAATATCATATTTTAACTAATGATAGAGAAATTCTACTACAATGATGAATAGGTAAGGGGCAAGAGGACATCCTTGCCGCATTGACCTATGGATAGGAAAGGGAGAGATGATGTTGAATGTAGTGGCTATTCTTGCGATAGCATCTAAGAATAAGCATTTCACCATATGTAAGAACTTAGGGCCAAAACCAAGTTTAGTCTTGGTCTACAAAATGAAGTCCCACTTTATGTTGTTGATGAGCTATGAGGAACCCCTACGCCCAATGATATGAATTACAAAGTGTTCATGCGCAATCTAGTCAAATTTTGCAAACTTTATCTTTTCCAGTCCACTAGTCCTTTAGGAAGTGAATCTAGCCCTAAGGTCAATCATTGTCTTCCCAATTACACTTGTGATGTCCTTTAGGAAGTGTAACTGATGCATTTGATTTTTATGATTTTATGTTTTATAATTTGATGCTCAAAATGTAGATAAAAGGAATTTGATTAACTAATCTAAATTAATCAATTAACTAGCATTTAACTAATCCTAACATAAGCATCTGATCCCACTTTCCATACATGTCCTAAACCCATTTATCGACTGCTAGGCAACCAAATGCTATGTTATTGGGCATACCAAGCAAATGCGCTGCTGGGATTACCAAGCGAATATGTGCTACACTTGAAGTAGTCATACTTATGTGTGTAATCTATCTCACTTAATTGCCTCATTAATATAATAATGGGAAAATATTCAATAACTAATTGAAAGAATTTAATAAATAATTGGAAATAGTAAATGCATAAATAAAATAGCTAATCTATCCAAAGTGCTGTAAGGTTTATTAGAAAGCTCATCTTTATTACCGCACACATTGTCATGCTTAGGTACAACAATGCTCGAATAAAGATCCATACACTCAATGACTCCTGTTGTAGGCACTTGGGGGAAAAATTCTAACTTTTGAATGAAAAAAATGTAAGAGCTTTGCTACAACTACAATCTACTTATGCTATAAATGTGACTTCAAGTGCATATTTATAGCTGACACATGACACTATGTTGATAGGGCCTTGTTGATGCAGAGTAAGATGCATCAACTAGGCCTCGTCAACGCATCTAACTTAACAAGACTCATCATATCCCCACGATTGAATGAAAACTTGTCCTCAAGTTTTGTTATAAAATTGGAAAGGTATGGAATTATTGACTAAATTTTCTTCACACAAAGCAAACTGACTAACTTGATAAAAAATGAAGTGTACATATCAACACATTACAAAAAATGAAGGTGTTTAGGACACAAAATTGAATACCATGATTTAACTCTTCAAAATCAGACAACACATTCCTTGATGGTGTGAAGCTTATTGGAGAAGATCAAATGGTCCTAGGCAATGGTGGTTCCTGAGGCTCTAAGGAACCTTTATAGGCTTCACGCACTAGAAATGGTTGAGGAGGCTACGATTGTCTTGCTACTACTATAACTTTAGGTGGGAGGTGGAAAGCATCCAATAGTGCTTTCATTTTCTCCTCCTTACTCTTAAGATCATGCATCACCCATGTAGCTTTCCCAATGTGGGTTGGAATGGGCACATCCTAAGGACATCATGGGATTGCTAAAAACAACTCCTTTGCATTGACAACCTAGGTAGAAAATTGCTTACATTCAATGTCAAATGCTTTGACTATGTCCTTCAACTCCTTGTAGTCATTCATCCATCTGGCTAGGTTCTCAAAAATAGATCATTGATCTCTGAATCATCCTTTGAGAACTTCGAGTTCAGCATTAGCAGTCTTAAGCTTCTGCTTGGTGTCCTTGTAGTGTTTGAACTTGGCCTTGTATAGTAGATATGAGCTAGCCACTTGTTTTTCTAAATCTAACCATGGTCATCTAGTAGTCAACATTACCAAGTTTGTGTAATGAAGATTGGCCAACTTCATGTACTCTGTCATCTCCTCGATTTACAACTCCTTCAAGCATATCTCTGCTTTGTTATAAGCATCAATCCCATCAAGGATGGGCTGCCACATCTCTATTTCTTGCTGAAGTTGTTGGAGGGTTTCATTCATTTTTACCTTTGCCATCTGGATTTATTTTTCATTCACTTCCTTTTGCAAACTAACCTAGTCCTTATAGTGAATTTTCACTTCTCAAATTTGAATGCTTCATTCTTCTAGGTGGTGATCTCGATGGCAAACTTTGATGTAAGGTGTGTACCTCCTCCATTGATAGATTGTAGTTTTCTATCGCCAATTTCCTCAATTCAGTGTTTATCCTAGCAAGTTTCTCCTCCTATTGATTAATGAATTCTTGCATTTGATTTTTTTGAGCATCAACATTTTGCATGCGATGATTTTATGTGGTCAATGCTTCATTCTACTAGTTCATCTGATTCAAGTTCTTTTTGATTGAGTACATCTCGACTTCAGCTATGAACTATTTAAAGATGGCCATCACTACCTCCTCCTTAGCTTTCTAAAATCATTCTTGAAGCTATTTGATAGCTTCATCTCTTATCATTGCTAGGCCAAGGATTGATTATTTTTTAAGTCAAGCACAAAGTTCAGCAAGCTTTGCAGCCAAGCATTGATTTTACTCTTGGGCCATTTCTAGTTTCCACTCTAAAATAATACATCTACCCCTTGCATTTAGCAACTCTAGTTGGGTTGTGATGATGTTCTTTGGAAGATTAAAATGTCTAGAGTCAATTGCTCAGTTCCTACCAATTTTTCTAACAATTTTTTATGTTGAGCTACGTTTAATTTTTCATTAATTATGGTTGTGGACATCTACATGTTTTGAAGTGTAAATATGTTTAGTACAAATGCCACAGGTGCATTCAATGCTTTTGCTACATGGTTAGCAACCACTTTTGCCACTATCTCCTACCCTTGGTGCTACATCATCAAGATAGTTGCCTCTTCTTTTTCCTCCAACTTCACCTAGAAAGTGGCAACATTCCTAGAGATTTTTGGGAATAGATGATGTGTTGCTAGTGACATCATCACCTCTTGAGCATTGCAATTCAACCTCAAAGGCAACTGCATTCTTTGCACAGAGAAAATGGGACCACCTCTCTCCATCTGGCTAACTATTCAGGCCACCTCATTAAGGTGACTCATCACTTGCTGATACACAAATGGATCTACCTCACTCATTCCTGCTTGTTGCTCTTGTTCACTTAAGAGCTATTCTTGGATTTTTTGTAGATGCTCAAGGACTATGTGGGCCTCCAACATTGTTTTCTAAGTAGGTGGTGGTGGCGGTAGCTCCTCTTTTAGGATTGTCGTTGGCGCTTTATCCTTCATGATTTTTGACCATGAGGTCAAGGGAGCATGAGTAAGAGTGTCATAAGAGTAGCAAACAATGCCTAGCCTTTTGCAAAGTTTTCTAATGAGGCACAAAAAGAGCAAGGTCTTCCTTCAATGTTCATTTTCTTTGAAACGTTTTTCAATCTGCAAGTATAGTAGTTATGGAAGGTTAATAGGAAACTTCCTACTTAGAGCGATGCATGCTCAGGTGGACAAAGTAGTTGCCTTGCTTGACCTCACTATTGGATTGAGGTGATAGGCTGCAATCTTAAAATAAATTTGTTCCGTTGGTGTGAGTGCACCATACTCCTTACAATTAACCTTGTAGCATCTCTAGGTCCACTCCCTCTTGGCCTCAGGATCACCTTTTATAGACAATTCAACCAGTTATGTTCTTGTGTTAGGCAACCCAAGTGCCTATGCAATGGCTTCTGTCAAGTAGGATACTTGAATGTCCTTGATCTTGACAATGTACCTCAACCTTTAGCTACTCCAGAAGAGATAGGTCTCTTCCATGTATCATTCTTCATCGGACATGATGGCTAGCCACATGGGAGAGGTCTGTAGTTGTGTCTTGACATCCTCTAGAGCTTTCTTCAAAAATGGCCCAAAGTTGATCTCTTGAAGAACTAATCTTTGAATGTCTCGGGACCAAATGATGTCCAGGCAAGCTTGAGTTAAAGTAACCTCAAGCCTAGGCACAGGTCTAGGCACTTCTCCTCTTTGTGATTGTTTAGTTGGCACTTCTTCCTCTAGAATCTGTGGCATAAATTCCACTTCAGGCTCCTCCCGAAGAGGTCCCATTACATGGGTCACCTTTGGTAGTTCTTAGTCTTGTTCTTGTTGGCCCCTTCCAACTCTGGGTCGTTTCTCCCATGGTTGTGAGGTTTCTCCTTCCTATGGACATTTCTATTTTGGTGCCATCTATAATCACAATTAGAGCATGGATTAGCAACCATTATTTAAAGCAATTAAGATAGCTTATCTCTTAAGCATAGTTACACTTAGCTAAGTTGTAATTATGGCTTATTTAATTAACCCAATTATCATTTATTTTATGTGTTATTATGATAAATTCATCTTGGAGGTTGTTAGAGGGGTTAACCATTGAAAAATTTGATATTTATATGTGGTTAATATTAGTAACCCTTGGGGAAGTTAGAAAAAGTTTCAAAATTTTTTCATTGGAAACCTTAAGGTTTGTGGCCCCCATGATAAAGATCTTACCTTTGGTAAGTGCAAAACTGAAAAACAAAGTGATTTGAACAAACGGTTGGGAAGTTATGAGCTTTGGAAGGTTTTGGGCTCTGAAAAATTACAAATGCTTCCTATGTTTTATGAGCAATTTGCAAAAAATTCCTATGTGCTAGGTGGTATATATATAGGATCTAAGCACTGCGTCGACGAGGCCTCGTCAACATAGCCAATAATCACCATTGACTTGGTCAAACTTTTAAAATACAAGGAATTTTTGGATGAAATTGGGATCAAATGAAAGCTTAGGAGACCAAGAATAGTATGAAAATGAGAAGAGGGTGTTGAAGCTCATAAATTTGAAAAATGGAGAAAATGAAGAAAATTTGATTTAGTGGATGAATGAAATGAAAGATTAAGGAG
>MNCI01030420.1:13729-134760 GCA_015680685.1 Gnetum montanum | reverse complement strand
ACTTAAGCACTCAAGCAAGAAGAACAAGACAAAGAGTATTGAGTCCCCTTTAAGTCACACCCTTACAAACCTTTGAATCCTTCCTAATTCCAGAACTACCAAGGTCACCGATTAATTAAAAAAAATTAATAGAAGGGACCTCAAATTCCCAGAACAAGGAAAACCATAAAGTTCATTGAATAGGTAAATGACATGGACTCACTACCTATTTCATGAAAAATAAACCATGTCAAAGTCATTAGACATCAAAATTCAAAAATAGAAACCAAACATCGACAATCACACATTAAGCACAAACCATTATTAGGAAACAGCAATAGCAGCATTGTGTCCTATGACAAGAAAGCATATTTATTAGCACAAATAAGAAAATATCACATTTGAACAAAAGAAAGCAAAATAAAGTAAAATATATAAGAAAGTGTAAAATAATCTAGAAAGTTTTAAGGTACTAAAGATGGTGTAAAATTAGAAAAATTCAAAAATAAAAAAATTGTAAAATCAAAAGCATGAAAAACAAAAAGGTAGAAAAACTAAGAGGCCATGGTAATGGTCAGCACAGATGGCCATCTTCCCCACAACTAAGTTGGAAGGAGGAGATCCAAAAAATAGAACATGGTTGTCCAGCCGTTGAAGTGGTGTTTACATTGATTTGGCTTGGTTCTAGAAAAGACTTAACTTGTAGAATGTTTACCAACTACTTTTTATTTGGGCTATCAGGTTTGTAAACTATCATGGCCCCAAAGGAAAAGGTTTGATCAATGACATAAGATCCCTCCCACAATGTTTGAAATTTTACCTTTTGGGATACATGTGTGGGGTTCTAGTAGAGAACCTTATCTCCTAGTTGAAGTTTTACTTTCATGATCTAAGGTCATGTTGTTGCTTGCTGAATACCTTATTCACCTCATTCAAGGATAGGGCCACTAATCAATTTTCATCTAACACATTTAGGTTGATTAATCTTTCCTTCTGTGTTAGACTTAGGTCAAGATTTAGATTGCAGGCTATTGAGAATGTACATAGCTTAACTTGAATTGAAAGCATTAGAAGTTTTTCATACACTAACTTGTAGGGAGAATAGCTAATAGGAAGTTTCCAAGTTGAACGATAAGCCTAGAGAGCATTGTTAAGTTTTGTACTCCAATCCTTCCTACATTTGCTAATGGTCCATGTTAGTATTTTTGTAATCTCTTGATTGGTTACCTCTACTTGACCATTGGCTTGGGGGTGGTAAGGTGTTGTTAATTTATGTTCTACCCCCAAGTGTTGCATTAATTTTCTAAAGGTGGTACCCATGAAATGAGTTCCATTATCAAAAATTAGTGAACGTGGCACGTCAAACCTATTCACGATATTTTTTTGTATAAATTTGGTAGTATTGGATGATGTATAATCAATAAAAACTATTGCTTCTATCCATTTTGTGCAGTAGTCAACTACTATTATAATATAAATCTTTTCATTGGACATGGGTGTGATGGGATCCATGAAGTCAATGCCCCATATGTCGAAAGGTTCTAGTGGTTGAATCCACTGTTGAGGACCCTCCATGCAAGCAATCATCCCCTTGTCTCATTGACAATGTTCACAAGACCTGGTGAATTGGTGGGCATCCATAAAGATTGTAGGCCAATAGTATCTTACCATTAGGATTTTTATGGTCATGCATCTCCCTACATAGTGGCCTCTGCAAGGCCTTTCATGAGCACCCTAGAGAACATTCAATTGATCTTCATTAGGGACACACCAACAAATTAGGCTGTCAACACACACCTTATAAAGGTGTCCATCAATTTCCATGAAGTATTTGACCCAATGAAGAAATTATTACTTCTTTCTAGAAGCCAAGTCTTTTGGCATCTCCTAAGTGAGAAGATATGTGAGGATGCCATTATACCATGTTACTTCTGCAGGTGTTTGTTCACTTATTACTCCTGTAAAGAGGAGTTCATCTAAAAACTAATCAAAGAGTGGGCTCTCCTCCTA
The DNA here is from genome assembly GCA_015680685.1 of Gnetum montanum. Lineage (NCBI taxonomy): Eukaryota > Viridiplantae > Streptophyta > Gnetopsida > Gnetales > Gnetaceae > Gnetum > Gnetum montanum. The sequence continues at coordinate 132,771 of MNCI01030420.1, read as the reverse complement.
TTTGTTATCCCATCTTAAGTAAGAGAGGTGGTCAGTGACCACATTCTTGGTCCTTTTTGATCTACCATAGTGAGATCGAATTCCTACAAGATCACAATCCATCGTATAACATGAGGACTCATCGTTGACTTGTTCATGAGGAAGCAAATTGCACTGTGGTCCATATGCACAAATACTTTGTAACCAAGCACATAGTGCGTAATTTTTTTTAGCATGTACACCACTTCCATTAATTCTTTCTTCGTGGTGGTGTAATTTAACTATGCCCCCACAATGCTTCTACTCATGTAGTGGATGTAGTATGGGCTTTTCTTATTGTCCATCTACATAAGCACAACTCCCAAGGTGTAGTTAGATGCATCTATCATAATGTGAAAGGGCTTAGACCAGTCTAATGCTCATAGAATTAGTGTTTTTATGAGTTTCTCCTTTAATTGTTGGAATGCATGTTCCCATTTCTTGGTCCATATGAGAGGTGCATCTTTCTTTGTAAGCTCTACCAACAACTTTGTAATCTGAGAAATTCTCAATAAATCACCGATAGTAGCTAGTGTGTTCAAGGAATGATCGAACATCTTTAACGGTCTCTAGTTGGTGTGTTATTCCTTAGATGTCCCTTATTTTTTCTGGGTCTACCTCAATCCCTTTTTGTAAAATTCAGTGCCCTAGCACAATACTTTCTTAGGCCATGAGATGGCTCTTTTGCTAGTTGCATCGTAGGTTTGTCTCAACACATCTCTTCAACACTTGTTCAAGTTGGTCTAGGGCTTACTCAAAGGTAGCTCCATAGGTGGAAAAGTCATCCATAAATACTTCAACATCACTACTGATTTTTTGTTAAAAGATACTAAGGACCAAGCATTGAAATTTTGTAGGGGCATTACATAGACCAACTGGCATCTTACAATATGCAAAAGTCCCCTAAGGACTCATAAATGTTGTATTGGCTTGGTCTTTGAGTGCAATTTTCATTTGTTTATAGCCACTATAACCATCAAAAAAGCCATAATAATAATGCTTAAATATGGTGTCTAACACTTGATCTACAAATGGCAAAGGAAAGTGATCCTTAAATGTTGCCATATTTAACAACCTCTAGTTGATGCAAACCTGCCATTTGCCACCCTTATTTGGTACAATTATGAGTAGACTAACCCACTCACTATCCATGATTGGATAGATGAATACCACCTTGAGGAGTTACTCTATCTCCTCCTTGATGATTTGCTTCAATTTGGATTTAGTCACCTCTGCAACTGCCTTCTAGGCTTCATGGCCAAGTCAGTGTAGATGTGATGCTGGCATATCCTTGGATCGATTCTTGTTAGCTCTAGATATGACCAAGCAAAAGTTTTTGACCATTTATTCACCACTTTCAACAAATTTTCTTTTTTCTCAAGAGTAAGTTTGACACTAATGATGACTGGTTTACCATTCTTTAAAAATGCATACTCCATACCAACTGGTAAATTTTTTAGTTCTAAAGGCTCCTACTTGAAGTGATCAGGGATTTCCAACTCTTCCCATTAGGCATTATCATCTTCATCAAAGAGTTTGGAATGAACTTGTTCAATTTTGTTCATGCCTTTAACATATGCACATGTTAGGCTCTCAATTCACTCCATGCATGTTGTGCTACTACTTGAATTAGCTATCAACCATTGGATGCCCTCCTCCTTTGTGGTTGCTACATACAAACACCTTTGAATATTGATCTCTTGTGCACACTATTTGCATGCCTCAATGTATGTGCTCTTGATTGATCAAATCATTTACATGTAATTACACTTGTTATCGCTATGCGCGATGCATGAAATACACTTCTTCTCAATCTTTTCTAGCTATTTTGAGAGATAGATCCCTTATACACATTCTTGCATCAATCGTGCTTAACCAAGTCCTTTCCATGATGATGGGGAAGTCACTTTTGTAGTTGTCCACCTTGATTACCAAAAAATTAGTAGGATAGGACCACCAACAAACTATGGTCACAATGTCCTCTACTAATACCAAAGGGACAGTAATCAACTTATCTACTAATTCTAAATGGATGTTGCTCTTCTTAAGAGGTGGTAGGTTCTAGGCCTTGTACACGTCATAGGAGATGAGATTAACTCCAAAAAGAGAGTCAAGAAGAGCCTTGCATGGCTCTTGTCCAGCAATTTGTACATAAATGAGTGGACTTCTCGAGTCAAATCTTTTTGTAGGAAGATTGTTAGCCTTGATCCAATCAGAAACAACATGAGTTAGCATTACAGTGTAGATCCTAGGTGGCACTTGGATTTGAAGGGCATTCAAAGGTATTTGATGCAGAGGATGAGGATGATGAAGATGCAGGATGATCAGCTGGAGTAGGTTATAAGGGCTAGAGAGGATTGCTAGGCTGAAAAAAATGTCATTTCCTTGATCAATTATCCAAACCACTTGGTTGAAAACCTAGTTGTGAGTGTATAGCCCTTGTAGGATTTTGTTGTTGCAGCTATGGAGGAATCTCACCTTGCATAGACAAAGCAGGAGGTAATTAGGTTGAAGGTGGAGGTGTAGGTGTAGAGAGATGTGGAGGATGATAAGGATACAGATATGGGTTTTTCCCTCGAGTAGATGATGAATGTATTTAGTGGTACTCTGGAGGGTACTAGTGATGTTGGAATGATGCATGACTTACAAAACTTCCAGGGGAGACAGGCTACTAAACATAATACTTGTATGGATCTGGTTACGTATGAGGGTACTATTGCCTTGGCGGTGGCATTTCCCATGATTGTGGTTGGTACCACTATTGGTATTGTTCATAAGGTTGTGGAGGAGTTTCACTTGGATAGTAAGCTTGTTATTGTTGGTGGAACTACCTTGGACTACCTTGAGGGTAAGGCAGTCGTCTTAGAGCTTGCCTATGTTCTAGACAAGGATTCAATGTGTACACTCCATACTCTTGTAAGTGTGACATCACAAGGCAACATCCCTTTGGATGTTTGTATTGGCATATGTCACATTCAGTTTCATCATCAAAGTTAGACTCCACAACTTCCTCTATTACAACAACTTTACCCTTACCTCTTTGGTAGGCACATTTAGCTTTTTTTCACCTCTTACGATTACGATCACTATTTTGCTCTTCGGATTCTTCAAAAATCTTCAAAGTAGTTTGAAATTTTTCATCCAAAGAATCCCATAACCTATCAACCTTGATCGAAATGTCAGAAATAGATTTTTGGATGGGCAAGGTCTTTTTGTTCACCACTTCATCAAGTGGATGATTCCTCCTCGTCCCAAAATCAGACCTCTCATTTTCTAATTGAAGGGTTCCTATTATACTCTCTAGCACTTTCTCTTTTTTGTAGCTCATCTTCTTCTTTTACTACCTACTCAATTAGCCTTTGGATCTAATGAGCTCTCATTTCAAACAAACTTCCTTGGGCATACATCCCAAGGGCTCTTCTTGTTTCTACTTTGAGCTCATCTATGATGTGGCAAAGTTGTTCCCTCTAAGAATAACCATGGCTAGGGCATCAATGTAGGAGTGAATAGTATTGGCCCATGGCAACGTTCATGTGCCCCTTGTTTCCAACCTTGGATTTGCCTTTTCAAATTAGACACTCTAAAGTACATCTGATATTTGTCATTAAATAGTTCTAACATAGTACTCCATCTATAGATAGATTCTAACTATAAGGACTAGTACCAACTTTTAGCTTTCTTAATGAGTGTCCTTGAGAAAAGCTTGAGTTTCTGCCACTCATTCTCTATGTTCTATAAGGTACAAGCATCACGAAAAGCTTGTAGATGTATCTATGGATCAGAGTTGTATCCCCCTTCAAATCTTAGGATATTGTTCATGTCTAGGCGCTTGATCCGACTATCCTTCATATGCTTGGTTGGGATTTTCATTGCCCTACAATGTTGAGCATACTTCGAGTTGCCAATAGAGGTTCATCATCATTGCTACATTGATGATGTTAATGATGGTTTTGACCACCCCTTTGATTTTGATGGCCTTCACAATCATTGTTATCTTGGTAATCACCTTCATCATAGTTGTTTTGACGATGGCTTCCATGAGAACTATCAGATGAAGAGGAATGTTCAAAATCAGATGAAGAGGATGGTGAATCACCACTACCACTACAATGTCCACCACCACTCTTACACTTATTACGATCATCATCCTTAGATCCCTTGCTATTGTGGTGCTTGCCCAAGTTCCTACCTTGGTTGTCACTTCTTCTTAAACCTATTTTATGGATAGTGGATCATAGGTTCAGGTTCACACCCTCACTATCTGTAACAAGGGGTAGAGAATCTTCATGTTGAGAACCTTCTAAGGGAGGATTCTCATTGTCCTCATGATTTAGTAGGAACAAGGGATTAGTATAATGTTTTCCCTTTGTAGGTTCATAGAGTTTCTCCTAATGTCAATCTTGTTTATGTTGTGTTTCATTGGGATAGTAGTTTTGAGTGTCATATCCATCCATAATGTATTCTTTGTGGAGATCTGCTATGCCTAACTTCTTAAGGATTTTGAATAGCATCTTAGACACGAATCGATCAAGGAATAAGACAACATTACCCTCCATATCACATCATCGTAGTTGTTCATCCTGATGTAGGATGAAGGTGAAGCTCAGCACAAACTTATCTGGATGAGTGTATACCACCTTGCAGTCTTGTGGGATCGGTGGTTTGGTATCCTCATGCTTGCGAGAAGAAGAAGACATTTAGCAAAACAAATCAAAATTATCAGTGTGCTTTTATAATTTATATGTTAACCTTGAGGTTTGTACAACAATATTAATGGTATTCACTTAGACCTAAATAATGCACGTTCCACAAACAAAGTTCCCCAACAACGGTGCCAATGATGAGTGACGAGGTACCCCTACGCCCAACCATATGAATCACAAAGTGTTCATGCGTAATTCAGTCAAATTCCATGGACTTTATCATTTCTAGTGCATTGGTCCTTTAGAAAGTGAATCTAGCCCTAAGGTCAATCATTGTCTTCCCAATTACACTTGTGACATTCGTTGATATGATTAAGTGTAACTAAGGCATATGATTTTTATCATTTTATGTTTTATAGTTTGGTGCTTAAATGTAGATAAAAGGAATTTGATTAACTAATCTAAATTAATTAATTAACTAGCATTTAACTAATCCTAACATAAGCATCTAATCCCACTTTCAGTACACATCTTGAACCTACGTATCCACTGTTAGGCGATTAAGCGCTACGCTACTGGGCATACCAAGCAATAATGCTATTGGGATTACCAAGCGAATATGTGTTATGCATAAAGCGATCGTACTTATGTGTGTAATCTATCTCACTTAATTGCCTCATTAATGTAATAACTGGGAAATATTTAATAACTAATTGAAAGCATTTAATAAATAATTGGAAACAGTAAATGCATAAATAAAATAGCTAATCTATCCAAAGTGCTGCAAGGTTTATCAGAAAGCTCATCTTTATTGTTGCACACACTATCATGCTCAGGTACAACAATGCTCAAACAAAAATTTGTACACTCAATGACTTCTACTACGAGCACTAAGGGAAAAATTCTAACTTTCAAATCGAAAAAATGTAAGAGCTCTACTGCAACTACAATCTACTTATGCCATAAATGTAGTTGCAAGTGTGTATTTATAGTCGACACATGACACTATGTTGACGAAGCCTCATCGACGTAGCCAGCTTAACGTGACTTATTAGTTGTCATAGGCCTTGGCATAGTCAAGCTTTATTAGGAAAATATCTTGATCATCATCCTTCACCTGCTTAATACCTTCCCACACAACAACCACGTTATTTAAAATATATCTACCAAGAACAAATCCTATTTGCTAGGGAGATATAATTCGGCAAATAATTTTTTTTAATCGTAAGTGATGAGTGGCGAGGTACCCCTACACTCAACCATACGAATATGAGCGTAGCACGCGTGATTCGGTCAAACTCCGCAGACTAAGTGCCTACACGCCTCATGGAACACTTAGGGTTAATCATTCATTGTCTTCCCAGACTTACTTGTAGTTATCACGGTGTATGGTTAAGTAAGTCCAAGGTATATGATTTTTATGTCTTTTTATGTTTTATCTCCTATGCTATTGAGGTGAAGGGTTGAGAGACTAATTGCTAACTTTAACTACCTAACTAAGTCTAAATTAACCTAGCGTCAGCATCCGTTCCCACTTACCATACACACCCTGAACCGATGCAACCTTGGCTACCAAACGCTAATCGTTGCTGGGATCACCAAGCGTAACGCACGTGCTCGAAGCGGGTTGTACTGAGGCACTTAACTAGGAGAGAAGGGTTGAGAGAGATTTTAATAACTAATAAAGCATTTAAATGGTAAACAGTAAATAACAATAAATAAAATCCTAATTAGCCTATTCCATGCACTGCAAGGTTTATCCAAGAAGTTTGTCTTTATTGTCGTACACAAACTTGTGTTTAGGTACAATGTCTGCTCGAATAAAGATCCATTCACTTTGGAGTCCTACTACGAGCACATGGAAAATATTTTATCTCTGGAGTGATCAATTTGCCAGAGTTTCACTACGGTCTAAGCCTAAAATAGGAAACAAGGGAGAGCTGCCTCTTATTTATAGATATGACAACGCACCGTGATATCACGGGGGATGACGTGATATTGCGGCCCATGCGATATCGCATCCCATCAGTAAGGCTAAGCACTTGGCCCAAATTTTATACACCACATTAAGAAGAGTTATGAAATGCCAATTAGAGATATAGGTAGGATCCCTAGACTTAGGGAGAAGATGAATAATCCCTTGATTTAGATTGGGCCCAAGGGAACTAGTAATGATAGCCTCTTTAATAACCTGAAGAAGATCATTTTCCACCAAATCCCAATGATTTTGAAAAAATTCAATGGGGAAACCATCATAATCGAGAGCCTTCCCATGACTCAAATTGGAACAAGCCACCTGAAGCTCATCCTTGGTGATATTAATGTCTAAACTTTGCAACATAGTAGATTTGATAAGGCTAGGATAATTGAGGGTAGCAGCCTTAAATGATGAGATGTTCATAGGGGGTAGCTACAAAAAGGGTTTCATAATAGTTCTTAAGAAATGAGAGGATACTATTTTGGTCAATGATGGTGGTACCATCACTAAAGATTTTGTCTAAAGAATGCAAAGAAGAAGAGTTCTTTAGATACTTGAAAATTTCCTTATAGTGTTCATCTTGAATATTTAACCAAGTGAATCTACTTTTAGTTAAGGCACTTTATGCTCTGTACACTTCCCATTGTTGGAAGGCTAACCGAGCTCTAACTAACTCCTCATGAACTAGAGTGTTAAAAGGATCTTAAGCTAATCTATCAATCAGATGTTCAATAGTAAGGTGAATGTTGTTGTATTCTTGTTTGGCCTGAGAAGCCACTGCCTTACCGTACAAACGAGCAAAGTTCCGCACTCTACAAGAAGCACAATGCCACCATTTAATCCAACCCACCTAATCTAAGGGCCTAGGTTCTACATTCCAAAGGTTAGAGAGAAGAGTTTGGGCGAAAGGGAAAGAGAAGTAATTGTTATGTAATCAGAAAAGATGGAATTTATGTCTATGATTGTTGCCATGAATTTGGATAGATATAGAGATGGGAAGATGGTCTAATAAGGTGGCGTGTTGATGAACTATAGTAGCGGAGAAGGCTTGCTAAAAAGAAAAGGTGAAAAAATAGAACTTGTCTAACCTACTATAGATGTGAGCTTGCCCAAGGTGGAGATTACTCCAAGTAAATCTATGAAGGGGATCGCTAGCAGAGGCATCCATCCCATCAGAAAGGTAGAACTTTTTCTTAAAGGCGAACCAAGTCTGATATTCGAAATTTGGCAGCTGAAGAAACACCCCCCAAAGCTTATCTTGAGGAAATCCTATCATACTAAAATCTCATCCAAAAATCCAAGGTACTGAGGGAAGAGAATGAGCTAGTTCATGCCATAGGAGAGCACATTTTGTAGAATCATTAGGGGCATAAATCAAGCGAATATCAAAAAGGCTATGCAAGGAGGATAAAGTAGCTCAAGAAAATTTATGACTAGAATTGGAACCACTTTGAATGATTTTATCTTTCTAGTAAGTTGAGAGGGTAATGGCAGTTCCTCGTTTCCCACTCACGTGGAATGTAGCAAGAATTGATGAGTGAGGGAAAAACCAATGGGCTAAAAGAGATAAATGGTCTTCTAAAATCTTAATTTCTTAAAAGAGAACGAAATCAAAAGCAATATTAAAACTAAAAAGAAAGTTGCCTGCATGCTTCCGTTGAAGCCTATCAGTAAGACCTCGAATGTTTCATGATAGGAAAATCATGGGGAAGTAAAGGGCATGTCAAATGAGAGGTCAATAGAAGGTTTAGAAATCAAAGTATCAACTTCCATTATTTGTGAAAGGAGGGTAAAGGAGTTGTTTGTAATGATAGGGACTATGAAAGTGTTCAGTGAAGAGGAAGTGAATGGTGAAGCTGTAAGAGAGGAAGCTTTGACTCATTTCTTTCCACTGCCCGTCACCCGTCACAAACTCCTCACCTAAGATGGAGTCCTTGAATAACTTTGAGGAGATGACATGTGTTGAGGTGTGTGCATCCAATTGTCATGTTTATACCTTGGAGGGGCCAAACAAAGAGGAAGAATTTGGAACTATTTTGGAAGACGATCAAAACCTAAAGGATTCTAATGATGGGCGAGATGGTGTGTTTAGGGAATGGGTTTTTTGGGACATGATGAATTGTTTTTTCTTAGCTAAGAAAGGACATGCTAAAATATGATGCTCGGCCTGATGACAGTAGCTACATGAGTTTGGAAAATAAAAATAATCAATTTTCTAGGTGAAGAGTTTTTCATTGGCTGCAAGGGTTAATGAGATCTTCCTAACAGTTATATCGAGTTTGATACAATGATGACGAACTTGAGTTCCATTGGTCATAGTGCTATGATCAAAAATAATAGGAGTGAGGGTGCTCATGATGTCCTTCTTTATAGATGAAAAAAATGAATAGAAGATTTGGCAATTCCACATAACAGGGAATTGTGTTGAATGTTGGGTTATTAACATTGAAGTCAAATCTCCATGCATACATAATTAGAGTTATATTCTAGGTTGGAAAAATTTTGAGAGAGAAAGCCTACTTGACTTGAGAGGCCTCAAATAGTTTCACCAAAATAAAGTTTCGAGTGTAGTAACGAGCATGAGAAACTTGAATGCCTTAGAGTTGAAGGAGGCTTTGGATTTATGTGTTAATACTTAGAAACTTCAATAGAAACCCCACTATTTGAAAAAAAAATAAAACATGTTGCAAAATCTTTAGAAACCACATTAAAAATATCATTCGGAAGAAGAAAATCAATTTTGGGCAAGTTAGAGGAACTTCCTTGATGGGAAGTAAAACTAGACAAATCTACCATTGCAAAACTCGTGCAAAACTAACCCCCCAGCATCAGCAAGACCACCCATCGTTGCAAAGTGAGTGAACACCACCACCACACCTCCACAGCATAAAACAGTACGCAACACTTGAACATAGCCGCCCACCGCAATGCTAAACTGCACAATAACAGTGCTGAAGAGCACCTCCAACCATTGCATCGACCTATGAGGTAAGCACAACGATGGCTACAACAACAACAATCATAGAGGAAACCCTCAATCGTTGAGAAAAACTCATCGACAGAGACACGCCACTCCGCCCACACCATAGCCACCAACAATAGTCACCACCACCCAGCGAATAGCAATAGCACAACCACGACTAGCACTACAGCGTAGATTATAACCCACTAGGCTAGGAGCCCCTGTACCGTTGCGTAGCCATCACCAAATGCCAATGGTGCCAAAAGCCCTAATAGGCAAGATTACATTAGCAGAAAAGAAAATTGCGAATAGTAGTGTCACTACCTATCACAATAGCCTACAAAGGCCTACAAAGACCTAGAGCCCTCGTGATTGCGGCGCAACCAAACATCGAAAAACAACAGTAAGAAAGCCTCACTATGTCATAGATAAAGTGTAACGAAGCAATCCACCACAAAATCATGATAAAGCACAAAGTGCCAAACATCAAATGACACAACAAAAGAGGAAAACACATTGGTCATTGGAAGACATGGGGTGACTAATGGCAACGTTGATGCATGCCACACAGTGGCTCTGGACCAAGAAACAGTGAGTTAGCCATTACCGTAGGCTATTAGGTTGGCATTCTTAGGACATCTGGTTTGTCTTTTAGATTTGTCAAAAAATTTAAAGGCTTCTCTCACATTTCTCCGATGTATATTTTAGTCGATTGGCTCATATGTTTTGTACCTTGAAAGTAGGAAGGCAAACCCAATACGAACACGTTGAATAATTCAGGCATGTATAGGGCAATTGAGTACAACAAAACAAAAAAGTACATGTGGCCGTAACGCGTAACCAGACCAATATCACAATTTGGCGCGAGCTCGGTTCGTCACGAATTCACGATCGACAACTGGCGAAACAAAGGAAGGTTCTGCGATTTCGCTAGGGTTTTGGGCTTTAGAACGGAGCAGATTAACCAGTTCTACGAGGTTCTGAAATCCTGCACAGCCAGAGATATATCTCTAAGATAGAGACACTGCTTCTTCCTACAATCTGAAGCCATAGTAGCTTTACAGCAAGAGATATCCTCGGGTGTAATCTTCTGGTCTGACTTGTGAGTTGGCTAGGGTTTTAGAGTTAGCGTCGCAGGTGATATGAAGCGCGCGTGAGGGAGGGAATGGGGGCGAAGAAGCTAAAGTGGACTGAGGAGGAGGAGAAAGCTCTGCGCGCGGGCGTGGAGCAGTACGGAGCCGGAAAATGGCGGACGATTCTGAAAGATCCGGTGTTTGGCTCTGCTCTTGCGGCGCGCTCCAACGTGGATCTCAAGGACAAATGGCGGAACGTGAGCGTGAGCGCAATCTGCGGCCTCACCCCTCGCGACAAGAAGATGAAGAAATCCACGCCTTCCAAGCCGGCTCTGGTTCCGGCTTCGGCTTTGGAAGGCTCCGCAGCAACAGCGGAAGCAGCGTCGCCGCAGTCGGCATCGGCTGATCTGTCAAAGAAATACGAGGACCTCATTCTGGAGGCTTTGCGCGAATTGCAGGCCGCCGCGGCCGATACGGCGACCATTGTTAATTTCATGAAGGGACGGCAGGAGCTGCCGCCTCATTTCAAGCGTTTGCTAGGCCTCAAGCTCAAGGAGCTCACCGCACGTGGCGTCGTAGAAAAACACGACAATGGATAAGCCCTGCGAAATCCAAATCCAAATCCAAATCCAAATCCCAATCCAACGCAGGTATTTTCGTCTTCCTCTGCGCCGGAACCGGAATCCGCAGCTGCAGCAGCAACGAAGCGTAGCGACGACGGCATCGTGCGAATGGGAATGGGAATTGAAGGATGTGTGGCAGTTGCGGTTCGCAAAATGGTGGAGGCGGAGGCCATGGCGGCCCTTGCTCGGGAAGCTGTTCGTGAATCGGAGTACGCGATGGGCCTCGCTGAGGAGGTCGATATCTTCATCGAAGCTTACTCCTCTGTCTTTGATAATCACTTCCTCGCCGCTGACGGGACGCTGCGCTTCTCGTTTGATGAATGAGTCAGTTTCAGGGTCACAGGTTGCAAGTTCTTCATTTTTTCTTTTGAATGAGAGAACTGAGTAGTGCTGAATGATTACTTCATGGTGTGACAGATACAGACGGGGTTTTGTTGTCAATTGGATCTTTTCCGCTTATGTTTGCTTTGCGTTGGCTCTTCTTAAAATATGTATATACATGTGTACATGCCCTCTGAGCGTATGGGTTTTCTTGCCAATGGAATGGTACCGTTTCTCACGGAAAGTTTTCCTGCGCTTTTCCGATTATTTCTGCTTTGTGTAATCTCTTTTTAAAATATATGTTCACTCGCACTTCGAGCCATTATGTGTCTCTTTTTATGACATGTTCAACTTCATTTTACGAGGACGTGTTGGAATGATTTATTATCATGGGTTTATCTGTGTTCTGTACATGTCTTTCCAAGTCGTAGTCAGATTGCTGGAAAGACTGATATTGTTTTCTAGGGCCTGCTTTTGTTGGCTTGGACGTGTCATTTGTATTTTTAGAGGGTGATTGTTAGGGGTCCTCCACCTTCAGACATATCAAGATTTCATGTCAGTAATACAAAGGAAATCCCGAAATGATTAAAGATACAAAATTAGGAATCAGCATCTGGCCACAACTGCAATCAAAATATGTATGTACTTATTAAGGCAACATGTTATTGGTGTATTGGCATATATATTATTAATTTTGCAGGTTTTCCATTGCTGGTTGTTTCTACGTCTCTGTATCCTTTGTATTTGCAAGCTACACGGGTGAAGCTTATTGATCCAACTACTTTGTTTCTCTAATGAAATAATGAAATACATCTCTCCAATAGGTGTACAATATATGTTATTAATTTTGCAGGTTTTCCTTTGATTGTTATTTCTATGCGTCTGTATCCTTTGTATTTGCAGGCTACACCGGCCAGTGTTATTGATCCAACTACTTTGCTTCTCTAACTGTTGGCAGTTCCTTATTACTGGTTACCTGTCTTCAACAATTTCTATCAAGATGTTTATCATATTCAACAAATTTTGTAGTTTAAGTCCCATGTTTTCTGTCAGTTTGATTACGACGGTTTCTTACTGCTATCTTCATAGCTTCTGTATACTTTGACATTTTAAGACTGAACAGCAGCCTTGCATCTTATGTTCATTTTCTATCACAAAATCTAGCTACGATCTCTCATATTCTCCCATAAATTCTTCCTAAATTGATTTTGCTATTGTCAAACATCTTTAGATGATCAACTATATCAATAATATTGTCTTTAGGCATCCACGTTGCTCATTCACCAAGTTATTTCCCCTATGCAAACATGTTTTCCTGGAACTCATGTCTGGTCATCAAGGTATTTCAGGATGCATCTGCATCAATGGATTGAAGATGGTGAATGACACAACTACATTTCCTTGGTGACCATTCTAATAATAACATAAACATATTTTTACCTTCAGTTTCAACTCCCAAGTTAAATTCCACAAGGAGGCAATAAAGTGTAGCAACCACATCTACAAATAAGTATTAATGCTCATGATATTGAATGGCTGCTTGATTTTGTTGACTTGTCTGTTAATAGTTAACATCAACAAGCCAGCATCATCGCATGTTAAGTTTGTGTGAATTTTTGTTCTGGTTCTGCAGCATTCACAATACATACGTACACATATATGTTTATATTGGTGTGAACTCCTCCGGTTCATCAAATCAAATTTGGTTTTCATACAATAAATAATATGTGCAAATGCAAGAAGTGTTTGTAAAAGAATCTTATTCAAAATTGTCAAGGAACATGTTCTCAACTTTAGGATCATGGATGGCCTTTTAGGGAACAGATTAAAGGTAAAAATACATTTAAAAAAGTTACTGTAACCTTACTTTGCATAGTATCATGTCTCTAATTATTACTGGCTTACCAACAAATATTGAAAACGCTTGTAGGGGAAGAATATCTGGCATTGGTTAATAAAAAAGAGGTGATACTTCATGCTTTTCATTTACTTTTGCAGTTTTATTTAAAGACCTTAAATTTTTTCAGATTCCAATGTTAAAATTGTGAACCTAACTTATTTTTAAAACATGATTGGGAACACTTTTGACATCATATTGAGAATGTGAATTGTTTTTGTCCTGTATTCCCACGTGTTTGGAGATACATTCCTGAAAGGAAACACAATTTTATTATTTTTCACGAACTTGTTCCCACGTAACATTACAGATACTTATCAACTAATAAAGCACACCTTTCGAAAGTTGATACCGAATGCAGCCATTATAGCAATTGTAGAAGAGCAAACTAAAGCTGCTGAACAGCAATATGATCCACTATCAATAAACACCATAAAACAGTTTTTAACAGCATCGTAAACCAAAGATTAGTCATGGAAAATTTTGTCCCAGAGAAAACACGTAGAGATATGCTATGCAGAAAACCTGTGGGAACAGTGCCATCAATTAGAACATCAAGTCTAACAACTACCCCAACATCCACTCCTTTCTTTTGAGCAAACTCATAAAATCCTTTGTACCTGTAACACGTAAAGTTTAATAAAACATGTAACCCAAAATTTTAACGTGCAATGTTGAATGTGAATGTTTTCCACCCAAGTCATACAAATAATCCCAATGAAAAAAATTAATTCTATCTGAATTTTATTATTGATATAATAAAAAATCAGCTTTTCACATCAAAGATTCAATGCCATGGAAAATTTGATTCATTTTTATAAGACATCAATAACTTTCAAGTTGAGCACAAATCTTTATTTATAATCAATATTGTATCATTTACTGTTAAAAATCAACTTTTAAATATCATAACTACAAGTTACCAAATTAACACACTACTTAATATTTGCCAAAAATATAATAGAAAAAAAACAAAACAGTGTGCCTACTTAATATAAACATGGCCATAAGTTTGCACCATGTTTTATGTCAAGACCTAAATTGGAAACTCGTAAATCACAGAAGGAAAGCACATAATATCATAAACCAAAACAAAATAACCAAAGACTTTTGCAGGTGAAACAACCTAGGCTTAAATAAGTGAGGAAACCCTTACTAGAAGATGAGAAGGGTTTCAGTGTAACACATGTTATAGAAACTTCGGATGCATCTGTGAAGAGCCTTCAAAGATGTATTGATAATGCAAACTATCAAGAGTTGTAACCCACTAGTGGAAGCAGGGCAATGAATCCTAAACAAATAGTGTAGTATGGCAATAGGTATTGCTAAATAGCTTTTTATAGAGATAGGCTAAGAGTAGGGGTAGAGATAACCTAAGTTGAACACCAATTAAGTCTTTTTACCCATTGTGGCTTAAGTACTTCTCAAACTTCAATAAAAGAGTTCTTAAAATTAACATGATGCATGTTATATTGAAAATTAAACTATACAACACCAAATACAAAATGACATTGTAAAAGAAACAATACATTCTTTAAAAAATATTATAAACCTAACATAACAAACAATGTATTAAACTAGTTGGGTCTTGAACTCATAATCAAAATGATTGGTTAGCTACTTAAAAAAAGAAATTCAATTGATTAATTTTGCAAATAAAACATACTTCAAACTTACAATCTAAGCTAAATTACTAAGGACCTAGATGACCAAATTAACAAACAATAGTGAACATAAGTCTTAACACAACCATGTCCTAATGAGTAATTTCATCTTGGAAATGTTGGATTAGCTAAGGATAAAGGGCCTTCATCTCCTCCTCTTTTTTGCAAGTGGCTTCCTATGGAGAATAATACTTCCATTACACCTTTATCAACATTTTTTCTCTATTTTTGAGTTTATGCTTCATATCTAGAATTTTGATTGGCTCCTCTTGCAACATTACATCATATTTTATTTTACGCAAATTATGCTATATTACATGATTCCTATTGAGCATACACTTTCTTAATTGAGATACATGAAACACATGCACACGATTTATCTAAGGTGGCAGAGCAAGTTTATATGCTAACTTTCCACTTTTTGCAATATTTGAAATGGTCCAACAAATCTAGAGCCAAGATAACCTTGCTTCTCAAATCTACATATTCCTTTCTTTGTGTTAAACCTTTAAGAACACATGATTGCCTACTTCAAATTGTACATCTCTTCTAAGCCTTTGTGCATAAGCAATCCACTTATCTTGAGCTACCTTTAATCTTTGCATTATCAATGTAATCTTTGAGGTTGTTTTATTTGAATCCATTCTAGGTCATACCAAACTCTATCTTTCAAGCCATCTTAACAAAGGAGTGTTCTACAAGATCTCATATATAAAGCCTCATATAAAGTGTCGTATGAATGCTTACCTTGTAGTTGTTAGTATAGGCAAATTCTACTAACAGTAGATGATCATCCCAATGCCATTTGAAATGAAATGCATAGCATTTGAGCACGTCATCCAAGATTTGATTTGTTTACTTTGTTTGCCCATTAGTTTGTGGTCAATAGGTAATGCTAAAGGCTAACTTTGTTCCTAAAGCTTATTAGGGAAGATGAAAAATGATAAGTAAATTTTTCATCCTTGTCTAATACTATTAATTTGCACACACCATGCAAGCATCCTATCTCCTTTCCATATAACCTAGTTATTTTGTCTATTGACATATTATTTCTATTAGAAGAAAATGCACTGACTTGGTAATCTGATCTACCACTTACCAAGATTTGGCAAAGCAAGAAGATTTTGCAAAGTGGTGCAAGTACTCACCAAAAGGTTAGAAAGCTCCCTTATAAAATAGCCCTATATGAGATGGAAATTGAAAAAAAAAAGAGTAATATATATATATATATATAGAGAGAGAGAGAGAGAGAGAGAAGCATGCTACATCCTCCACCCTAATGTACATGGCTCTTTGGTCTTGGAATGGGGCAATGGTCACATCAATCTAGATAATAAAGATGACAAAATTATGCTTCATAAAGAAAACTAGACTAATAATAATTTGGTTCATCAATAACTACTGCATGATGATGAAGTGTTTGTAAACACAGATTCCCTAACTATGTATGTAGTAAATCTTTACCCATTAGGAAGAAAAATTTCCTAGGATTTAGTAAATCAACTAGGAAGAACACTTGCCTACAGGCAAAGGCATTCTTGAAAACTTAATTGAGAAGGTCTAGTGTTTTGCTTAAGGAATAGCTTTAATTAAGATTCACATTGTATCTACTACTCCAAAAGACTTGGCACATAATATCCTACAAGTTTTTAGTATTATTAGTTAGAGAGTTCTTAATTTGAGAAATATCATCCATTACCAAAATGATATAACAAAAGAAAATGGTAGTACAGATATTCAAATCAATATACTGCCAACTCTTATTTTTTCTTTAGAAATGTGACGATTTAAAAAGAAATAGATATATCATAATACTACTATATTAAGAAGCCATACCCACAAAGAAAATATTGGGCCCACTTCACACTCTTCAAATCAATATCCTGGTCAAGTAGAAAAATCGTAGTGCCATTAAGAATACAATCTAAATAACCTATTTCATACTTCTACAATTGCAATAACATCCTCTTTATAGAAATAACATTTCTAGGATCTATTGGGTAAACACATGAAGGATACTCTTTAAAAACATTAGCCAGTGTTTCCAGTGTTTTATGTCAAATTGTCATTTTATAATTGCAATATGTTGATTATGTTTATTGCAAGTGGTAAAAGATGAGCAACATATATTATTATAATGTTGTGCAACATATTTCTTAAGAAAAAAAAATATCTCTAGTCAGTCTTTGTACAAGCTATTCAAGCTACTAGTAATTAATCTAGGAAATTATATTAAAATATTGTTTAAGTTGAATGAATATTGAACACATCTATTATACTTAGAATTTATTGGTATGGATGTATTTAGAACAAGTTCATTTGGCTAATAGATGCTTTGGGTCTACATAGATGATATCATTATTAGGATATATATATATATATATATATAATAATGCTAAAATAGAATAAATCAAAAGAATTAGTTAAAAAAATATAAAAGGTTCAAGAGTGGGTAAAAACAATAATACAATGATATTGCAATGATAATTCAACTTATAACTTTAACATATAAGGCAATGAGTTTGTAAATAATCATAGAACATATTACAAACCGTTAGAAAAGAAAATGAAAAAAAGTTAGTGAGAGAGAAGCTAAACTACGTAGGACTTTCAAGCAAATTTTTATATTGCTTAATTTTTGTTAAAATAGGCTACCAAGCCAAATGGGTAAAATAAAATTGATCTTGATTAACATTATTAGAAATAATTCTAATTTCAAAGGCTTCTCGAATTTTTCTATCTTCAAAATTATCCATTACACAAAGAACTTCACTATGAATTAACTAAATTGCCTTTGAAAATTTTTAATTAAATAGTGATGGAACATCATTCATTAAATGTATCAATTGGCTACGACATTGCAAATGCTACATCACATCTACATTGATGCATCATGTTAATGCATCTTAGTTGGCTACTACGTTGCAGTTGCTATGTGAGCATTCACTGCATATTTGGCACCATTTGATTAATAGTGTAGCCAAGCTTTAGTAAAATTTTTCTATTATCTTAGCAATCAGTTAGTGAGTGCTAAGAGTGTGGATTTGAGTCAGTTGTATAACATCTTATTTGAGTGGCATTGTACCTAGATACATTCCATGAACGTTAATAAGATTAAGATTGATTCATATTCATTGTAGTACTTTGACTTTAAATAGATTTACTTTCAATGCAATTTGCTTTCTATGTACTTAATTAATATTTTTATTTTTATGCACATTAATCAATTGGTGAAATGAGCGCAACTAGTTTTGAGCATATATTTGCTTGGTATTCCCAACAGTGTTATTGTTTGGTTTGCCTAGTAGCATAATGCTTAGTAAGCCCAACAATGGGTATGTGAGTTCAAGATGTGTATGGCAAGCTAGGATTTATCTTTTTGTTATTAGTTAGATTAATTAAATAATTAATTTCCATGTTTTCATCTAGCTTAACCATAATTGCACAACATCAATAACGATGTCTCACTTTGGACTAAACCATACATGATAGAGGTGTCCCTAGTTCAAGTGAAAAGACAATGATCTATGATCAATGCTTAACAATAGATACCACACTAATCCCATCCATGAAATTCAACCAGATTGTGTGTGAACACTTACGATTTGTATGGTTATGTATAGGGGATTTTCACTGCTCATCAAATAGTGACTCGACATCCCATGTTAAGTTTTGCACTTTTATACAATTATTAGCATCCTCATAGCATGAATTTAAGATATCATAAAATGATTTCATCTCCCTCATTTGAATTCAATTTATTTTGATTTATATGATTTTTATGATAATTATTAGGTATTTATTGTCATAAGCATGTATATTTCCCTTGGTGGATGGGGCATGCACATTTGATGGCTATGGTTGAGAAAAAGGGTTGTGAAGGCATGGATGGAAGCAATGGGGGCTGTCCCACCATGGGTAAGTAAGATGTGCCTAGGGCCTAGACTCCTTAATGAACAACCCCATGGAATACATCAACGCCTTTGTAAGCCTTTTTCTCAAACTATAACTATCAATGTGAATGCTTTGTCTAATAGGAGCATCTTTCTTGCAACAAGGCTTGTGAGTCATAGATGGGAACAATGGGCCACAAGACTGTGGGCAAAGAAGACATGCCTAAGGTCAACACTATGATGACCAACCCCATGGAACATGTCCACAACTCCATATGCCGTTTTCTTAACGGTAGCCATTCATTAATGTGGATGCTCCATCTGCTATAGTTATCTTTCTCGCAATAAGGATTGAGTCATGGACATAAACAATGGGGCTGCAACACCTAGGTAGGGAGGATATCCCTAGGAACCCAACTACTGCACTATTCTGATGGGTAGTTATCCCTATTTTCCGTCTATATATATTGATTGGGCCAGCCCAACCATTTTGATCCTACACCCTTATAAACTTGGTCCTGAGCATTAGACACCATGGCAGCCACGCACACGTACATACTTCCTAAATATTTAAAACTGCAGCATAATTTTCAAAAGAACTTTTCACGTTAGGTTACGTTCTCCAGCAGTTTTGTTTTTGAAGACCTTTGATGGCAATGAGGGCAGAAATTTAAGATAAGGTTCTGACGCCCCATTAGCATCATGGTTACGAGGTTTTCTGACGATTCAAGGCTGCGATCTTAATGGAATCCAGCACCTTCATAAGACGCAAGGATTTCGCAAAAAAGACGAATGGAAAACGGAGTTCAGAGATGGGCCGTGAATGTATCAAACTGGAATCCGTCCGAAGAGGAATTTCAGTCTCTGCTGCTGCCCTTTGACGACCACTTGCTAGTCACAAGGTTTACAATTTTATACCTTGCTGCGTACTGTTACTTGAGTGGATAAACGGTAGCTTCCCTGGCGTTTTTTTTCCTCCTTCCGTTTAGCGTTTCCTTTGGATATGGTTTATCAGGACAGAATTTGGTAATTTACTGGGATCATTTTTCTGGAGTGTCGTTACCGATAACTACTGTAGGTTTTCCTTTCATTTTATAGCAATTGAAAATTAGTGTGCACAAGACATTGTTAGCTTTAGGTAGTCAACATTCCGTAGAAGTAGCAAAAGCTACAGACAAGAACCATATGGTAAATGCTCATCGCACAGAATTTTGCAATACGTGTATAAATTCAGTTCATAACCATTTATTAATCACTGATTAATAATAATGTTTGGTTGAAAAAGTCCTGTGGAAATCGGTCCTACGAAGTAATATCTTATTTGAAATGATTGGATTTAAATGAGATTTTAGAATAAGGAGTAGAACCTTATCTGCGCTGCCTTGACATGTTGTTTTTCAGACTAGTACGTTTGCTACATGTCAGATGCTTGCGTGGTAATTTAAAGCTGGCATTATTTGTTTTATATACTGTTTTTCTATAGAACATGTCATTTCAGATTGTTTGATTTTTCTTTATGTACTTGAATGTCCCATCCAAATAATGCGACTCCAAGAATTTATGATATTTGCGGTAAAGATTTTGGCCAATTATTTATGGGACTGTCTCATATTTTATTTTATTTTTTTTCACGTGCCTGTTGACTAGTTCGAATATTTGAGGTGGTATGGATGTTCACGAATATTTGAGAAGTGTAATTCGACAACATAATTATTCTTTACTGATAGCTAATGAATTATTACATGTTTCATCACTTTTCATGCTTGATAAAAAGGGATCATCATCCAGTTATTATATACTGATAGCTAATAAATTGGAAGCAATTATACTAACATTTACCTTTCAATGTTTTATTTTCTTTTATGCAGGTTTGTAAAAAGAAAAGATAAAATAAGAGCATTGGTTAGCCGTTTGGTTCAATATGTTATTGTTCATGTCATGCTAGGAATCCCCTTTGATGATATAGTTATAAGACGCACGAAAGAAGGAAAACCATACTTGGTATTCTCTGAAACATAATCATAGTTATTTTGATTTATGATTAGTTTTATATGGATCTTACTTATTTGTTTATTTATTTCATTCGGTTTTGCAAAATGCTTAAATTTTTCGTTACACGTGTATGAATTGTTTTATAAATTGCCAATGTGCTAGTGATAATAAGCTTTTGCTAATAATAGAAACAAAACCAGTTTCCTTCAACAAATCAAATAATTATATGCATAATTATGCTTTCCTTGTCAAATTATTATTTAGGTAGGTGCCTCTTTGATAATTTTTATTGAAATGCCTCTAAGCACAAAGCCTAATACACCAACTCTGAATAATGGAAAATATAAAAAGAGTACTTTTTACCGATGGTAAAAAAATATTCAGAGAAAGAGAGAGAGGTTATGCCAACAACTACTATCGCTATTGCTGTAGCTATAACTTCTTGACCTGTACAAAGTAGATGTTATCTAACTACGGTTGTTCCAGAGGACCATGAGAGATTTGAGCATAGTCCAAGTATATACCTCTAGGTCTTAATTGCAGAACAGTAATTAGGTAAAGCCAAAAATTCTTTGACAGATTTGATGCAGTAGTTTATAATTCTATCTTTTACTATAGTGTGATTTTGTACTATTCAAAGCCAAAGATTCATTTTCAACATCATGGATAAAGTTATAGCTCTTAAAATACCCCAAGACATTGCCTACTGTCCCAGATACAGCTTGTGCTACTACTTGATGATACTAAGAACTAATGGGTAAGTTATTCTAACACTTACCTTAGAATAATGCCACACACTGCTGTGTAATTTTTAAGACAACATTAAGTAGCTTTAAATATTTGAAGTTGTTTAGGGCATATTATTAGAGCTCAATATTCCCTTGTTGTATTGTTTGTCCAAGTTAAGAAATGATTCATACAAAATTGAAAAGGCCATTGAATTGACTGCTTTCTTTTTTATGGGTTTCTATTTAAATATTACACTAAGACTGCTCCAAAAAAGATCGAAGAAGAAAAGTTGCAATGAATTGATAAACCAGTGTTTGGAAATAGAAAAACATCATCTTTAGACTAATGAATCACTTTGATGGTTGGGATGTAAACACATTGTTGGAGGTAGAGAAAGGTGTGTCACTTCATCTTTGACTCTGGTCCTCAGGAAAAGGTTTGGCAAGGCTTTATAATCAAATCTAGGATTTTACTGACTCTATGGTTATACAATTTGATATCTACAGTTTTTGTTTATGTTTATTTGGTCAGATAATTTTTTCTGAATTTTTTACTTTGTCTATACTGTATACTATATTTTGTCATTTGTTTAGTTGCTCTGTTCATGAAATAGATGCAATAATTGTTTATAGATTATTTTTGGGTTTTACGTTATTTATGCATGGGAATTTTTTAATAGGCCAACAATTTTCAGCATCAGCAGTTCCCAAATTTCAATTTTAATACATCACATCATGGTGATTATGTTGTCATTGCATGCGAACCATTATGTCTAGTGGGCATAGATGTAATGTCTCATGAGCCATACCAGGATGAAGATGTATTCACATTCTTGAAAAATTTCAAGTCATGCTTTACTTATTATGAGTGGAACAATATATTAAATGCTGGTCCAAGCAACAAGGATGTGTTGAATCAATTCTACAGGTTTGTCTATTCATTTTTAATTGAATTTTCAATGATTTGAAATTACAAAATGCTTATACTGTATGTACTAAACCTAGGTAACAGTTTGAAACATGCTTCTTTATTGTAGTCATGCATTCTTAAGTTTTTATCAAATATTGATTCTCATGCATTGCTTAATTGTTAGGTCTAATAAGTTTTTATGATCATGGGCAGTGAGGATGCTTTCCAATTACACAGAGAAATTTGATATAAAGAAAGGCTCTCTTTTGTCATGCATACTTTTGGAAATTTGTAGAAATTTGATATAGAGAAATGGATGCATATGGAACCAATTTTTGTGTGTTGAAAAGAGATCATCTAGATACAATCTTTTACTGTTTTTAAATGATGTGGCTTCGATCTTTAGATTAAGGAGCAGACTGTAATCTATGTTGTAAATATTAATTGAATTTGCTAGAGAAATAAAAAAGAAAAGTCAATGACAACAGAACAAACACGATGATATGTAGTACATAAAATGAAATTTATGATACCATGCTTGAATTAATACAGTCAAGTCATACAGATGCTCAAGTTTTATAATGGAGTAATAATTGCAAATGGAATGAATGTTTAGGATAAAGAATTGTAAAATAGTTTTTTGTTTCTCTGAAGCTGTATGAAGTAAATTTCAGTAAAATAAGATAATTGTAGGAGGCAGGAAAGCTCTAGAGCATCTTAGAAACAAATTTAAAAGGGAAGGAAATTTGATAGAGAATGCGAGGAGATAAGTTATTTAATTCCATTGTACAAAGTAAGCATTCAAAATGGTTGTATAACATGGGTACCAAGCATAGCTGAAAAATGATGGGAAGGAATCAAATTGCACAGGAGCAGTTCTTGATCAAAAAATTTAAGTTTCGATGCCAAGCTCAAATATACAGTTATCTGTTTAAAAGTAGATATGCTATCACTGAAACGTAAAGTTGCTAATTTATAGGATGTATCCAAAACACTGCAATGTCAGATGTATAAAGTTCCCAAAGGATGTGCTCAAATCAACCTATGATGATGATTGGATTTCTTACAAAAAGTTAAGGCTTGATAAGGAGGAATTTAAAAATATGCTTTAATAGCACAATAAGTTTGTATTTCTTTAATGGTTTTAAAAAGTATGCAGTATAGAAGTTTAAGAAGAATTGTTTTTTTAAAAACAAATTGGAGGTAAACTTTTTGGACACATTTTTCTAGAGGTAGTACTCTCATTGCATGTTTTTTTATTAATATATTTTTATTTAAAGTGTTTAAGGCTACAGATTAAGACAGGTAGGGTTGTGTTGTCCAAGAATTAAAACAGGTCTATAACTTATAATTCCATGCAACGAACAATGATGTATATTAAACCCATGTAGCAATTTCAAGGATATATATTATATTTTCCTTCAAAGATCTGATATGTCTCTTTGAAGAAAATAGGGAATGCTTGCTGGTACTTCATTTTTTTAAAACTTCTTGCTTGGCCGTTGCCTATTACATGAAGGAAAAGTTCAACTTGATTGAAATGTACAGTCGATCTGTTTAATAGATCCTCTTGGTCTTTTTCTAGGCATGATCAGATTCTGTTTCAAAAAACGTCCTATGGTTCTATCCTGAAACATTTATAACAATGAAAACATATTCAGCAAACATGACTATTTTCCCGGACATAGTTGTTTGTATGTTATCAAGTATTATTTGGTGCAATTGTGTATTGTTTTAAACCCTAGAGTTCGATTCTAAATGCTTTGAAGACTGGAGTTTGATCTAAATTAAATGGGGGAAGAAAACTGAAACTAAAACTGAATGTATACAATTATCGCTGAGGCCTTTTGGATCTGTTGGAACACATCAGTTTAATAAATTCCTATTATAAAAGTTTTTCATAACTCAGGATTGTTTATGGGACCTTAGCTCAATAATAAACTTGTTTGGTTGGGAGAAATTACATCTTCTGTTATCATTGCTAGGAAAATTGGAAGATGGATTGAACCTGGATCTATACAACTTGATAGGTGCTAACACCAAACATTTGGCATCTAACAATGGAGTTTAAAATATATACAGGGGAGTAAAACAGACATAAGTCCCAATGTGTGAGCATCTTCCAGAATGAAACATGTTATAAAACCGTCTTTTTCTAAATTGAATTAGTTGCAAAATATTACCTATTTAACACCATTT
Organism: Gnetum montanum; assembly: GCA_015680685.1. NCBI lineage: Eukaryota > Viridiplantae > Streptophyta > Gnetopsida > Gnetales > Gnetaceae > Gnetum > Gnetum montanum. The sequence goes on along the minus strand of MNCI01030420.1, from coordinate 107,870 downwards.
AAATGTGGTCAGATTGCTGAATGTTTACAGAAAACATCTGTGAGATCACTTCCTTTTTCCGTTTCTCATTTTGAATTTGTTGGGTGACAGATACTGGTGCTTGAAAGAAGCATATATCAAGGCTGTGGGCATTGGATTTGGATTTAAGTTAGATAGATTGGAATTCTATTACCCAGAAAACAAGTCAGATTTTGCACATCTCAGAATTGATGGTGCAGAGCAGATAAACTGGAGCTTTGTTTTGCATGAGTTGGATAGTTACCATTGGGCAAGTATTTTATAATTCCATATCATGTATGCTACTTTTCTTTAGCAATCTTTGCTTTAATTAAGAAGATTTTCAGCCAATTGCAGGCCTGTGTAGCAAGAGGTCCTCCTACGTCAGCAACATGTACTTATCAGCAAACACTTTGTCAAACAGAATTTACGGAAGAAGCTTACAAAATTGGTTTTGAACTTCCCAATAAGGATTTTACATTTTTTGAGGTTGAACAAATTCTTAAAATAGTTATGAATGCAAAATCAATTGTGAGAACAGGGTCCTAAGTAACAAGGTTGTTATACTGTATTTTTAGTTACAGGCTTACTAGTATGAGGCACATGCATCGTTTGCATGATCCGTAGCATTCAGCATAGATGTTTAGACCCTGAAATGACTTTCCACTCATTTGGTGTTAATTGTACATACGATTGCCAATTGGAGACCACAATGGTTGTATATTTGGTGCTGATTTTTGGGAAGTATTTATCTTGTCAGAAACGTTAGCTTTTGAGGAGCAACAAAAAAGAATGGAGTAAAAATCCTGGTGTGCCTTATAATATTCACAGATATGAAGTGGGAAACTGGTTCCAGTCACTTCCCATGTAGGAGTGAAACGGAACAAGGAATTTTTAGAATTTTAGCAATTAATCAGAATGTGAGATTTTGCTGATTTTGACATATTATGATGAACAAATTTTGTACTTGGAATAATTACAAAGTATAGCAGAGAGAGCAAACTCCATCAATAGTGGAATGACGTTCAGGGATTTCATTGAATCCAGTGAATTAACCATTAACCTAGAACTATTAAGGGCTTTTCTGAAGGTTAAAGAATTTTACTTTTGCTGAAGAAAGCACGTTAGTTCAATCAGGTTTTTTCCCCAAAATAGTTACACTGCTTCTCAAAATATGGCTCTTTGGAAATAAGTTTCAGCTAAAGTATGGCCTCTTGCAATTGCAAGGTATTTCCCCCCACCCCACCAACCCCACCCCGCCCGCGCCCCCCGTACCTCTTTTAAACTCCAGCTCCATGTGCAGGCTTGCAAGTTGCAAGTCTTTCTGCCCTGTACCTGGAATAAGCACTATAGAATCTGTGTTGCAGAAGACACATTAGCTTTCAGCAAAAGTATTACTTCTTATGTGTCTGTAGTTTGTAATTTTAATTACATTTAAAAATTCTAAAAAATAAAAAATATCAAAAAATGATTTTTAAAATAATATAGGCAAAAGTACAAATTCATAAAAGTACAAATTTATTAGTATGAAAGCATCAATTGATATGTAAGTTCACTAATTATGGATAGGTTTACAAGAAAATAAAATAAAACTATGTTTCACAGACTTTTGGAACACAGAAATGTGGGAATGTGGGAGTACATACCCATACGAGTTTTTGAATGTGTCCTATTTTGCAGGAGAGATGTTAAAGGCATATTGGACATGCACATGAGAAACTTACCGAAAATATAAAAAAATATAGTTTTAAGTTTCCTTTTAAAACATTCTCAGATCAAACATTTCAAAGTATGGAAACTTATAAATCGTTATATCCTTGACTATATGCCAACTTCTACAGATACCTATGTATTTTGTAATACCCAGTTAAATATATATATGCATTTCGGTTTATATCAAGAACTAAAAAGGCTTGTTTCATCATCATTCTCCTAGACTTATGCCAACTATTCCTTTTCGACATTCACTTCAGTTAAGACCCAAATAAGCATGAATTCTAAATGTTAGATGTCTGTATGTTTGCAAACCATTTATGGTTTCAATAACTAAAATAGTGTAATCCTAAAACTTAAAAAATAAATGAATAAAAAGTACAAAACTGAGATTGCGTTGCCGACAAAACCAAAACTGTCACAAAACAAAAACAAAAGAAAGTACAAAAGCTCAGGTGATTCACAGCTTGTTTTCATAAGTTTTGAATACCAAAGATTTCAAGAATACATAAATATTAAACCACACTCTTTAAGAATTAAGTCCTCAAGACATCATGTGCAAAATGGTAATTATGAATCTTTAATAGATGCTCATCAACAAATTCATAATGTTCATATATTAATTCATACTATGTTCAAAACCACGTTCTAGAGACATTTCTGAAATTAACCAAGAAGGTAGTTGAGGCTGGATGGGGAGGGGAGGGGAGGAAAGGGTGTTGGAACTGGAAATAAGTGAAACATAGGTATACCTTGAGATTTATAGAAATTTATAACTCAGTGCTATCTAGTAGAATTCAACCTGTGACCTAGGGTTACGAAGTCAAGACCCTTACCACTAGGCTAATACATCATTATTGTTTTTTCTGCTTTTTGTTCCACAACTAGCCATTTTTATTTCTTGCTCATAATAAACTAACAATAACAATTCTTGTATTCCCTATCTATTCTTTTTTCTAGTAACTAGTTTTTTTGTTGTAGTTATATCTTTAATTTTTCAACCAAGTTTTTTTCTAAAAATAAACATTACTAACCACACCTCAACTAACTCTAATGTTCTTTATTCTCTCTTTAACCCTTGAGAAATAAATTACAATTGATGATGAATCTCATGTAACTTGAAATGTCTTGCTAAAAAAATGCAAGTTATGGTTGATACAAAGAAATTTCTTAGTTGTGCTATGCTTGCATTAATCATAATCATTCTAGCCGTGTCATGTTGGATCTATGAAAATGAGATATGATAAGGTTCATGGAGGACATGAATTTGAAGAATATAATGATATAGGAGATTCACTACTATAATTTGTAGGTGCATGTGACCTTGTAATTGCATATACTTATTTCTAGAAGAGGGAAGAATATTTAATTACATATACAAGTGATGAGTGGCGAGGTTACCCCTACACCCAACCATACAAATCACAAGCATTCATGCATGATTCAGTTGAATTCCGTAGATGGGACTAGTTGTGGCATCTAGATTGTTATGCCTTAGTCGTAGTTCGCTATCTTCTCACTTGAACTAGTGGTAGCTTTGTCATGTATGGTTTAGTCCAAAGTGAGGTATATAATTCTTGATGTTGTTGCGGCCTTATGCTACTCCTAATGATAATAAAAAAATCAATTATTTAAACTAATTAACAATGGAAAGTAAAGTCTAAACTAGCCTATGGGCAATGAGTGTCCATTTCTAGCTTGCCATACATGTCTTGAACCCATGTATCCACTATTGGGATTACCAAGTGCTATGCTACTGGGTGAACTAAGCAATAACGCTGTTGGGATTACCAAGCAAATATGTGTTTATGCTTGAAACTGGTCGTGCTCATTTCACCAATCCATTAATATGTATGGAAACGTAAATATTAACTAAGTACATAAAACATAAATTTGCATGGAAAGTAAATTTAATCTAAGTCAAAGTGCTGCAATGAATAAGAATCAATCTTGATCTTATTGCCGTTCATGGAATGTGTTCAAGTACATTGTCACTCGAATAAGATGGTATACAATTGACTTAGATCTACATTGGGGGCACTCACTGACTGTTCTCTAAGATTACAGAATAAAATTGCAAGAGTTTGGCTACTCTATTGATAAAAGAATTGCATAAACATGACTGCGAGCATGTATTTATAGAGGAAAATAGACACTTTGTTGACGGGGTTGCATCGACGCAATAGAATGCATCAATGGGGCCACGTTGACGGGGCCTCATCAATGCAACTGACCACATCAACGGGGCCTTGTTATCGGAGCCTAGATATCGGGGCTAGGATATTAGGGCTAAGATATCAGAGCCAAACAAAAAGTTACTTTTTATTAGATAATCTAGCTAATTGATGATTCATCATACCCCCATGACTGAATAAAAACTTGTCCTCAAGTTAATAGGATAGGACTGAGCTTTTTTTACAAAATTGGGAAGGTATGGAATTATTGACTGAAGCTAACTACTGACTAACTTTGAATGCCACATTACAAAATTTTATTCGAGTGGATGTATACAAAATGACAGAGTGATAAAAAGATTGGATAGGCTTTGAAGATTACAAAATTTTTAGAGGTCTTCAAGAATCTGCTGAAGATGATTCTTTTTGTTGCTGCTAGTGGTGGCAAACTTCCAACTTAGATTGTTATGTCAATACTTCTCTGGTTATGTGCAACATTCTTGAAGGATGGACTAAAATTTCTTCTCATCATCCCATGGATCTAGTAAATATGTGATGCTTGAGTTGCTATCTTGTATGTGCTACGTTTTGTCCATGGGCATATCCTCCATTGTCCCTCTCTTGGTTTTATTTCCATTCTTGGCAAAAGATATTCTTCCTTAGGCATTTCTTTTAGCATCACTTGTAGTCACCAAAAGATCAACATTAGTTTTGATAAATTTTCCTTAATAATTAACCCTTTTTGGATCCCTTAGTTTTCATTTAAGCAATGACAACATACTATGCCCAAGGTTATGAGGTAACTAAAATCATCAAGTTGTTCACATTATTTTGATCAATTACTATTAGTTACCATGATGTTTGAAAATAGGATGTTAGAAAAATTTCAAAATTTCAAAGTAGATATCCCTAGCCCCCATGACTAATAAGCATAACTCCGAAAGCACACAAGTCTTCGAACTTGAAGCCAAAGCTTTGATAAGAAATATTGAACTTGAAGTATATTTTAACAAAAAAGTAGGAAAAAGTAAAAAAAGTAATTGAAAGTGATGAGAAGTAGTCCCAAAATTATGCATAAATTTAGAGAAATTGTCATTGATGTTATAGAAGATGTGAAGGTTAGTTCAAAGCCATGATCAACAAAAGTTATGCAAGTGGGTCCTCCCCAAAGCAGGCTCCTACCATAATGCCCTTGCATAACCACTTCTATAGATGTCCATGGGCACCCAAGAAGTTAAATGTAGACCAAACAACACCAAGTGCTGAGGTTGAGATGTTTCACTATAGTACACAAGATCAAAAGGCTCATAATTGTATGCAGTAGTGAGGTGAATAATGGAATGAGAAAGGATTGCAAAGATCGGGATGTAAGGTACTTGACCATGTCCAAAATAGGTTCTTGTGATAAATGTGATTATAATGATCAACATACCTATCCATCTAAGTTCAGACCAAGTCCATACTATGAATAGTAACCTCACATTGATGTGTTCCCTACTACCTACCACCATGAGTCCACAACCACCTCAAAGAACAATCATTACTCCAAAAAGAGAATAAAAGAGAATAAGGAAGGAAGGGCCTTAGTTAGAGGGGTGCCTTCAGGCATGGGTAACATGTCTTTCCAACCCCATAACCAGTGCTTGTAGCCCATTATTGTGTCTAAGGGATGTGCTTTGAATTTCCATAATTGTTTTTTTCTTTTGTTTTTGTTTTTGTTTTTTTTTATGGTAATTGCACCATGTAAAGACAAAGCTTCCTTTTTATTGGTTGACAGAGGAGTGATGATACATTTCAAGAGGAGTGATAAATCACATGAAGGAAGTCAAGAAGAAAACCCAACAAGTTCCTTTGAGGTCACACCCTTACCATTCCCGCTTGGTCATTCCCTCTTTCTTCAAGGTACAATGATCATTGATTAATTTTAGTTTCATAAAAGAAGAACCAACTTGTTTCCATGAAAAAGACCTTTTATTTAGAGAATTGGAGGGATAGATGAGGTGGTCTCACTACTTTACTAACTTACCCAGTCATCTTGATACCATAGAATAAAAACCCAACACATAGTGTTGACTTTTGCATCACGACTTAGCAATATTATTAATGAAAATATAAAAGACATTCATAAAACATAAAGGAAATGACTCAAAAAAAGAAAAAAATAGAAAGAAAAGAAAAATATTAAGAAATGGAAAACATATTAAGAATCAAAAAACTTTGGAAGAAATAAGAAAATGATAATAAATTGTAAAAATAAAAAGGTGAAAAACACTTATTAGTTTTTGAACTAGGATGGAGCATCTCCCCCATGACTAATCTTATGGCTACACATTCAGGAGATGGACTGCATAATTCCCTAGTTATACATCATTGGTTTTCAGTCTATCACTATTACTGATTTAATTAATCGCATGGTAGCACATCTAACATTAGTGATAGTCTCATTTGGATCATTATGAGATGTATCTTCATCTAGATTTGAAGGTATTTTTGTTTTGGGGGATCCAGATGTATTTGCTTCTTCTTGATTTTCTATTTTAATACTTGAGTCTTTGTGTTTAATATCTTTTTTTGGTGTATTATTAGAATGTAAGATATATGCATCTAAGTCCTCTGTTTGGTTTGTTTTCTTAAGTCTAGAACTAATAAGCAGATTAATTATCTCCATGCATCTTTGAAACAACTTTATATTCTCATTTTCAAGCCATTGGGTGTCTTCTAGTTTAGTGGCTACTACGTAGACTAGTTTTTACTCACACATCTGCTCTTGAACTTTGTTGTGGCTGTGTTAATATTTTGAATTTTTGGCCCACAACTGCACCTTTTACTATTAGTGGTAATGCATGGATTCTTTTGTCTCTCCACAGTGCTAGATTCATCACTTCTGTTAGGTTTTGGAGTAATGATGAATGTTGGCTTTTGTGTAGGATTGAAAGACATTAGTCATGAAAGGAAGGGTGTTGCACTTGATTGGCATTGTGTTGGTTTGGATGAGTTAGGAGGTTCACGAGTGTTGTGCTTATGTGTGGAAAGCATCTTAAAGAAAGAACATTTTTAAGATTATGGTGGAGATCTATTGACACTATCATGTTTGTGTATGTTCGTAGCATAAGTGGCATTCTCTCATTGATATTGTGGTGCTAAACCTTCCTATGTTGTTGGTGGTAACATATGATGGAGGGAAGTATGAGAATATTGAGGATATGATGGAGGGTAAGAGGTGTGAGGTGATGATCCTTTAGAAGATGTCATGCCATGATGATATTCAAGAGAGTGGTAGTAGTGATATGAAGTAGAGGAAGTAGAACCAGTTGGGGAAACATGTTGTTGAACATAATACACATATGGGTTCGGCTGGTAGTAAGGGTAGTGTTAGTTTGATGATGGCCTCCCCTACGATTGTGGGTTTTTCCATTGTGTTGGATCATAGTGTTGAGGTTGGTAATCAGGTCCCCTAGGGAAGTACGATTGGTTGTAGGAGTGTCTATGATTACATTGTGGGAAAGCTAATTTTCTAGGCATTTTCTTTTGTACAAACTTGGAATTTAGTGCAAAATCCCAATCATGATGTAGATGTAACATGATTGGGCAATAGCCCTTTAGATGGTCATATAGGTAGATGTCACATCCATCATCTTTGTCTATGGTTGAGTCTATAGCCTCTTCTTCTATAGTCATTTTCCCTGTTTGCCAATAAGTGTTCCTAGTTGTTTCTTGGTTCTTTTTCCTCTATTTATTATGATCGCCTAATTCATTTTGTGTTACCTTCTCCTCTATAGTTTCTATGAAAGTTGTAGATTTTTCATTTATCCACTCTGACATCCTATCTATCCTTGCCTAGAGTTCATCAAGAGATTGTTGCAGAGGAAAGGTTTGTTGTGAAATCACCTCATCGAGAGTTGCCTCTTTTTCTTGATTGTAGATATGGACCCTCTTCTTTTGGAGAGTTGGATCCCAATGATATTTCTTAACATTCTCTCATTTACATATCTCTTCTTCTTCTTTTGCCACCTATTCAATTAGCCTTTTTATCTGATGGACTTTTAGTTCGTATAATTGATCGTGAGCATACATTCTAAGGGTGTCCCTTATTTCATTACAAAGCCCATCTATGATGTGAAAAAGTTGCTCTTTTTGAGAGAAATCATGGCTAGGACATTTATATAGTAGCAAATAGTATCTATCCAAGGCCACATCCAAGGGTTCATGATTTTTTTCCTTCCACCCTTGGATTTATTTTCTTAGGTTGGACACTCTTGCATAGGTTTGGTATTTTTCATTGAAAAATTTTATCATTGTAGACCATTGGTGGATTGAACTTGGTTCCAATGATCTATACCAACTTTTAGCTTCATCTATTAGTATCCTAGGGAAGAGCTTAAGCTTTTGCCACTTATTTTTGATATTTTGCAAGGCATAGGCATCATGGAAGGCTTGTAAGTGGTGTTGTGGATTAGAATCATACCCTCCCATTAACTTAGGGATATTATTAATATTAGGAATAGGTAGGTGACTTTCCTTGTGATGCCTATGAGGTATCTTAATTACCTTTGTGATTTGCATGAGGCTCTTAGTGGCCAACAAGGATTCATCATCATTAGACATGCTATGATGAAAATTTCTCTTTTTATTCGTTTGATTGTGAGGATCGTGTCTATGCTCATTTTGATGTCTTTGATTTTGTCCTTGGGTTTAATTTCTATCTTTATCTTGACCCTGTAGTGGAGCTCTATCTCTATACCTACATTCATCTTTGTTAGAACTAGACGTTGAAGAGGAAGAGGAAGATGAGGAATTGGGAGAATCGCCATGGCTTCTATAGTTCTTTCCATGGTCCCTTGATTTATCTTTTTCAAGTTTAGAGGAGGTCCTAGGCCTTAAGGCTCTCCTTGTTCTAGGACTTTCTCCATCTCCTCTAGGATTGTCTACACCAATTGAATGTAGTCTTTGAGTGTAGTAGGATCTAAATGAGTGTAGGAGATCCCTGCTTGAGGTTGTTCACTCCAATTATCTTCAGTATATATCCTATCATTTCTCCTCTGAGTGTTCTCATCATATGATACATTATTGGTCCTATGTGAAGAAGACATGGTTTTACCTAATAACATTTGTGACTTAAAATATTAATGTTTTTTAAAAGATAAATCATTAATACCTTTATAGAAATCATGTATAATATAACTAATCTAGATAACTAGCACCATCCTCGATAATAGTGCCAATGATGAANAATCTAGATAACTAGCACCATCCTCGATAATAGTGCCAATGATGAGCAACGAGGTACCCCCTACATCTAACCATACGAATCACAAACATTCACACATGATCTGGTCGAATTCCATAGATGGGACTAGTTGTGGCATCTAGATCATTATGCCTTGATCGGAGTTCACTATCTTCCCACTTGGACTAGTGGTAGCTTTGTCATGTATGGTTTAGTCCAAAGTGAGGCATGTGATTCTTGATGTTGTTGCGACCTTATGCTACTCCTAACAATAATAAAGAAATCAATTATTTAAACTAATTAACAACATAAAGTAAAGTCTAAACTAGCCTATGGGTGATGAGTGTCCATTCCCAGTTTTTCATACATGTCCTAAACCCATGTATCCACTACTGGGATTACCAAGTGCTATGCTACTGGGTGAACCAAGCAATAACATTGCTAGGATTACTAAGTGAATACATGTTTACGCTCAAAGTTGGTCATGCTCATTCCACTAATTCATTAATATGCATGGAAACATAAATATTAACTTAGTACATGAAATGTAAATTGCACGGAAAGTAAATTCAATTTAAGTCAAAGTGTTGTAATGAATAAGAATCAATCTCGATCTTATTGCCATTTATGGAATGTGTCCAAGTACATTGCCACTCGAATAAGATGTTGTACAACTGACTCAGATCCACACTACAGGCACTCACTGATTGTTCTCTAAGATTATGAAATAAAACTACAAGTGTTCAGCTACTCTATTGACAAAGGAATTGCATAAACATGGTTCACGTATTTATAGAGGAAAATAGACACTATGTCGATGATGAGGCCCTGTCAACGCAATATATTGCGTTAATGGGGTTGCATTGATGCAACTAACTATGTCGACAAGGCCTTGTTATCGAAGCCTAAATATCGGGGCTAAGATATCAGAGCCAACCAAAAAGTTGACTTTTTATCAAATAACCCAACCAATTGATGATTCATCAATGAGTAATAGGGATAAAATACAAGTTAATTATTTCTTGCTATGCAAAAGAGACTAGGCTATGTGCAAAGAATGTAATGGTATCTCCCTTGGAAAACACCATTCAAAACCACCTAAGAGTCCTAATAGTAGCTACTAGGAAGGGTAGACTTAAGGTGGACTATGCCTTGTAGCTTAGCATACCTATTTCATAGCATAGAACATACAACTTGTTAGCCAATGGTTAAAGGTGTTGGAGTTGCCTACACTCTTTTCCACTTGAAATAAGCAACATCCATTGACAAGGTATATATTCTTACACTCTTTCTTGCTTGAAATAATTGACATCCTAGGAGTGTCCACTTTTCCAAATGTGGAGAGTCATAATAGATATTGAGAAACTTCAAACATCTAGAAGCCCTTCCAATAGTTGTAGACAAAAAGGTCCAATGGATAGGGTTCTTCAACTATAAAGCACAAAGTGTTAAACTCATTATGTCATCCACTAAGGGCTTAGAGAAGTTTGTGCAACCTAGGTTTAGGACAAAGAGGCTTTCCCTTTTTGATGCAAACTATATTAATCTTTCTACTTGGAGCAAAATATACTTGCTTGACATGCAAGCTAGTTTTTTACTTTTGGTTGTAAAATAAGAGAGTAAAGTTGATCCTTTTGTGACCAAGAGGAGGTTATTTCATGCCTTAGGAGAACTATTCTTCATGACTAGTAATAGCCTTTCACTAGCATATGAAGGGATCTTGAGGATCTAATCTCATTGTGGCATCACCCAACTCCATACCTAAAAGGGGGGACACACAGATTCTTTGCCTCTTGGAAGTGATCCTTCTTGGATCCACTTTTCACCTTTTTCTTAGGTTGCATTAACTCCCATCATCTAGTGGTTGCCTTTGGTCGACTACCTACGTACATCCATACAGGCAAATCAATGTGGTTTTTAGTGCATAAATTCACAATAAACATTTTCTTGTTACTAAGAGCTTGCCACTTCTCAGAGGTATTCTCCTCTAAGGATGTATCATGCCAATGCACCAAGAACTCAATCTTCTAATTTGGAGCACAACCTATGATGCATATATTGATGTTGAAGTGAATTCATTGGTCATTAACTACTTTAATGTTTGGAGGACCCCAAGACCCAAGTGTAGTGGGCTCATTACCCCTAAGATTAAGCTTTTTAAGCATAGGCACATGGAACATTGGGTGATACTTGGCTAGATATGCTGATAGTTGCAATTTGTAGGCAACTAGATTGACACAAGAAAGGATCTTAAAAGGTCCATCATACCACCTAAGAAAATTTTGGTTAGCACACTTCTTTAGCCTCATTTGCCACACACAATCTATTTTTAACAAATCCCACTCTTCAAACATAAATTCCAATGGCATCCTCCTATTATTTGCTTGTTTTTTAATGTGTTGGATGAGATTTTTCAATGTACAATTTGGCAACTTGGATATGATCCACCTAGGATTTGATGAATTTATCCACCAAAGGATTAAAACCTTGATGGGAGGTTTTCACTAGTTGAATTAATGGTTGCCTCCCTAAAGCCAACTTCAGTAGAGATAATTTTGTGGCTAAGGATTTATAAATGTTGTAATTGAATTGAGCCATAGGTAGTAATGTCACCCAACTTGTCTGATCAAAATGGATAAAATGTTGAAGACACTTTTCAAGAATCCTATTGTCCATTCTATCCTAAGGACATTTGCAGCTTTGTCCCCAATATTAGAAACAATTTTTGTAAAAAATTCCCTATGAAATGCAAGCCACGATTAGATATGATGCTTGACAACAATTTGAAGTAGTGCACAACATTATTAAAGAATAAGGATGCCACATCCTCAACTATGCAAGGAGTAGACCGTAAAATGAAGATGACATACTTTAGGAACTTATCCATAATTAAAAGGATGCTAGAATATCCCTGTATTATGAGAAGTACTATGATGAAATCCATGGAGACAACCACCCATGACAACTCTAGAATTTCCAAGGGGTGAAGCAGGTTCCCTAGTTTCTCATTTGAACTTTTATCTTGCAGACAAACCAAATAGCTTTGTACAAAATTAGCTACATCAACTCCTAAATTAGGCTAATAGAATTACTTCTCCACTAATGCCATCATATGTTTGTGACCCTAGTGACTAGCCTAAAGGATGTTGTGGCATTCATTGATTACTTGAGAACACATCCTAATTAGGGACATAGATATGAGTTTGCTTAAACATTAGTAGGCCATCTAATTTGCTAAAATTTGATTCACCTTCATCATGGACTAGTTTTAATAACTCATTAGCATGTTGATCATGTTGTAAACCATTCCTAATCTTTTGTCAGAGTTCATGGTTAGTCATCACCCAAGAGCTATTGGACCACCCCATAACTTTCATCATGTTTACCTATGAACTACATTCTTCCTACTTGGTCAATAGAAAAATTAAAGATTGAAATCTTGTAACATGTCCAACCATTGACCTTTCTTTGGCTTTACCTTGGGTTGGTTAAGAAGGTAGCTTATGGCAATGTTTTTAGTTTTGACTACCACGAGACTACCAAGAAGATAGTGTCATCATGTATGAAGATAATGCATAATGATGAATGTCTTCTTTTCATGGACTAATCATAACTACTCAGTCTAGTTCAAACTTGATTTAGATCATTTACTTTTAATAGTGATTTATTTTTATTTTCTTTGCTTTATCATAATTGCTTAGCTAATAGTTTCTTAGAATTATTTAAATACTAGTTTGTGCTAAGGGTTGAGTAATTTTTGGTATTATTGACTAATTCAACAAATTTATTTTCCAAAGTGTTTACTCATGTTAATAGTAGCTCATCTTTAATGTTTAACATTTTATGTGATTTTACTATTTTATTTCTATAAATCCATTGAATCTTGCTTTGTTTCTATTTTTTCTCAAAGAGCTTTCTCTCTATGAAAGATTGGTACTAGATTTTTTGAATTGCACTTAAGCATTAGATGAAATGAAAATTAGTATAGGTAGAATATGATTAAGATTTCATAGACTAAGTAGCTTTGATATAGCTAAAAATATATTTGTTTACAAAATAGAGTAAAAGGATTGAATTTTTCATAAAAGTACAATTTTCTATTAAGCTTCCAAAATAGAATATTATGAAATTTATACTAAATGTTAGTTTGAAACACATAGTTCTCTATAACCATTGAATTTATTTGGAGGTATCTGGGCCTTGGTATTTTCATAAACTAGTAAGCACCTAAACTTGAGTTTTTAAAAGAGGTCTTAGCCTTTTGATTTTCATTGTAAGGAGGAGATAAATGTTTGTGTTAAATAAAAATTTTTCCACCATTAATTTCTTGTTACTAGGGAAGGAACAAAGAAATAGTGGTGGTCCAAAGTTGTCATCAATAGTTCTTTTTGGTACTAGAAGGAGGACATATCTAGCTGCTACCGAGTTCATGAACAAACTTGATAACTTGAAGAATTTGGAAGTCCTATAGAATACTGTGGGTATAAGACTATCCATTCATTAGAGGAAGAAGAAGAAAAAGTTTTTGAATAAGAGATAAGTAGTGGAATAAAAACTAGAAGATCACCTCTTATATCTAGCTTACTAGTCTTTAAGATAATGCAAAGGAATTCTAAGAGTTCAACAACTAGAAGGAGTTTCAAAACAATAAATCCACCACCTGTAAACCCTTGGCAAGAAGCTACATCATTGAGATTCCCAAATTACAATGATATCCCTAAGGTTGTTTACAAATATTTACCTGAGTCTTATATTCCTAGAAAAGCTTATTTAGCTAAAGAATATGTTCATCTTTTTGAATTAGTTTTAGCACATATAAACATCCAACATCAAGATCAAGCTTGTAGGCTATTCGTGCTGAACTTAAGAGACATGGCTCAAATTTGGTATTCTAACTTACAAAACAATAGTATCATTAACTGGGATGACATGAAAAATCTATTCTTAGCTTAACTCAGTAACAAAATTAACTACCAATAGCCATATTATAGGTTAATTCAAGCCAAGAAAGGGTCTAAAGAATTAGTTAGGAAATTTAACATTAAATTCTAGTGGCTTTGTGGATTATTTCAAAGGCAATATAGACCTTCTAATGAAGTACTTATAGGCATATTTAAATGCTATCAATGCAAACATTTCAATCTATCTTAAAAGACTTTGAATCTCTTACCTTTAAATGATTTCTTTAATGAGGCTATCTAGCTAGAAAACAATTAAACTTAACTAATGAAGATATTATTGAAGCATCAAAAGGTGAGAAAAAAGTGTTAGATACTATGCAAAATATAGCTCTATTTAAAGAATTGCACTCTACTATTAATAAAAAACAAGACCAAGAAAATGAAGATTCTAAAAAAGGGAAGCTAGTGAAGGAACTATCCAACAAGGTAGTCATGTTAAAAAAAAGCATTGGCTAAAGTTAAGATCAAAGAGGAAAAGAAGCATAGGAAACATAGACATCAAGATACTAAGTTAATAGATTCTGAATATGATAGTAATGGAAATGCCTCAAATTTTCTTAACATTGAATGTGATGGTCACTCATTTAGTATTCATTATGTTAGCAAATCTTTTGAAAGTGAATCAAGTGACATTTCCTCCTTAGAAAGTTCAGAAGAAGATTTGTCTTTAGATGAGGAATGTAATAATAATGATGGATCTAAATACAACTTAAGGTCAAAAAATAAAATAAAAATTTAACTACATCTAGGCCTCCAAATGTTGCTCCTAATTCTACTACTAAAAGAAAGGCTTTTGAACTAATGAATAAGAAAAGAAAAAAAAAGAAAATTATACAAATTGATTAAAATCCCCAAAATCAGTCATCTAATAAATGATTTAGGAAGTCAAGGTTTTATGATGATGGAGAATATGACTTAATAGAAGATTTAAAACATATTAAAGTAAACATTAGCATGTACTAGATACTACAAATGGGAAGTCAACAAAGAAAGGTTTTAAAACTGGTTAAAGCAAAGAAGAAGGTTGGAGAATTTGAACTAAGTTAGGCTTGTAATGAAGATAAAATAGTAAAATCTAACTATCACTATACTCTAGATAAAAAGGCTCCTCATTTTCTTCTAATAATAAAATTGAATGACAAATATTTGCATAATTATTTAGTTGATTTAGGAGTTGCATCAACTATTATGTCATTGTCTATCTATAAACAATTGGAATTATCACCAAAATAGTATAACAAAACAATTGTTATCGTGGATAAGAGAAAAGTAAAAATTTTTGGACAATTACCAAATGATTTACTTCAAATTACTTCAGAACCTCTTGTTAGTAGAATAACCATCCAAGTAGTTGATATCCCAAAACCATATAGTCTCTTACTAAGTTGGAATTGGAGTAAAATTTTTTTTGGACATATATATCAATAGATTATTCACATATGTGGTTACCATGGAAGGAAGAGCCTAATCAAATATACATATATAGTGAATCCATCATGGTTAAGAACATTACTTCTGATGGAAAGAACAAGTTCATTGAGACCAGAAATATTAGAATAGGAGTATGTTCACTTAGAGAAGTCCAAGTCTGAGAAAGAGAAGAATTCAAAGCAATGAAAAATGGGAATTATATCTTGATGGGTCTTGTAATTCAAAAGGGGCCAAAGTTGGAATAGTATTAACAAAAGACAATTCTCACAAAACTTTCAAAGCTATACATCTATCATTCCCATGTACGACTAATAAAACTTAGTATGAAGCCTTGTGTATCAGAATTAGAATGGCTTTGGAGAAAGGGATTAAAAGAATTATAATTAAAGAAGATTCAAAGCTTAGTTGTGAATAAATAAAGAGTGAACGTGTAGTGAAAAGTTCATTCTTGAGGCCATATAAATAACTTGTCTGTAACTTATTAGACTAGTTTGAGCAATATGAAATAAAGCATATTTGTAGAGAAAAGAACTAGTTAGCAGATGAGCTAGTAATAGTAGTCTTAACATTGGATTCATTAGAGATTACAAAATATAAAAGAGTTGTAACTGAAATTACAAATAAGCCTTCAATCCTAGATAATGTAGAATACTTCAAGGTGTTTGAAGATGATGATCAATTACTTAGGTTCTTAAACAATAAGGGAGAATTTAAGAATAAATTTATGTCTGAAAAAAAGTTACATGAAAATTTAGAACAAATTTTCTTCCCAAGAAGATAGTTGATTATGAGCATGAGTTTAACAAAAGTTGCTTAAGAAGATGGATGTCCAAAATCCATATGATTAAGTTTATGAAAGAGTAAACCTAGGATCTAGAGAAAAGCCAAGAATGTTGAATATCACTAAAGGAAATGATCCCATTTTTAGAACAAAAAATATTATCCTTGTTAAAGGATAATTTGGATAATTTTTCATTGTCTTATGATGACCTTAGACCATTTAGACTTGATGTGATGACTCATAAGATTCTGTGAATCAAAGATTATAAGGTGGTAAGACAAAAGCAAAGGAAGTTTAACCCATCTTTTGAACCAACCATGGAAGTTGAAATCAAAAAGCTATTACAGAAAAAAATTATATATCTTGTCTAATATTTAGTTTGGCTAGCCAATCATATACCTGTAACAAAAAAGAATGATGACATTAGGCTACGGGTCATTTTTAGAAATTTTAATGAAGATTTAGAAAAGAATAGACATATGCTCCCTAGAATAGATGAAATGCTAATTAAAGTATCTAGATGTCAAGTATACTTTTTTCTAGATATTTTTTTTAGGGTATAATAAAATTAGTATTGAGAAAAATGATAGGTATAAGTTTACATTTATTACTAAATAGGGAACTTCTACATATAGAAGGATGCCATTTGAATTGTCAAATGCTAGAGCCACTTTCCATAGAGCTATGGATATAGCTTTTAAATGTTTAATGGAAAATTTATTATAATTTATCTAGATGGTATTACTATGTACTCTAAGAAGAAAGATCATATCACTCACCTTCAACAGATTTTAAACAAATGTCAAGATTATGATATTTTTTTGAATCCTAAGAAAAGAATTTTAGAGTAAGGTTTGGAAGCTTATTAGGACATATAATTTATCAAAAAGGTATAACAATAGATAATACAAGACTCTAAGCTATCAAAAATAATACAAGACTCTAAGCTATCCTTCTTTGAAAAAAAAATCATTAAGAAGTTTATACCAGGATTTACTGAGAACACCAAACCTTTACTGTACATGCTCAAGAACGACATGTAGGTTAGAAAGATATTTGAATTAGATAAAGCATTAGTAGAAATGAAAAAGGCTATCCAAGAAGCTTCATGTTTAGTTAAACCTAAATTAAAGGATGATTTATAGCTATATGCTTTTGCTTTTAGTGATTCAATTAATGTAGTTTTAACTCAGAGAAAAAATGATCAAGATGAACTAATTGAATTATTTGGTTATAATCTTAAAGGTTCTAAGTTAAACTATTCAACTTTAGAAAGATAGGCATATGTTGTAATTAAGGCACTAATGAATTTCAAATATTGTTTAGAGAGCACTTTAATCCATATCATGATAACAAAGGCTATTGTTAAGAAATTTTTAGCTCAAAATAAAATTGGATTAAAAAGAGGAAATTTGATCACTAAGCTTCAATGATTCAAATTTTCATTAGAATTATTAAAAATAGTTAAAGAAATGGGATTAGCCAAATTAATGGCCAAAGAAGATGGAATTTTTATATTAAATTCTAGTAATGGAAATTGGTATGATGAAATTTTATAATTTTTAGCTTCAAGAAAAGTCAGATAATTTGATTATGAGTCAAAGATCTTTTCTTAAAATGAAAAATTAGTTTATGGTGAAAGATGGAATCTTGTATAGAAAGGATTTTAGAGGAGTTCTATTGGAATGTGTTAAAAGTGATCAAATTGAATCTATGTTGGACCAATTTTGTGATCATGAAAACTTGTTTTATGATTCATCTAAATCTACTATGCAACACATATTATGTTATGGATTTTATTAGCCTAGCATGTATCAAGATATTAGCTTGAAGATTTAATGTTGTTTCAAATGTCAAATTCATGGGCTAAAAATTAAGAAAGCTTGCACTCCCCTAAAACTAGTAAGTACAAAAAGATCATTTCAACAATGGGGTTTAGATTTTATTGGAACAATTCCTTCATCAAAAGCTAGACATAGATTTATACTTATAGCTACAGATTATGTTACCATGTGAATAGAAGTAAAGGCTCCAAAGAAAACTTTAGATTTAGATGTAATAAGATTTATTGAAGATCATATCCTAAATCATTTTGGCATTCCAAAAATATTAGTATCAGATAATGGTCCTACATTTTAATATGAAGAATTTATAAAATGGGCTTTAGAGAAATCTATTTTTGTTTTCTCCTTGTTAAATTATTATCCTTAGGAAAACAAGTTAGTTGAATCTACAAATAAGAAGCTTATTTCTTACACAAAAAGATTAATGAAAGGAAGTTTAGGAAATTGACATAATTATGTATAATCCACTTTATGGACAGATCACATACAAATTAAGAAATCTATTAGCTCTTGATCCTATAATCTACTTTATGAAATAGCTACAAGAATTACCAATAAGATCATAACATCAACCTTAGAAGTTCTAAGGAAATATAGTAAAAAGATAGACAAAGATGGAAGTTTAAAATCTTTTTTTATCAAGAGATAAGTTGACATTGATAAAGCTAGAGATAGGTTGTTAATAAATGCATCATGGATCAAAAGATGAATTGATAAAAAATCTCAAAAAGGACATTTAGAGTAGGTGATGAGTCATGATTTACTTGGCTCCGATACTGGATATTTGATATTGAGGGTCAAGATGTAATGTCGGATATCTGATATCATGGCATGTGTGCTAGCCTATAAATATAGTGCTTAGGCATAAGTTAGTTAATAGAGTAGTCGAACTCTTACATTTTTATTTTTAGTCTTAAAGAATAGTTAGTGAGTGCATGTAGTGTGATGTATGGCATCCTTATTCGAGTGTGATGTACTTGGACATGTTACATGACCAACAATAAAGATCGAGATTACTCTTATCATTGCAGCATCAACTTAGATTTATTATTACTTTTAATAGATTAAATGTTTACTGTTTTCCTTAGTTAATGTTTCCATTTATTGCTCTTAATTATTCTTGTCATTAAGCAGAATGAGTACAACTAACCACAAGCACTTAAGTGTAATTACTTGGTAGCCCAACAATGTATTGTTTGGTACACCCAGTGACATACACTTGGTAATCCTAGCAGTAGTTACACAAAGTCCAAGGCATGTGCAGATAGTTAGAAACGGATACTCATCGCATGTAGGCTAATTTAGAATTTACTTTCCATTGTTAATTAGTTTAATTAGTTTATTTTTTTATTATCATTAGGAGTAGCTTAGGGCTGAACAACATCAAGAATCATATGCCTCACTTTGGACTAAATGGTACGTGACAAAGCCAACACTAGTCCAAGTGGGAAGATAGTGAACTGTGATTAAGGCATAATGATCTAGATGCACAACTAGTCCCATCCATGGAATTCGATCGGATCGTGTGTGAATGCATGTGATTTGTATGATTGGACATAGGGGTACCTCGACTGCTCATTAGTAGGTGACCTAGTTTTTATTTTGTACATAAGAATAAAAAACAATCATAATAAATTTTCTACCAAATGGATAGGTCCATTCATTTTCAAGTAACAAGTGTCAAATAATACCTATAAGCTATCCATGATGAATGGAACTGAACTAAAATTTCCATTTAATGTCATCCATTTGAAGCACTACTTTGGCCAACTATCCAATATTTAATGAAACTAAAGAAAATTAGAGATTTTAAATATGTATATAGTGGTTTGTTTTAAAAGTTAATAAATAAGCTTAATGAGAATTTAATAAGAATTTAAGCTAGTTGTTACAATGGCAAGAATTTTTGAGAACCTTGGTTAGTATTTCCATTAGCTAAAAACTTGTGAGTTCAGAACACCTTAAAAAATGGCAAGGACAAGGCTTTTCATCCCTTATCTATCTAGATGTTACCCTAAGCATATCATTAGGGAATATTCCAAAGCTTGAAGCTATGAAGCTCTATACAATTATCCTTACTTGACATGGTTAGTCGACACATTTTCTCTGATGATAAATGGTTGCTCTATTCATGCTCAGGTTTGGGATGATTACAATCAATATTCAAGAATTATAAGACTAAATAATAATGAGAAAAATATGAATAATTTAGATTCATGGAAAGAAGTTTTCATCTTACAAGCTACCGATTAGGCAAGCTCACAGAAAAATCAAGGATCCAGCTCAAATTTACAAACATAACATGAGTCTGGAGGAAAGGCAAAGAGGATCCTCTCAAACTAATTAAAAAGGAAATCATTTAGCAAAGGTAGTAGAATGACCAAAGCAGGAGAAAATAATCCAAATTAGGAAGATGAAAGGATAGCTGAAGTTGTAACTAAAATTAAGTATGATGAAGCCTTTGAAAGAAAGATGCTTAGGAAGGTTATGGTGACCATTTTCTATTCATCATTTAACTAGTTTCTAGATAGCTAAAGTTAAGTAGGTATATGTATATTTTATACAACATTTAGATTGCACTAGGTTTTTATACTTTCAAGTCTTAAGCTTGATAAGAATTTTTCTCAAAGAAATATTTTCTTTTTAAGCCTTAGTTCATAACTTCTTCAAGTACCTATGTTGCCTTGTACAAGTTTTAGAAGGATTTCTAGCTCTAAAAATTTTCATTATACATAATTGCAAAAATTTCATTAAGTATTGATCCAAAAGAATGAACGAAATCTTCTTGTTCTAAGAGCTTTAGCATAATGATCTTTTGAGAAAAAGGAGGACGAGAAATGTTGTAACATTTTGTTCATTAATGAAGTAGGGCTTAATTCTTTGATCTCTAATCAACAAAGAATGGGTAATTGCACAAAAATAATGTTCAAGTTTGTGTAGCATAATAGAGTTCAAAAGTTTTAGAGAGCTCTTTGTAAGATCAACACTATGAGTCTAGTCAAAACTATTAGAAGGAAATGTTTGATAAAATGCTTGACCATGTTATTGCAACAATAGCCACTTTCATGGAACAAATATGAACTTAAAATATCAAGCTTATTCTTTTGTGTGAAAGCTATAATTATGTGATGAGATTGAGCTAAGATTTTTCGCACCATATTGGTGTGTGAAAAATAAGCCCTAAATGGTAGTAAGTATTTAAGAAAACTTCTATGGAACTGTTGGCAAGATTAAATTCATTTTGAAGAAATTTATTTTGAAAGGAGGATTTTAAAGCTAAATTAATAGTCCAAAACATTATGATATATTGATCATATAAGCTCATGAGATTTCAATTAGTCTAAGAAATGAAGGTTTTAAATTATATTTGCATTACGTGATATTGTTAATGGTCTATTAAGGATAAAACTTGTGTGAGTTTAACCTAGTAAAAAGAAACATTGTTTTAGCTTATTAATAGAGTTAGAACCATTGAAAATGAATCCAAAAAGTTTAAAGGCCAGTTTCATCTCAACGTGAGATTAGCTTTAGATTGAATAGTTGAGCGTAGAGGAAACCTTATCATTTCAAGAAAAAGGGATTCAATCCAAAGCTAACTTAATCAATTTAAATAGGTAAAGTAGCATAACAAAACTAAGAAATTAGCTCTATAGAATAGTTCTATTTGAGTTAGGTTTGCAAGAAGAAAGCATGGGTAAGGATTAAAATTAGTCTCAAATGTGAATCTCATGTAAGTCATCATGCAAAGAGGGTTAGTAGAATAAAGAATTAGTTCTACAAAAAGAGTGAAAGCGATGTGACTTGGCACTTCTTTTTTGAAGAAATAGCTCAAAAGTAAGCATTGTTTGTAGAACTAGAAAATGGTTCTACCAACAAAGTAAAAGTAGCTTTACCAACTCAACTTTACTAAGATGGGAAGGTTCATAAGGTTAAAAATAGTTCTACATGAAACACAGTTCTTGGTTCCACCACATCAACCTTCCAGAAAAAGGCATTGCTCATAGAACTAGAATTTGGTTCTATAGGCAAGTGCAAAATTGGCTTTGCCACATTAGTTCCTTTTTAGAACAATTATATAGAAGTTTATTTCGGTTCTACAAATAGTCTTAAAATTAGTTCTACAATTCACATTATTAAAGCATATTGAAATACGCTTGTATGAAGAATTAGAATTTAGCTCTACAAATAGAATTAGAATCAATTCTACCATGTTAGCTTTAGAAAGAGGACATTGCTCATAAAGCCAAAATTTGACTCTACAAGCAAGTGTAAAATTGGCTATACCACATCAGCTTTATAAAAAGGTCATCACTTGTAGAGTTAAAATTTAGTTCTACAAGTGAGTGCAAAAATGATTTTGCCATGTCAGATTATTCATAGAATCAATTTATAAAGCTGAAACTTAGCCCTACGAAGAAGCTTAAAATTAACTCTGCCATGTAAATACAAGTAGAATTAAAATAGTAAAAGAAGCTCATTTGTAGAACCAAAGAGTAATTCTACAAATTAGACATTTTTTTGATGCCACATCAGTTTTTGAAAAATGGCATCACTTATAGAAATTTGGTTCTACAAGCAAGAACATGAATGGTTCTTCCATTCCTTTGTAGAATGAATTTATAAAACCAAAACCTAGCTCTACGAGTAGGCTTTAAATTAGTTCTACAAGATACATGAACTTTAAAAAGTCAATAAGTTTGTTAACCTAGAAGAGTCAACTTTTAAAATGGACTCTCAAGAAGCCATATCATATCAGCTTTATATTTGGTACAAGTT
Source organism: Gnetum montanum (assembly GCA_015680685.1). Classification (NCBI taxonomy): domain Eukaryota; kingdom Viridiplantae; phylum Streptophyta; class Gnetopsida; order Gnetales; family Gnetaceae; genus Gnetum; species Gnetum montanum. The sequence continues at coordinate 84,966 of MNCI01030420.1, read as the reverse complement.
CATAGAATTGAAAGTTAGTTTTACAAGGAAAATCTAAAATCATTCTGGAAGCCACATCAAGATAAATGGATCTCATCTTAGGCTCACAAAGGATAAAATTTTAATTTATGCATATGTGCACTAAATTTTAATCTAGCTTAATATATTATGAGTAAAAGGATGAAGGATATAACACAACTTGTAGAACCAAAATCCAATTTTTTGAGGAAGCTCAAGAACCACTCTACCGTGTTAGTTATTCTTTAAAATAGTTTGTAAAATTAAACTTAGCTCTACAAGAAAGTTAAAAAATGGTTCTATAAGCTAATGTCATCGCTAAGATAAGGATATATGAAAATAGAAGTTGCATCGACAAGAATTGGTTAAGACACTAAGTCTAAACTCTTATGTTTTTTATGAAGTAGGTTAGTGAAATCAAAGCTTACAGCATGTCAATAACTTAGCCAAAAACCTTTTCTAAAAGAGAGTGAATTAAAGAAAAAATATTTGAATATTAATAAGTAGTATCTAGGTAGATTGCAAACATAGAATCATTAAAAAATAGAGCCAAGAGTTGAAATAGAGCTAAGAGTAGGGATAGAGTTATCAGTGAAGTGCAAAGGAGTGTCTCCAGATTCCATACAAACTTCATTAGAAAAACAACCAAAATATATCAAAAAGAGATTAAAGAGGCACTTATGAAATTTTAGGACATTGATTCCTTTTTTTCCTCTCAATACTTATAATACTTCAACCTAAATATTTATTAGCTTTAACAATGGACTGATGTTACAAGAAGTGGAAGAAGTGAAATTATTTAGCTTTGACGAAGATCATGATTTAATAGAAAAATTAGGCCTTGAATCCACAAATTCAATGAAAGAATGGTAGGAGATATATAAGAAAATAGGGCTCCATAAGCTTGGGTTTAGGCCCATGGCAAACCTCATCAGAGATGTCCTAAATCACCTTATAGTAGAAATAATGTACAAAAAGGACAAGCTGTGCTATAGGGAAAATACAAAGCATTACATTGCTATTAGTTTTAAGAAGGCATATGAGCTTTATGAAATTATTGAACTAGATATTATAGAGATAGAAACTTGTTAGTTCAATAAGGAAGTATTAAGCAGTAAATTATGAAGCCATCCCAAATTTGGAAGAATTGTCAAGCTGCCATCAGCTAATTTGGCAAAGGCATGGGGAAATAGAAATGTCATTATGGAGACTTTGGAGCTCAAGTTCCATCATAGAATTTTCATTTTAGCTTTACATTTTTGTTTTGAATGTGAAATTAATTTAGTCATTGATTATCATGTTTGGGCCTAGGTAGCTTTAGAAAATAAATTACTTTCCCATTTAGTATATGAATGATGCATTACAGCAAAGCCTTTTAGGAATTCATGAATAGTGGATTCCATTGAGTTTTAGCTTATTTTTAAGATTATCTATTAGGTAAAGTTCTTGAGCCTAAGAGAATCACCCCAATTTTTCTTGATTATGTATCATAAAGAAGAGCTCGTTCAAAAGACCTTTGTTATGATTTCTTTTTAGTTGTCTACCAAAGAAGCTATTTTGATGTATAGGCATTAGATTTCTTGATGAATTACATGTATCTCCATTTGATCAAGCTATTTTGAGAGTTTTTTCACCAACATTGGAGCAACAAGTCATTAATGAAGTAATGAGATAATGTCATGGGGAAATCTTTCTACATGTTCGTTATACCCACATTCTAATGGCACATTTCAAAGGAAAGATCTTAAAGTCACCTAGATTTGTGGCTCCATATTTGGTAGCTTTGGAAGTAGGATGCCAGATGTGGGAAAGTACTCTATAGTATGATTATAAGCATAAGAAGGTTTTTTATATAAAATTCAAATTTTGGGAATTCATCATCATAGGACATTTGAGAGTAATGGGTAGAAGATAGAAAGAGCCATGGAGTTTTCTTCTAGCTCTAAGAAGAATATATTCAAAGAGTAAGACTAAAAGGGTTCATTAGCCATATGAAACAAATGTAGTCTATCATTATCGACTAATAAATAGGTAAATTAGGCTAAAGATGAAGCTCCAACAAAATTAAATAGGATTCTATTAATGAAGTTATTGGTTATATTTCATGATGCTTCAATCATTGATGTATGTAGATGGATGGATGACATGGATCATCCTTTAGCTAGAGACCTCTTAGAAGAATACTTAGCCCAGATGGTAGAAAATTAATTTTCTTGGAAGCTACTAGAACTAGAGGAAGCAATACCAGATGAAAGTTTCCCCTTGAATGGAGTTGAATATGCTAGAGTTTGAGACATAAGAAAAGTAAAAGTTAAGCTATGAAGATCAAAAGTTAGCTACAAGAAAATAAAATGCTAGAGTAATAAAAATTAAGAGAGAAATAACAACAGTAGTTATAGTAATAACAAGAAAATCTATGAGGAACTAACTCTTCGATATTGGAGGAATATTTTTATATAATGACATTTGAAGTTCAAACTTGATCAACTTATTTACTTCTATTCAATGAGTTATTTTTATTTTCTTACTTTATCATAGTTTCTTAGCTAGTAGTTAAGATTATAATGTGCCTTGCAGCTAGTAGTTTAAGCTAAGGATTGAGCAATTTTTGGTATTATTGACTAATCGAACAACTTTATTTTCCAAAATTTTTACTGATGCCAATAGTAGCTTGTCTTCAATGTTTAAAATTTTATGCAATTTTACTATTTTATTTCTATAAATCCATTAAACATTTCTCCATTTCTAGTTTTTCTCATAGAATTTTCTCTCTAGGAAAGATTGGTAATAGATTTTTTGAATTGCACTTAAGCATTGGATAAAAGGATGATTAGTGTAGGTAGCATATGATTGAGATTTTGTAGACCAAGTAACTCTAATATAGCCAAAAATTTATTTGCTTATAGAATAGAGTAAAAGGGCTAAATCTTTTTATAAAATTGCAACATACTCTTAAGCTCCCAAAATAGATTATTGTGAGGTTTATGCTGAATGTTGGTCCAAAACATATAGTTCTCTATAATCATTGAGTTTTATTTGGAGGTATCTAAGCCTTAGTATGTCCATAAACTAGTAAGCATATAAACTTGAGTCTTTGAAAGAGCTCTCAGCCTTATAATTTTCATCGTAATGAGGAGATAAATGTTGGTGTTAAATGAAACTTTTCCCACCATTGGTCTCTTGTTACCAGAAAAGGAAAAAAGAAATAGTGATAGAGCAAAATTATCACCAACATGCACCATTGTGAACACAATGACTATGATGAACCATTTCTTACTACAAGGAACATGATCAATTTTTTAAGAAGGAGTTCAAATTTCTACTAGGCATCAAAGGAATAACAAAATTAAATGACTTAACATGAATAATGTTCCTAAATTTGAAGGATGATATAATTCTAGTCTACAATATCATTTACAAATCTTTCATAATGTCTATGCATTGCAGAACATTGAAAATGCGTTGCATAAACTCAAACTCTTCCATTAGACATTCATGAAAGAAATTGAAAGTTGGTATCATTCCATAGAGCTAAAATCCATTTGTAGATGCACTCAATGGTGTCCAACCTTTGAAAAAAAATCCAATAATAGAAACATGACAATCATGAATTCCTAAATGTAACCTTGGGTAGTGTTGGCATATTTTGACTATTTAATGGAGTAGGCTTTATGAGGTTGTGGTGCTATAAGGGCTACTATACATTTTAACAAAAAAATTGACACTCTGGGAGACTTACACTACTTTTAGAATTTCATGATTCCATCATCTAGAATATATAAACTTGTCCAAGCCCTTGTTGTTTAGTTAGATCTAGATTTTGATTATAAATGAGTTTCTATCATTGACATTGATGTACGTTATGACAATGGAACAACAAATAGGTCTTATGACATATGCTATCTGCATAGTCTTTTTTCAGCATGAATCATGGCTCTTTGGGATCTTCACATCTTTAAATAGGCTTGCATGATGAAGTTGGTAAAGGGAAAAGTGTGGGTTATAACAACATTAAAATTACAAGTTAGTCACATCAATGTTAAGATTCCTCACTGCAAACCTCATAGATGTATGCTATAACCAAGTGAATTATACCACAATTCAATTACTATTTTAAAGGTTTAAAAGATGATAGAATGAAATTGTGCATTATTTCAATGCCTCTAGCTTGTGCATCATTTAGCCCACAAAATTTGTGTCAAATTGGATTTATCCACTAATCTATAAACTTGAAAACCTTTGTGCTTCATGAAGTCATCTAGTCTAGCCAAATAGGTCAATAATGTAGGCATACTATTTGGTTGTAGGCTTCAAACCATGTTCTCTACTCATGGAATCAAAAACTTAATTCCTTGACTCAAAAGTCTAGCATGGTTGCAAGAAGAAAGTAGGAAAGTGAAGGTAACATCATTAGCCCTAATGCTACATTACAACATCTACTTGAATAACACAATAGCCTCCCTACCTTGTCCAATTTGAGGATATCCAGAAATCATCATGGTCCATAGAACCAAATCCCTATTCTACATTCTCTAAAATAACATCTCTACATTCAGAATACAACTGCATTTAGAATACATATCCACAAGTACACAACTATAATAAACATATCCTTTGAATTGGCTCTTCACAAGCATTCCATACACATATTTTTCATGCTCTAGTGCAACAGCATTGGTGTAGGCATCCAAAACATAGGCATACATGAATTAATTTAACTAGATGCCTTACATTATCATCTATAAAAATACTCTTAGTGTAACAATGTTACCCCAACGTTGTTTTGAATCCCAAGGAGTTCATTAAGATCAAATGGATTTGGGGTGGAAGACCTAGGGAATATGCCTCTAACATATGAGTAACCCTTGGAAGTAAGTGAACAACACAACTTCTTAATAAACAAGAATGCACCTCAAGGAAGATGACTAAACTCTAAATGAATACTTTGCAAGCAAGTACACAAAGACACCTTGTAGACATCATTGGAGGAAGGGGAGATGATGCATCTACAAGGGGCACCTCACCCCTAGACCCCTCATGATCTAGTATAAGGTTTAGCAAGGCACTGCACCAAAACTATCTAGTCTTAGTGACCTACATGTAGTTCTCCATGTGAGGATAGTATGAAGAGGACCTAGAAAGGGATGCAATAGAAGGGAATCCTACTATTGGCTTGGTACTACCATGTTAGGATGGATTTTCTAATGCTTGAGTGCCACCCAAGGGTGCCTCAAAGTGTTCCATGGTCCCCAAACCATGGGAAGAGCCCAAAAGAACCTCTACCTTAAGATATCTCTCACAATCCTCCCCTGCACAAAAGAAGTGATGTCCTTAAAGTGGAGCCTAAGATAACTTCGAGAGTATAGTTCAAGTATGGGTTTGAAACTCTATCAACTCCGACGAATTCCTTAACTCAATTGAAGCTAGGCTTGAAGAAAGGTAATAACCTCAACACTTGATATGTCTTTCCATCCAAGACCTTGTAAGATACACAAAAGGCACTTGGAGGAATCCTAAAAAATTTTCCTACTCTATGAGAAGAGGAAGAATTCCAACCCAAAGGGCCAACATCTCTAAGGTGTTGCCTAGAATCATCCTTATTAGATCTAGAGACTTGTCTTTCTACATAGACCCATACCTATACAAGAGGACGTGTTCTTCTTTCACAAGTTCAACTGAGTTCTATTTTGATTGGCATCTTGGCATCCATCAATTCCCTTGGTTTTTCTTATCAATTTTGAGGGCTCAACAAGACCACTACCCATCTTGTTGATGGAATTGAAAAATCATAACTAAGAGAGAACATGCTCCAAAAGATCCATCTCTCTAAGAGCAACTCAAGCTTTCCAAAACTCCAAGTTCTACTTCTAGCATCAAGTTCCATGGAATCTCACTGATTTAGCCATCTATGTACTAGATAACCAGGTCTATATTATCCACATGTTTTCTTTTTTTTTTCCCACATCACATTTGTTTAGGCTAGTACGAAGGGAGTTGAGCATGATCTCACATTGAAATAAGGTACAAAGGTAGATCTTTTAAATTTGAGATTGTTGTCCAAAGATGCACCAACATCGCAATCCACATTTCATCATCCAATACTATTCCATTTCAATAGCAAAAGAGAAGATTCAAAATTTTTTTTGGAAAACTTCTCCATGAGGCCATCATAGCATAGTAACCCAGTCTATCATTGACATCATTAGAGGAAGTCCAACAATAAGAACACTTGCTTGAAGACTTGGACAAGTGGAGGATATGTTGGGTAGTCAACCCCAAGAAAATCCTCCAAACACATGTCTCATGCTACTCACAATCACATGGTCCATTACAATTGTAATGTCCCATTTATGGAAAAGGATCAGCTGTACTTACATCTTATAAGCTTAACTTCCCACTCTAAGAGATGAAACAAGCACCATTTTCTAAATAGTTTACCTAAGAAAGTAGGTAGAATGATCTCCAAGTATAACCATAATCATGAATTTTCCAAGGAACATCTAGGTTCCTAGAATCTAAATTTTTCTACCATGCTAGGAACAACAAATCACAATCAACACCTTTTATTAGATTTTTGAACATGAAGAAAAGATCCTCATTGTGAGGTTCTTTCCATAAATAAGGATAATAACCTAACTACACTATAGCCACGATACATGCCCAAGTAGTCCACATATCCAGGACAACCATTTTGTCAAATTGCTACCAGTTGAGGGAAGATAGATTCATAGGTCTTACCCACATTTGATTCCACCTTTAGATCAAACTGAGAAGTGAAAGAGTTCATCCCTCAAAATTTCAAAGAGAGGTAATTTGGTTTCACCATAGGAGATCTAGGTTTTCATTTCATACATACTAGTCCATCCCATTTACAACAATTACCATTGGACCCAAAGAACAAACTTGAGTCAACAATATTTTGCCCACAGGAGGATCAAGTCCTTGAGATAATTTGAAAGTACAATGAATGGAAATCACCAACATCAACTACCAACTCAAAACAATTCCACGATTTGTCCTTGAAGGGTTTACAACAAGGAAGGTCTACCAGAAAACCCTGACTAGGAAGTCCCTTTGAAGCCTCAAATGGATAGAGAGTACATGGGATCATGCCTTGCTTATAAGAGAAGAGATATAGACATTCAGGCTACATCAACAACATGGCCTCACAAGGGAGATTTCATGAACTTAACCATGGTAACAATATCTTGTCTCTAAAAATAAGCTTGAAGAGTTCAAGAACATGGGACCACTATTTGTAATAAGTCCCAAACATTAATTACTTGAAAACAATGTTTCCATGACATTGTTTGGAACCCCAAGGAATTCATTAAGATAAAATGGATCTGGGATGGAAGACCTAGGGAATACACATCTAACATACAAGCAAACCCTTGAAGGGAGCAAACAACACAACAACTTCTTAATAAACAAGAATGCACCTCAAGGAGAATAACTAAACTCCAAATGAGGACTTTTCAAAAAAGTACACAAAGATAGCTTTTAGACATCATCGATGGAAGTGGAGACAATGCATCTACAAGGGGCACCTCATCCCTAGACCCCTCATAATATGGTAAAAGGTTTGGCAAGGCACTACATCAAAACTACCTAGTCTTGGTTGCCTACATATCTATGACCACTGCATAATTAGAGCCATGTAATTCTTTGTGTGAGGGTAGTATGAAGAGGACTTAGAAAGGGATGCAATAAGAGGGAGTCATACTTCTATCTTGGTATTGCCAAGTTAGGATGGGTTTTCTAACACTTGAGTGCTACGTAAGGGTGCCTCAAAGTGTTTCATGGTCCCTGAACCATGGGTAGAGCTTAGGAGAATCTCTAACCTAGGACATCTCTCACACTCAAAGTTTGCTACCATAGCCCATCTTTAACATAACCTCCAAAAAATGCATTCCATAAAGAAAATAATGCAACTTTGACATGATAATGATGACAATGATTTTGGAGGCCATGTGCATTGGCTTGACATGCAACCATGGCACTACACAAGCTCTCTTAGTGTCTGGCACCATCATGATGAGCTCCACTAGTTTTGAAGCCTAGGACATGATGTAGTTATAGCATGTCATTATCCTAACTAGGTTCAGGTCCATGTCTGCACCCATTGGTGCTGACATCTTTTTTGCAACTATCTTCACAATCATCTTCACCTACGCTTTCTCCTTTGACACCATCATCTTTTAGTGCCTCTAGCCTTGAACTTGCTCATGTTGCTACCCCATGACTTTGGTTTTGGTCTTAGCATTTTCTACAGTTGCTAGTTTGGTCCCATTTTAGAAACTATACTGATATGGTATGGTTTGGTTTGGATCTTTGCAAATTTCTTTGATAGGAAGGCATGAGGCTTCTGCTTCATATTTGGGTTTCTTGTAGAGTAGTGGCTAGAAAACCTTAGATGAAAAGCTGTGGTAGCTACTATAATGTTTGTTTTTACCTTTGAAATTATGAAACTTGGCATGTTTTATTCAAATAGATGCTTACCTACTCTAAAAAGTGATCTACTGGGCTGATGTGTGCATTTCATAATTATGTTCAAAAGGATTCAAAACACTTTGTCAAAAAAAAAGAAAAAAAAAAGCAAGCACTTATTATTTAAGATTTATGGGATAGTTGTTTAATGTCCTATATGTATGGAACAAATTTCAACTATATCTTTTATCTTTATAGTAGTTATAACTTCCCCAATAGTGGTTATAACTCTATGGTGGTTATAACTAATTCTCATTTGCTTTTATGATGATTATAACTAACTCCCATAATGTTTATAACACACCTGAATTTCCCATGATGATTGTAACTACCCAAAAGCCATTATAAAAAGAGCTTCAAGGGTAGAGAAAAAAGGGGAATGGGGAGGAGGAAGATTACTTGTAAAGAATGGTTTGCAAATTGCATGTGGAAGCTTAAATGTTTGAGATTCCACATAAATCCATTTTCTTTCTTCTTTTCTTTTAAAATCCATTGAATCTCTCTCTATTTTTATTTTTCTTATGGATCTTTCTCTCTAAGGAAAACTAGTAGTAGATTTATGTAGAATTTTGCTTAAGCATTTTGGTGAGATTTTATTTGTTCCAAGAAATGTACTATAGGAACTATATAGACTAAGTAACTTGAAAAAATAGGAATCTTTAATGAGTCAAAGTATTCAACAAGGTTAGCTAAATTTTTGTTATAATAACCAATTACAATTTCATACACAAATCCAACCATGTCAACATTCATAACAACAAACACATATCTATGATAAGTTCACCCTATTACCATTGATTTATTTGGAGGTATCTGGGCCTTGGTATTTTAAGGGACTAGCAAACACCTAAACTCAAGTTAGAAGAAACACCTTTGTTTTCCGTGATCCTAGTCATGAGATCAAAGGAAAATGTTGGTGATCCCAAATGGTTGCAAATAGGTAGGTATTACTCTTTTTTACACTAATGCTCGGGCCATGTATTCTCTCAAAGAAAAAAACTTCACCATATAGTAGATGGGCTTTGAAACAAAGCTATAGAAACTCTTGGAGTCTATGCTGAAAGAAGACGTTCATAAATGAGATCTCATCAAATCCAAAGGCTGATTGATTAAGTGACAAAGGAATAAGGAGAGCTTAGAAAGTGAGAAAGTGTAAAGGATTATAAGAGGGATCCTTCATTTTCAAAATAGAGGTATGTTTCTATGATTCTATGGAGGAAGCACCACTAGATGAAGTGGTACAAAGGAAAACCTTATCAATTTAAAAATCTATTATAGAAATATTAGCTAAGGTGGAAAAAATATGGGACTCCTTGGATGAGAAGTTCTAAACAACTCTCAATATTATGGAAGAGAAAATAGAGTAGGGGAATTATTATAGAGACAAAAGGTGAAGGAAATTTACATGCATAAATTACTATTAGTAGAAAGGTAAGGCTACAACAGTTGAAGAGGTAACAAATGAAGATGGATGCAAGATATATCAATATGAACATATTAAGGGATGTTTTCCTATAGTGTCACATATTTACAAATCTAGGATATACATTTTAAATCCAAAATTGACAAAAATAAATCACGTAGCAGATTGCCTAATCTACAAGATAATTATTGGTAGTAGTTCCATTCACTTTCTTTCATCATAAATATCCACCATAATATCATATAACTCTTGCTCCATGAACTAAGTATCCTTCTACTTATCCTTCTTCTTATCCATCAACTCACCTTTCATCCTATAATACTACTCCCTTATGACATACAACACTTATGCAAGGGGAAGTTCCATCACAACCTCAACAATGAAATGCAACAAGGGTTGTGAACTTACAACTAGATAAAAATTAGAGTGGTTTTAAGCATAAGCCTAAAAAATGGATTTATCTACATTCAATAATCCACAAAATTCCTTGTAGAAATCTATGGCTATTAACGCTATATCAATTACTTCTAAAGCTACTATTGAGTAGCCTTCAAATAAAAAGGTCTAAAATGTTCATACTATCATGTTGACTCATGTAGTAACAAATTGGATCAAGGTAGGACATCTTCCCAAGAAAATATATGATCTCAAGAATTTCTTAATTTATTTGTAGATTATAGGAAATGATCTATGCAGGGCTCTATTGGACTTAGGTTATGAAGTGAAGCTAATTTTTAAAGAAATGTAAAAAACTTGAAAGCTATCTCCAAGAAATGCAATATCATATTAGAGCTTGTAGATCAATCCATCATTGTTCCTTTGGGGTTGGTGGAGGATATTGTGGCCACCATTTATAGATGATCATATCTAGCAGATTTCTTGGTAATCTAGGTGGATAACTGTAAGGTGGAATTCCCTATTATTATGAGAAGGGCTTAGCCTAGTATAATCAATGTTAAGTTAGGAATTAGGGACCTTCCCTTGGAAATCTCTAAAGAAAATGATTTTGAAAAAATAGAGAAAAAGCAAGTTTCATGCATCATAGACAATGACACAGGGTGCCATTGTGTGCAAAAGATATGAACTATGAAAAGTACATCCATCATAGCATGAAATAAGTATGTCGAGACATCAAATATTTGCATTTGCCTATATGCAACAATGACAAAATAGGAAGGTACCTAGTAGCTAATAACAGATGATAGCTCTAATCCAAAAATATGCATGAAATTAGTAGAGCTTCTCACAAGTGCTTATATTGATAACAAGGATGAAATGGAGTATATTTATAGTCAACTCTTCAACAAAGAAGTAGAAATGGGTTAGAAAAATTTGAAAATCCTTGATCATTTTAAGCATGAGCCACTCTAACTCAAGACTTTATTAGTAACATTGGAATAAGTTCTTCTTAATAATGGTAAACTAGTAATTATTAATGCTAATGTTACCAAATAACAAAGAGAAAACTATTGAAAGTTATAAAAAATGGCCAATAGCTTTTGCCTAGTCATATCATGAGTTAACTAGAATAGACTCATGCATATCCTAGCACCAAATCTATAAACTCCACTATTAAGCCAAGGAGGTAGCCACATAGGAGATTGAATTCAAAGTTTAAGCAAGTTGTTAAAGATGAGGTTGAACAACTTCTTATTGTAGGATTTCTCTATCTTGTAGTAGAGAGTGGGTGGGTAAGCTCACTTATTAATGTGCTAAGAAAAGGAGAAAAATGGAGGGTCTTTATAGCTTTAGGCTATTGAACATGAATTCATTTAAAGATCATTTTTCATTATCATTTGTGGATTAGGTACTGATAGAATTGCACAATATAATTACTACAATTTGATAGATGATTATAGTGGTCATAATCAAATTTAAATTGCATAAAAAACTAGGACAAGATAACTTTCCCATGTCCCTAGGTAAATGTTGCATATAAAAAATTCCCTTTGTCCTTTGTAATGCTCTTGTAACTTTCCAACGCTTGGTACTTAGCATCTTTTAGAAGAAAACTGGTAGTGGTGTGGAAGTCTTCATGGAAGACTTTCTAATCTATGGTATCTACTTTAAACAAGTGTTAGATCATCTTAAGTAAGTGCTAGAAAGATTTGGGAAGATGAACCTACAACTCAACTAGCAGAAAAGCCACTTGATGATCCAAGATGGCATTGTCTTGGAACACTGAATCTCAAAAAAGGGGATTGAGGTGGACCTTGAAAAAGTAAGTGTCATTCATGGAATAACCAATCAACCTTAAACTCTAAAATATGTGAGGTCATTTCTTGGCCATACTAGTTACTATAGAGGCTTCATAGAAATTTCTCTAAAATTGCCAAACCACTAGTAGAACTTACAAAGAAAGATGTAGTTTTTGAATGCACCAAGAAATGTGAATAATCATCTCAACACTTAAAAGCAAAAGCTCATAGAAAATCCAATTCTATGCATCCCATATTAGTCTAGGTCATTCCATATAATGACAGATGCATCTACCTATGCTTTGGAAGTGGTGCTTACACAAATGAAGGATCAGAAACATCCATATTACATCCATTATGCAAGTAGAAGCATTATGGATGCATAACTTAACTATGCCATCACTGAAAAAGAACTCATGGCAATGGTGTATGCCTTGAGAAAAAATTCAAACACTATGCGCTTAGATACTAAGTTTTAATGTACAATGACCATAGTGCAAACTACTTTCTCATGAACAAGCCAGTGGGTAGCCCCTGTGTTATAAGGTGGCTAGTAATTTTATAGAAATTTGAGCTTACCATGGTGGATATGAAAGGAACTAAGAACATAGTTGCTAATCATTTGTCTTAGTTAAGATGAGATAACAAGGATGATAAAGAACCCTTATCTAATTAATTTCCAAATGAACTCCTCTTTGCTAAGTTCATTGAAGTCCAAGGACAAAGGATACCAATTGGTATGAGGAATTCCTTTCTTATCTACTCATGTAGGAGAATCTAATAGAATGGGATTATAAGAAGAAATAATAGTTCCTTCACTAGATCAAACATTATATGGATATCCAAGTTAACCTTTACAAGGTTTGTGTTGATTGGTTTGGTGTGATGGTGTGTACCTAACGCAGATCGGTTGCGGATCCTCTAGGATACTCATGAAAGTCCTTGTGGGGGTCACTACATAGAAAGGAGGATAATCATTGAGATCATTATAGTACAGTACTTTTGGCCAATGATCTTCACTGATGCTTACCATTTCTTCTTTTTATGTGTGTAATGTCAAAAATATGGAGGAATGATCATAGAAATGAAAGAATCTCAAGAGTGGATCTAATCATTGGAGCCATTTTCCCTTTGGAGAATTAACTTCATGGGCTCAATCACTCCCATGTCAAATGAGAAGGCCTACATCATAGTTTTTGTTGACTACTACATCAAATGGCTTGAAGCTGTAGTCCTATTTGATTGTACATCTGCCACTACAGGTCAATTTATTCAAAAATAGGTGGTAAACAGGTTTGGTATGCCTAGAGTACTAATTTCAGAATATGGGACATATTTTTATAGGATTTATTTGTTGGAAGTTAATGCAAATGTTGGGGTGCAACATAAACTTACAAACCTCTACCACCCCCAAGCTAATGTCAAGATAAAGTTACAAATGGGGAGATCACAAAAATCTTAATGCAAACTATCAATAGATATAGGAAAGACTAGAGTATTAAACTTAATGATGCTCTTTAAACATATTGTTAACTTGGAAACTTCCTATAGGCTACTCTTCCTATAAGTTAGTGTATGGAAAATTACCTAAACTTCCAATCCATGTTGAACACCATACACTCACAATTGCATGTGAGCTTAACCTAGTCATTAATTTAATCCAAAAAGAATGTATTATGACACTCAATATACTAGATGAAAATCAAAAAATATTCCTAATGGTAAGTAAAGTGCACAACGTACAAAAAATAATAATTTCACGATGCATAGATAAGAAAAGTCACATTATAATCTAGGATTAAGGTCTTAATTAGAATCTCATACATGTGCCACAATACACTAAGTTCCAAACATTATGGGAAGGGCCTTATATCATCCATTTACCTTTTTATTATAGGGCCATGACAATTTACCATCCAACTAGCCCTTAAAAACATATGTTAGTCAATGTATAACAACTTAATCCATTAGTGGAACCCCAAGTAACTAGTAACACTAACACCTATACGTAAGAATAAACATGCTCTATTTTTAGAATCTCCTCCTCTCAACTTAGTTATGGGGGAGATGATTGTCCACTGAAACATTTTGATGAGGCTAATTTATTTTTCACCTTTTTGTTTTACAAAATTCTCTATATATTTTCCATTTTCTTAATATTTTATTAATTATGTTATATATCATCCTTCTTTTCTTTCCTTTTCATCTTTATTAATTTCATTTAGTCATGTTGGGAATCTTTGATTTTGTTTATTACTACTACAAATTTTGGAAAATTATTTAATGTAGCTATCAATATTATGATTGGTTAACAAAAGGCCAAATTTTGTCCTTGGATTATGCTTGCTACTAAAAAATTAGCAATTTTCTAGTATTATAAGGTAGTGAGTTCATGACATCCAACCATTTCATCTATTCATTTTGGAGTCTACCTCATGAAATTATGAAGGTTCTTTCACACAACTAAAAGTAACAAATGATCTTGTTACCTCATGAACTAAGAAAGGACCAAGTAGGAATGGAAAAGGATGTGACCTTAAAGGGATATGATGTATTCTTTTATCAACTTCCTTCTTAAATTTTATTATTCTCCATTGGTATATCATCACTTCTATTATTGATAATAAAAAAGTAAGTATGTCCTTGCATGGTGTGTGATGAGTAGTGAGGTATCCCTACACTCAACCATATGAATATGAGCATCCATGCATGATCTGGTCAAATTCCAAGGACTAGGTGCTTATGCACCTTTGTGGAACAAGGATGGGTTGATCAATTATTGTCTTGCTAAGCTTACTTGTATAGCATGATTGTATGGTTAAGTAAACTTGAGGTACATGATTTTTATAGTTTCTATGTTTTTATGTCCTAGTGCTACAAAGGGAGTAGAGAGAGATAACTAAGTAACTAATTTTTATTTGACTACTCAACTATGCTTTAACTAGTCCTAACACTAACATCCATTCTCACTTGTCATACACATCATGAACTAGTGCAACACTACTGGGATTATCAAACACTAATCATTGCTAGGTTACCAAGTGTTACATGCATGCTCGAAGTGATTGTACTGAGTGTCCTTACTTAGGAGAGTTGTAGGGTGAGAGAGAGAACATTAATTAACTAAGGAAAGTATTAAGTAATAGTAATTAAAATTAATTAATCTATTTTGAATGCTGCAAGGTTTATCACAAAGTTCATCTTCATTACCGTGCATAAGGTATGCTTAAGTACATAATGCTCGAAGAAAGATCTGTTCACTTTATGACTCCTACTGTGGGCACTTAGAAATAATTTTATCTCGAGAAAGGGAAAAAGGTAAGAGCTTGGGTAAGGGACTAGGACTAAATATGTAAACTAAGTGCACCCACCTCTTATTTATAGGCAACAAGGCAGGCCTCGATATCATGTATGCGATATCACATGGAAGGCCTCAATATTGTGGGCATGATATCGCAGCTCATCATACCCCCATGACTGAATGAAAACTTGTTTTCAAGTTCCTTACAAAATATTGGGAAGGTATGCGATTATTGACAGGGAATAATAGACTTAAAGTGGCTGGTGAATGGATTGACAAACATATTACAACATTGGTATTCATGCCCTTTTTGGTGAACACTATACATAGATGACATCCAGACCCTCATTTGTTAGCTTGAAGAGAGAGTAAAGAAAATAAGGTACATTGTTGTCGACGTTGTGATTTCTCCTTCCATTGTTTGTCCATAGCCACGTGACCAAATTTGTTCCTAGTGTAAATGCTCCAGCTCCAATCCATCCTAATTACTTTCTCCTATCCCAGTCCATAGTTTGTGTAATCACCATCTACACATACAACACAGTCACAAATGAACAAGGATAAGTAAAACATAAGGTAGTTGATACATTGCCTCGATATAAAACGCATTGGCTAGGTTGTGGTTATGATAGAAACTAGGTTAGAGGTTTATCACTGATAACTACCCAAGGTGTAGGGGTGATATAAGTAGTCGAATGGAAGAATTGTGACCAGGCCCCCATGACTAAGAGTGGACCTCCGGTAGCAATAGGATGGAAAACTATAGGGAACAAGAAAAATGGAAAAAATAACAATGGTGATGCCAATAAAATGAATGTCATGGATGGAGATGTTGATTGTAATAAATATTTAAGCAAAAGAATTTAACAATTACACCATAAAGAAATGTCAGTGGGTCCTTCCCAAAGCAGGCTCATGCCCTTTATGCCCTAACAAACCCACAAACCAAAGAGTCCGTAGGCTCTAGAAATGACATATGGAAATAAAGGTGAAATATTGACCCACAAGAATTTACCAAAGAATAAAAATGCATCAACAAGGAGATAGAATAATCATAAAACTAGCAATGAGGTGGAAAATGGAAAGAAATATGGAGAGTAGAAAATGGAATGGAATCCCAAGAGCAAGGTTGTGTAAAGTCCCAAGTGTATTTTATGGTTAAGATGATTGAGTAGAACTCATTTCAAATCCAGACTTAAACCAACCACATTTAGTGACCTCACATCAATACACTTGGCCAATCCATCCCCTTGTAGCAATTAGAATGCTTCCCCAAAGAGGCACCACCATCCCACAGAGAGTGAGATGGAGAAGCAGGAAGTAAGCAAGGACCTTAGTTAGAGGGAACCTTCAAGCATGGGTAACTTGTCTTTCTAGTGCCATAACTAGTGCTTGTAGCCTAGATTTCTTTATTATGTCTAAGGGGTGTGCTTTGAATTCTCACAATTTCTTCCTTTTTATTTTGCTTGAGAACCACACCATGCAAAGACTTATTTGATTTATTTGACTTCTTGATGTTTGGTTGTCAGCAGAATGGTGGAGTACCCATGAAAAGCATCCAAGCATCCAAGAGAATAGCCAGCACATGTGCATCGAATCCCCTTGAAGTCACACCCTTTTCAACCATTGAATCCATCCACAGTTTGAAGAATACGAAGCCACCAATTCATTAATAAGTTTATTTAGAAAAAGGGATAGTACAGTTCCAAGACCAAGGGAGACCCTAGAGTTGAATGGAGGAATGGATGGTGTGGACTCATTGCTTGTTTTATCAAAAGAGCCATATCATAGTATCAACATTGAAAATCAAAGGTAAAAAGCCAACATTAACAATCAACACCATTATACTACAATCCACCATCATGAGCACTTATTGTATGACGAATGAAAGTAAATCAAACAAAGAAATAGGAAAAAAATGTGAATGATGGTGTAAAATAAAAATAAAAAAAAATAAAATTGAAAAAAACTATGTAAAACAAAAATGTGTAAAACAATAATACAAAAAAGAAAAAGAGTTGAGGGCTTAGAATGGTTAGCATTGGTGGCCATCTCCCCCACAACTAAGTTGGAAAGAGGAGAACTGAAATAACAAGTAGGGTTGCCCACCAACAGAGGTAGCATTGGTATTGGCTATTCTAAGCTCATGAAAAGGTTTGGTTTGTTGGGTGTTGACCAAAAATTTCTTATCTAGGCTCTGAAGTTTGTAAATCATCATGGCCCCTAAAGGAAAAGTTGCATAAATAATATAAGGTCCTTCCCACAACATTTGAAATTTAGTGTGTTGTGGCATGTGTGTGGGATTCTAGTACAAAACCTTATCTCCTGGTTGATATTTAACTTTCTAATTTTTAGGTCATGATGTCATTTATCGAAGGCCTTGTGCAATTTGTTAGATGATAGGGAAGCTAGACAATTCTCATCTAGCAAGTTAAGGGTCATTAACCATTATTTTTGTGCTACATCAAGATCAAGGTTGAGATCACATGCCATAGATAGTGTATGAAGTTTTGCTTGCATGGGAAGCATTGGAAGTTTCCTGTACACTAACTTAGAGGGAGAGTAGCCTATAGGGAGTTTTCATTTGGAGCGGTATGCCCAAAGAGCATCGTTTAGTTTGGTGCTCCAATCTCTCCTATATTTGCGAATAGTTCTTATCAATATTTTTGTAATCTCCCCATTGGTGACCTCAGCTTGACTGGTCGCTTGAGGGTGGTATGGAGTAGTTAGTTTGTGTTCAACCCCTAAGCGTTGCATTAGCTTCCAAAAAGTTTCACCTATAAAATGTGTGCCATTGTCATAAATAAGTGCATGAGGCAAGCCAAACCTATTTACAATATATTGTTGAACAAATCATGTAGCTGTAGATGATGTACAATCCTTAACAGTGACTACTTCTACCCATTTTGTAAAGTAGTCAATAGCAACAACGATGTAAGCTTTTCCATTGGACATTAGTGTAATGGGCCCCATAAAATCAATTCCAGATATGTTGAAGGGTTCTAAAGGTTGAATCCATTGTTGTGGATCCTCTATTCTAGTATTCATTCCCCCATCACGTTGACAACGCTCATAAGATCAGATGAAATTATGGGTATTTCGAAACAATGTAGGCCAATAATATCCTACAAGTAGGATTTTAATGGCTGTTCATCTCCTGGCATAATGACCCCCACAAGGATCCTCACGAGCATCTTGGAGAACTCGTAGTTGATTTATATAGGGAATGCACCATCAAACCAAGCCATTGGGACATGCTTTATAAAGTTTTCCATTCATGTCCATAAAATACTTAGCTTGGTGAAGGAACTTTTGTTTCTTTTTAGCATCTAAATCTTGTGGTGTTTGTTGTATAAGGAGATAGGTGAGAATACTACTATACCAGTTTGTTTCCATAGTCAATTGATTAGTTACTACACCTGCAAAGAGGAGTTCATCAGGGAAGTGATCAAAAGTTGGATACTCATTCTCTTTGTTGTCCCATTGTAACCAAGATAAATGATCAACAACTACGTTCTCAGTGTCTTTTCGATCAATCATTGTAAGATCAAACTCTTGTAAGATTATGAGCCACTATATGATGCGAGGGCTCACTGTTGGTTTATTCATTAGGAACCTTATGGCACTATGATTCGTATGCATGAATACCTTATAGCCTAGGACATAGTGCCTAAATTTTTCTAGTGCAAACACTATAGCCATTAATTCTTTCTCTATTGTGGTGTAGTTAACTTGTGCACTAGGAATATTCCTACTTGCACAATGGATGTAATAAGAACATTTTTAGTCATCTAACTATGTAAGTATGACTTCTAAAGCATAGTTGGATGTGTCAGTCATTATGTGGAATGGTCTGGACCAATTAGGAGCTTGTAGAATGGGTGTTTTTATGAGCTTCTATTTTAAAGTTTGGAAAGCTAGTTCGCATTCCCTAGTCCATTCGAAAGGTACATCCTTTTTCGTTAGTTCAACCAATGGTTTTGCAACCTTTGAAAAGTTTTCAATAAACCTTCTATAGTAGCTATTGTGTCCAAGGAATGATAAGATATCTCTTATAGTTTCAGGTTGCTGAGTGATTCCTTGGATAACTTTGATCTTTTCGGGGTATACCTCTATCCCTATTTGTGAAATATTATGCCCTAATACGATGCCTTCTTGGATCATTAAATTGGTTTCTACACATCATTGTAGTACTTTCTCTAATTGGTCCAAGGCTTGATTGGGGTTTGCTCTGTAAGTGAAGAAGTTATCTATGAAGACTTCCATACCATTTCCTATCTATTGCTAGAATATGCTTAGAACTAATCATTGAAACATTGCAGGGGCATTGCACAAGATAAATGGCATCTATTTATATGCAAATGTTTTCCAAGGACTAGTGAATGTAGTCTTGGTTTAGTCTTCTAGGGATATTTGTATTTGGTTGTACCCATTGTACCCATTTAGAAAACTATAGTAGCGATGCCCTGCAATGGTGTCTAAGACTTGGTCAACGAATGGCAATGGAAAGTGGTCTTTGAATGTTACCATATTTAGTAGCCTAAAGTCTATGCACACCCTCCATTTACCTCCCTTTTTGGGCACAATAACTAAGGGACTAACCCATTCACTATTAGCAATGGGGCATATGAACCTAGTTTTTAGAAGCTGTTCAATTTTTTCATTAACCACTTACTTAAGCTTTGGGTTCAATTGCCTTTGTGGTTATCGTCGATGCTTCATGGAGGGATCAATGTAAATTTTGTGTTGGGAAATCCTAGGATCTATTTTGGTTAATTCAAGATATGAACAAGAGAAGAATTTTGACCATTTGTTTATCACCTTCAGCAGCCTCACTTTCTGTTGAGGAGCGAGCTTCATGTTAATAATTACTTGTTTTTCATTCTTGAGAAACGTGTACTCCATACTGGTGGGCAATGGTTTTAACTCAAGGGGCTACTGCTTAAACTTATTAGGGATTTCCAAATTCTCCTAGTTGATATTTTCAATGTCAGGACTTGGAAGTTGGTGATGGACTTTCTCTCATGTGTCTATGCTATCAACGTAAGCACAAGTCAAACCCTTAGTTGGTTCCATGCATATAGTTGAACTGCTCTCTTGATCAACTGTCAGCTACTGGGTGCCTTCTTGTCTTGTGGCTACTGCATACATGCATTGTTGTATATTAGTCACTTGTGCACATTGATTTCATGTAGGCAATGTTAAACATTGCACAAACCATGACTTTTGTATGCAATTACACCCTGTGTCACTATATGCGATGCATGGAACTTTCTTCTTCTTGATCTTTCCAAACATATTTTTTTTGATATTTCTAGGGAAAGATCATGGATTCCTAAGTACACATCAACTATGCTTAGCCATTTTTTCCCATTATGATTGGGAAGTCCCCCTTACTGTTGTTCTCTTGAATTATTAGGAAGTCAGCTGGATACAACCACCCACGAACAATGGTGACAATGTCCTCCACTAGCCCTAATGGGATAGTGATGGACTGGTCGGCCAATTCTAAACGAATGTTACTCTTTTTTAGTGGAGGTAGGTTCCAGGCTTTGTACATTTCTTAAGAGATTAGGTTGACACCAAAACCTGAATTCAAAAGAGCCTTGCATGGTTCATTCCCAACAATTTGTAAATATATAAGAGGACTTCTAGGATTAAAAAGTTTCCTAGGAAGATGGCCAACCTTAATCTAATCGGTGATGGCATGAGTTAACATGATCGTATGCGTTGGGAGTGGTGTTTGACCTAAAGGGAGCTTTGAAGTTTTGATTGGTAATGAGGCATCTAAAGGATTAGTTTCTTGTGGTTGCAAGGGCTTAGTTGGATTGTTGGTTCTAAGAAAGGTCTTTTCTTTATGCATTTGTTAGAACAAATAGTAGATTAAGAGTTAATAGCCCTTGTAGTGTTACATTGCTGCAGCTGGGTAGGGAGTTCGCCTTGCATAGTTGGAGTAGGTGGTAATGGAGATATGGGTGGAAGAGGTGTAGTTGGATGAGAAGGATAGAATGTCTATGGAACATCACTCCTAGGAGAAGGAGTCCCATAGTACTCACGAGCTTGGTTGTAAGGTTAAGAAGTGAAGTGACTAGTAGAGTCACGTGGAGAGATTGGCTACTACACGTAATATCCATTAGGTTTCCGGTAAGGATATTGTTGCTGTGATGGTGGCATTTCCCATAATTGTGGGTATTGATTGATTGGTTGTGGTTGAGTTCCACTTGGATAATATGTTAAGGGTTGGTGGAATTGCCTTGGGTTACCTTGAGGATAAGATAACCTTAAGGATGTTTGCCTTTTATTTAATCATGAGTTGAGTGCATACACCCCAGACTCCTACAGAGGTGAGATTACAAGGCAACATCCCTTAGGATGGTCATATTGGCAAATCTCACATCCACTATCATTGTTTGTATCCAAATCCACAACCTCTTTGATGATGACAACTTTTCACTTACCCTTGTTGCATGCATATTCTCCTTCTCTCTTTTTTTTCTTTTCCCATTCACTACCTTGCTCTCTAGACTCCTCTACTACTTTGAGAATGGTTTGAAATTTATCATCTAGGGAGTCCCACATTTGGTCCACCTTTGCCAATAATTCCAATGCAAGTTTTTAAATGGGAAAATTTTTCCTATTCACCATCTCTTTGAGTGGTGACTCTTATTCATCCTCACAAAATCTTACTCCCTTCTTTCAAAGGGAAGGATCTTTGTTATATTCCTTTGTGCTCTCTCTTTTCTATAACTCACCTTCCTCTTTAGCAACTTGCTCTAATAATCTTTGTACTTGATGGGTCCTAAGCTCGGATAACCTTCCTTGGGCATAAGTCCTAAGGATTCTTCATGTTTCATGCCTAAGCCCATCTACAAGATGACGTAGTTAATCCCTCTACGAATAACCATGGCTAGGACAACGATGTAATAGTGCATAATATTGGACCATGGCAGCATCCAAGGGTTCATGCCCTCCTTGTTTCTAGCCTTGGATTTGCT
Organism: Gnetum montanum; assembly: GCA_015680685.1. Taxonomy (NCBI): domain Eukaryota; kingdom Viridiplantae; phylum Streptophyta; class Gnetopsida; order Gnetales; family Gnetaceae; genus Gnetum; species Gnetum montanum. Next base: position 62,562 of record MNCI01030420.1, on the reverse strand, counting down.
TCTGCAGGTTGGACACTCAGGAGTACATTTGGTACTTATCATTAAAAAATTCTAACATGGTACTCCACCTATGAATGGATTCCAGTTCTAAGGAATGGTACTAGCTTTCCACTTTTTTGATTAGCATATGTGGAAATAAATTTAATTTTTTCCATTCATTTTCTATGTTTTGTAAGGCACATGCATCATGAAATTCTTGTAGATGATTTTGAGGATCAGCGTTGTATCCCCTTTCAAATAGTGGGATATTGTTCATGTCTAATCTCTTGATCCTACTATTCTTTTGGTGCCTTGTTGGGATCCTAATGGCCTTAGTTATGTCTAACATACTTCAAGTAGTGAGTAGGGGTTCATCGTGATCGTCTCGTATATGGTTTCTATGCTGCCCATGTTGTTCCCTACTCTCCCTTCTTTCATGGTGTGTTTCTCTAGAGTGCCCTCATCCCCTTTCTCAACTATTTTGTCTATGGCTCTTATTTTGCCTACCGTTATCCTCATAGTCTTTTCCTTTGTGACTGCATCCAGATCTTGAAGGAGAGGATGAAGGAGATGATGAAGGTGAAGAATAAGAAGGACCATCACCACGATAGTGCTTGCTTCCTTCTCTTTGGTGGTCACAAACTCGATTGCGATTACGATTGGAATGTCCATCTTTGTCATGTGTTCATGTTCCTTTTTTAGACCCTTTATGTCTGTTGGTACTAGAATTCAGGTTATGGATAGTTTATTAAAGATTTTGATACATAACCCCTTGACCGAAGTCAATGGGAGGAACATCATTATGTGAGTGATTGCTTGAGGCAGGTTCACCATCCTCATTTTCGCTTAGGACATGTGGGACATCCTGCGACAACTTTCCCTTCATGGATTCATGATGTCTCTCCTATTATAAATCCCTTTGATGTTGTGCCTCTGTGGGTCAATACTCTCTCGAGTTATGATCATGCACACCATATTCTGCCTATAAGTACTGCATACCAATTTCGTGTGAGATCACGAAGAAGCATGTCTTGAACAGAGTGATTAGGAGGTAACACTATGTTACCTTCTAAATCTCACCAACACAGTTGTTCATCCTAGTGGAGGATAAAGGTAAAGTTTGGTACATATTCATTAGGATGAACATATACTGCACAAAATTGTTGAGGGACTAGTAGATTATCATGTGTATTATGCCTCCGATTTTTCCCTATATTAGACCTAGGCAGTGAAACACTTTTGTACGAAGAAGGAGACATGATTGTCTATTCAGTGTGCAATGTATTATATATTATTATATATTTATTTTTCTTGTAAACAACCCTAAGGGTTCATTCCAACAATGAGAAATATTTTCTAAGTTTTGATTAGCACACAAACAATGAAGTCCTCGGCAACGGTGCCAATGATGAGCAGCGAGGTATCCCTATGCTCAACCATATGAATACGAGCATCCACGCATGATCTGGTTGAATTTTAAGGACTAAGTGCTTATGCACCTTTGTAAAACAAGGATGGGTTGATGAATTGTTGTCTTCCCAAGCTTACTTATATAGCACGATTGTATGGTTAAGTAAACTTAGGGTACATGATTTTTATAGTTTTTATGTTTTTATGTCCTAGTGCTACAAAGGGAGGAGAGAGAGATAAATAAGTAACTAATTTTGATTTAACTACTCAACTGTGGTTTAACTAGTCCTAACACCAGAATCCATTCTCACTTGTCATACACATCATAAACTAGTGCAACACTACTGGGATTACTAAATGCTAATTGTTACTAGGTTACCAAGCATTACACACATGCTCGAAGTGATTGTACTGAGTGTGCTTACTTAAGAGAGTTGTAGGATGAGAGAGAGAACATTAATTAACTAAGGAGAGCATTAAGTAATAGTAATTAACATTAATTAATTTATTTTGAATGCTGTAAGGTTTATCAAAAAGTTTGTCTTCATTGTCATGCACAAGGTGTGCTCATGTACACAATGCTCGAAGAAAGATTCGTTCACCTTATGACTCCTATTGCGGGTGCTCAGAAATATTTCTATCTCTGGAAAGGGAAAAAGGCAAGATTTTGGGTAAGGGACTAGAACTAACTATGCAAACCAAGTGCAACCACCTCTTATTTATAGTCAATAAGGCAGGCCCTGATATCGCATAGACGATATCGCATGGAAGGCCTCGATAATGCGGACCCGATATCACGGCTCATCAATGTGGTTCTCATGAAAAAAAATATAATTATGAAAATTTAAAGCACACTCCATAGACACAGTAATGAGCTACAAGAACCAGTTATGGGGTAGGAAAGACATGTTACCCATGGCTAAGGGTACCTCTCTCACTAAGGTCCTACCTACTTCCTTCATCTCTTTTCTTCTTCTCTTGGAGTGATGGTTGTCCTTTGAAATTGTCATGAACTCTTGATGATCAACAAGAAGAAATATATGAATGCAAGGTCATTCTGAATAGAATGAACATGTTCTACACTTGAAATAAACTAGTGTTAGATCATCTTAATCATAATTTTTACCAAGGATCTCATGTGAATAGGATGTAGATTGTCCATTTACTATTCTCTCTTTAGCATTTGATGACTTGATTTTATATCATTTAACTAACTCATATCATGGAAAATTGATAAGTTTTGTTTTCTAGATAGTACAACCCTAACACAATTCCTTTCATGGGTATGGAATTTAAACTAAAACAACCACTAATCATCCTCAATGACCATGGACTCATTGTAATGAAGGTATGTAAGGGAATAATAGGGATATGGCTACTTTGAGGAGGATCCACTTGCATCTCCTTTGGTCAACCTTAAGTTAAACTTTGAAATCATGGGCTATTTGCATGATCAATCATCTTGATAGGATTATAGAATTTAGTTTTGCTTTATTCGACATTAGAACATCCTCAAAGAACTCATCCAATCTACTTTAATTCCTTTCAATTAGTTAAACATATTCTCATTCTTGTTGTTGCCATCATTGAACATATTTTTTGCTTACATGTGACTTTTATTTCATCTCCAAACTCACCTAAAATTCCTCCATTTTGAAAGTGAAAATATAGTTAAGAATAGCTGCATCAATGCAGCCTTGTTGATGCAAGTTAAAAATTCTATAAAATCCTCTACACTTAACACATTTTTCATCATTTTTTCAAAGTTATAGAGAAATTTTTGCCATTTTTTAGATCCAAGGAATCATATGAGCATCATAACTTCCAAACTACTTACCTAATTTTAGCCATTTTTCAATCCTTGAACTACCAAAGGTAGGCTTTAAGTTGTGGGGGTCTCAAACCTTGGGATTTTTACCAAATATTTTTTAAAATTTTTCTAACTCTCCATGATAAGGATATTAAAATAATAATAACAAAGAGTTAATTTTAACAATAAATAATTTTTGGAACATAAATAAAATAATATCACAAGCCCATGATCATGAAACAAGAACTTAATGATAAAATCCTAACATGTAAGAAATCAACATAACCTGATTAACAAAGTAAGATATAAAAAGGGGAACAAAAGTTATGCCTAAGAGCTAATCATAGGTTATGTTTATGGTTATTGATGGTATCCAAGAGAGAACTATAGGTGGAAGGACCATTGTAGCCTAGGGAAAAGCAACCATGAGAAGGAAGGAGCTAATAACAATCACAAGTAGTTGAGGCTATACATGCTACCATGCCTCTCAGGAAGAGGCCAAGGTGGAATTAATTAAGCATATTTCTACTATCGAGATGGGTTAATCTATGTAAGATGAGGTCCTAAGACCAAGATGTAACTTAGAGGTCATACTAACTAAAGCCTTTCTAGAGTGGATTTGAACTAAGAAGGTTCAAAGTTATATCTTGTAGGAGTTAAACTTTGGATCATTCTTTGAGGTAATGCCAAAAAAGATTAGGATGCAACTGCAGGGGTCTCTTATGTGACCCATTCTTTCCAATGGTGGAGGATGTTAGATGGGAAAAACCTACCTTTTCTAAAACAATAGATAAGAAGATGCATCAGTCAAAATCAAGGACATTACCATCTCCTACTTGGTTGAATCCATTACAAAATCCCTTGGTTTTCCCAACATAGGAACCAAGGTAGTAGAGATCTCAATACAAGTGAACCTCAAAACAAAGAAGAAATGGATCCAATAATGCTCTGGAGTGGATTGTAAGAAGTATAGTACCATAATAAAGGTGGAAAGAACCTATTTGAAGATCTTGGCTTATCACCTTAATCCAATATTGAGGCTAAGTAGTATGACAACCTTCTCCACAAAAGCATGTATGGCTCTAAGGGGAAAATTCCAAATCAAGCTATCCTAGATCATCCTCCTTGGGATAAAAAACCATTTTAAGGAAAATGAGGAGTGTAGAAAGACAATTTCTTTTTCATGTTTAATTAGAAAATTATGCAAAAGAAGAGGAATAACCTACTATTTTAAAAATATGCTCTACTATGCTTCTATTACATCATGGTAGAAGATGATGAAAGACAAGGTTGCTGGTAAGGTTTAAGAAGAGGAGTAGCCACTAACACTAGCACTTGCAGCTTCAAAATTAACATAAGAGATGCTTATAGTTGCTAAGTGACTTAGAAATTTTCAGGAGCAATAATTGTAGTAACAATAAGGATCTAGAGGTGTTTTGAAATTTTCTATCTACCATCTACCATGAGTCACTTGAATGAGGTTGTAAGGGTCATCAATTGGGTGGATAGTCAAACAACACCCCAATTCTTTGTACAAAGAAACCAAACACCTATTTGATCCAATTAAAATACTAAAGAACTCACTCTATCCATTTCTAGACAAGAATTTTTCAAAATTTCAAGGAATGTAGTAGCCTTCCCTATCATGTTGGAGGAACAAGAAGGAGCAATGGTCTTGGTCATGCCACATAAGAGCAAGGAGATAGTAGCAGTGATTATGGTAGATAGAGATGCTCGAGTTCTCAATTCTTTTGCTACATTGGTACAATACATTATTTTCCTAATAAACATCCACACGTCAATAGGATTAGGGAGTAGATGGATGAGTGCTACCCAACACAAAGAAGTGTTAGAATGATTGGTGGTAGCTGAGAAACCACTTCTAGAGATCTTTGATCTTCCAGATGATATCATAGCCAACTAGTTCTAGCTTTTAGATATAAGATGCAAGTTGCTAATCACCAATGTAAAACTTAAGGATCTTGATGGTTGATCACCAAGGCTACAGAATTACAAGCTTGTCTATCTAATCATGTTATTCTTTGGCCTAAACTAAGAAGCGATGATTATTTTTAATAGCTTTAATAGAAATATTAAGAGGCTAAGAATGCTAAGGAAATGATGATCTTTGACATATTTATGTTAGAAGCAATGGCAAATACCACTGACAAGGACTTCTCACAAGTTTACAAGGAGAACTTGATCCTCATCAGAGATAACCATCACCTGTGAAATGCTAAGCAACAAAAGGATGAAAGGTTAAATATATTTACTAGTATTAGGAGCAATTTACCAAGGTGAACTTAGATGTGAGAATATTAGTTGTTGAAAATTAGAATCTCTCAATGGAGAAACTCTATGGATTTTGTTAGAGGACTACAATTGATATTGTCACCTAGAAAAATGAGGCCCTGAAATTTGAAAAGGTGAAGAATCACTACAAGGACCACGTTAGATTGTTTAAAGAGATCAATGAAAAAGAAATCAAATTGGCCAAGGCAAACATGAACGAGAGAATCCAATAACTCCAATAAATAAAGAGGTAATGTGTGGTAGTCCATTTTTAATGGATTGAGGACATAAAATTAAGAAAAAATCTAACTAAACGAGTTATAGATTGAAGAGTTGAGAGAATACATAGAGCTCACCAACCTTTGCTATAAAAACTTGAAAATTCTTATAGTAGGGAGGCCAAGGATCAAGTTAGATAAGTAGGTCACTAGCTTCTACCTCCTCTATGAGATGGAGTTCAAGATTTATAAAGATACAAAAAAAAAAAAAAGTTAAAGATAGCTAACATGAAGCTTAAATTTCTCAAAAATAGATTCAAAAATCAATGAACTGTTGTTGAGAGCCTAGAGATAAGGATGAATGACTATTAGGAGCTACAAGACCTTGTTAGAATGTTCAATGTTGAATGTAAAACATTCATATCCTAGTTCATCAACATGAAGGAGATGTTTCCTTCATTACCATGTTTGTGGGATATCCTAGCATTGAATAATCCAGGTGAAGTAGTTGGGACCATATACGACCCATGGAAAGAAAAAAGGAGAAAATGAAGGTACTCCTAAATGCCTTCAAAATCCCAGTAGTGGTAGTGGTAGAAGTAGGGTAGCCTCAACCTCCAGTAGCATTGGGACATGATGAAGTACCATTAGAGCCATAATAACCTCCACCTTCAAACATTATATGAGGACTTCATCTGATCTCCATCCATTCAATAGGCACTTGCCAATTTTTTCTAAGTGTATAATTCTTTTTTTGTAAAATGCATAAATTTTTGTAATTCATACAATATCATACTCAAAGTTGGTAAAATTTAGTTAATTAGTTATTTAGTCAATAAAGTTTGATACTTCCCAAAATTTTGTAACAAACTCAATCCCAATTTTGTTCACTTGAGGATGAGTTTTTAGTTAATTGTGTGGGTATGATGAAATATCAAAGAAGATGGCTACATTGATGCATGCCTATCAAAGCAACCTCATCGACATATGGAGGAGGCATTGATGTAGTTATGTTGGATCTCATGTAGGAATTACCTGGATAAATGCACACACCTCTTACATTTATGGTACCTTTTGGTCATTTCCTTAGTCAAACTCTTGGAGTTTCTTACGATAGAAGTTAGAATATTTTTCTTTTGATTTATTGTAGTGTGGATTCAAGTGATTGTACAAAATTTTATTTAATTACATTTGTACTTAGACACATTTCATAAGTAGAAATAAAATTAAGATTTCTTTTATCCATTGTAGCACTTGGATTAGCATAAATTTACTTTCTAGCACTTTACTTTATATGCAATTTACTTTCTTATTATTATTAAGTAATTAATATTATAGTTTGCAAGTAACATGAGTACAACCACTTCATAGAATATGTTAGCACTTAGTAATCCTAGTAGTGGATACTTGGTATACGCAGTAGTAGATACTTGAAAACCTAGCAATGTTAGTGTAGGTTTAGGATATGTATGAAAAGTGGGAACAAATGTTCTAAATTAGGCAAGTTAGTTAATTAAGTAGATAATTAATTAGTTAATTTAAATATTAAATTTTTATTTACTTAATCATTTAGTAGGAGGATAAGATAATAAAAAGCATAAAAATAAATATCTTATGCCTTACTCACACTTAACCATATGTATAGATTAACACATGTGTTGATTGGAAAGAGAATGACTAACGAGTATAGATGTCACCATCTAGTCATTTAGGTAAATAAGTCCATGGAATTCGACCAAATCATGTGTACACACTAGTAATTCATATGGTTGGGCATAGGGAATACTCACTGCTCATCATCTCACCACTGGAGAAATATCTTGTCATCTTGCACCTGCTTAAATGGATTCTTTATGTAAAAGTAATCAACATCTCTGATTAGTGAATCCTAATATCTTATGTTGAGTTTCTTCTATAGGAATTTTTCTATGTTGTCTTAGTCATATGGAGTCTAAGGTAATCCTTGATCATGTTTGCTCAATAGTTTATAGTGGATACTTAGAATCATGCTTCTTCATAGCTAATATCAATTTTTTAGGCTTCTAGTATCTAAACTTAGCTAAAGATGCTTATAATCTATTTAAAACATGTGATACTTGTCAAAGGCATGTATTACTTATTTATTTTCCTTTACATAAACTTAACAGATTTCAAATATAATGAACCTTTTAAAAATTGGTTGTATATCTTATTGATGTTTTTATCCATCCTTCATCTTCTAGGAATAAATTCATTTTAAATACTATTGAATACTTCACTAAGTGATTTATAGTTGTCCTTTTATATTCTAGCAAATTTTGCTTCATCTTTTATTTCATCTTTGATCACATAATAACTCACTTTGGTACACCTTTGCAAATTATAATAGACAATGGACCTTAGTTTAAAAGTAAGGATGAAGTTAATTTATCATCTATGTATTACATTACCTAATCATTTTCATCACCTTATTACCCTTAGTCTAATGGTAATGCCAAATCTATTAATAAAACTCTTATTTGTTTTCTTTCTATCATGGTTAATGACACCTAATGTAATTGGCACGTATAGTTATCTCATACTTTATGGGTTTACTATACTAATTTTTATATAACCACTGGTCATACCTCATATTTTTTAACATATATTTTTAAGGCAACCTAATAGGCGAGCTTGGTATTCCATCTCTCCATGGTGTTTAGATCAAGACAATAAGAGCATGCAATGTATTGATTTGGATCTTTTCGAAGAACAACAATAAGCTACTCTTCAACATCTACATGAATATTAAGTAAGTATTCAACGTTGCTACTTTAGACATGTTAGAATCAAAGAAATTCATGAAGGCAATCTAGTCCACCATTTTCTAGGCTTCAAAGATACAAAGCTCTTTCCTAATTGGTAGGATCCTTTTCTGGTGGTTCAATCTTTGCAAAATGACATCTATATTCTATCTAATATTGAAGGACATTAATTTCCAGATATCATTAATAGAAACTTTTTGAAGAGTTACTACATATAGCCAAGTCATAGCATTGAACATGTTGGTTGTTTAAAACTAAATGTGTGTTCTTCCAGTGGCAGTTTACTTTATATTAGCTCTTCTATACTACAATGTGATATGCACTATATTAGGATAACAAGTTTTCTCTAAACCCTATTTTATTTTACACTATTTTATTTGCTATACCTATTTCTATATGATATTATACTATTTCTTTAGCTTTTTTTTTTTACATATTTTCCTATATTATCTATACTATTATACTTTATTTTCTTAGCATAATCAATGAGGTTTTTGAGTGAACGAATATATTATTACTTAATCTAAGGATGTGATTGAGAATATTATTGAGTTGGATTATGAGGTTTTTTTTTCGATAATATATATGGCACCCTTTTTAGCTATACAATGTGTAGGATTTAGCCAAGTCCCACTTCTATCAACTATTCTATACTACATTAACATATGTACTAAGTTGGGATAGTTAGTTTGCTCTAAATTGTGTTTTATTTTGCACTATTTTGTTTACTATTCCCCTCTCTATCTTATATTCTACTATTTCTCTAGCTATTTTTCAGATTTCCCTATGCTATAAATCCTATTCTACTCTATGTGCTTAGAAAAATCAATAAGATTGTTGAGTGACTTAATATCTCATTGCTTCATGAGAGGGTATGACTTTGCATATTATTGAGTGGAATAGGGAAATTAATTTAATAATATATATAGCACCCTTTTGGCCATGTAGTGTATATAATTTAGCCATGCCCCACTTCTATGACATAGCACCATCCTCATGGTAGGTATATAGATGATATCCTCTTTTCTCTGTTTTTATTTTTGTATGTTAAAATTTCTTCTCTTTTGTACTATATTTCTCTCATCTCCTCTCCTCATCTACTTACATTCCTCTCTATATTTGTTATTAGTGTGGAAAAATAAGTGTCTTTACCCCAATGCAGTAAGGGATTATTAAGTGTAGAGTGAAGTAATAAGTATGAATGTTCATGTAAGCGAGGTAACAGAGAGGTCATTTTTAAGCATCTAGTCGTGTTCCAATTCTATGATACAACATTTCACCATTGGTATATTAGTGATGTCTTTAGCATGCTTTCATCTTTGTTTTATTTATTATTTCTCATTTTCATCTATCTCCCTATATTTTTCTATTCCTTCCTCTTTTCATGCTCTACATTATTGAGGCCACAAGAGTGTTTATGATTTACTTCAATAAGGATGTGGTTGAGAGAATTAAGTAGATTAGGAAGTGTTTTATTTACAATTTTATGTGTGCTTTCTAGGATTTAGCTATGCCCCATTTCTATGTCATAGCACTCCATCATAGGTGTATTGATAATACCCAAGAATTTCTTTCCATTTTCTCACTTTGTTCAAATCCTCTTATAGGTACCTAATAGCTAGTATGTTTTCTTGATGGATTCTCCTTTAGCCTTTCAATGCTGCTCATTAAGAAGGGATAATGTTGTACCTACTTTGGCTATTTTTTTCATGAGTAAGAGTTTTGGGTTTACTTCATGGCTTCTTAGGTCAAATACATCTTTAATGGTCTAAATTTGACATCTTGTGACATTGATAGCATGGTTTCTAGTTCCTATCTTCAATGTCTACCAAAAATGGTGTTTCATGTCACTTGTAGTGTTTTTTTGAATGCTTATCTTTGATGTATAAAATATTTAGTGAAATATGCTCTTGATGTATAGTGTCATATTGTTCCTCAATGTCTAGTATGACATTGTTTTTCAATGTCCTACATCAATCTTGATTTTAACATCCAACATTATTTTTCACATCAACTCTCTACATGTCATTTTTCCCATCTAGAAACTTATAGAAGATTTAGTAGGCCACAATGTACCATTTCTTCATAATCCAGGAGGTATTTTTGGTTTATAAATAAGAGGATACCCCTAAACAGAAAAGGGTTAACAATCTAATTGATTGACTTTACATATACATTAGCCCTCTTTGTAGAAAAACTATTCTCTTTGTGGAGACTTAGTCTTTTTTCTCATTAACTCTTCCCTCTCTACTCATATATTGTGCCTTCCTCATGTTATCCTACTAACATATGGAGAAACTCTTTTGATTCAAATTAAAATACCGATCTAGTTTAATCTTCTTTCCTATGCTCCATGTTAGCTTTAGAAGCTATAGTGCTCTTATTAGAACTACATTAGGCACTTGCATCAAAGAGAGAACATGGTAATACAACTTCTCATTGGTTATCCTTGATTCATTTCACAAGATCCCCACAAAAAATTCCTAGTTTCTTTTCCAAGATTTTCTATTTTATGTATCTTTAACTTTCTATTTTCTAGTTTTTAGCATTGTATCAAATCTCTTTAAGTGTTTCTTCATTCGAAGGAAGTATTTTTTTATAAAAGAAGTTTTCTTAATCTACTTTGCATTTCTTTGTTTCTTTGTTAGTTACATGCATGCTTTGCCTCATTTTTTATTATGCTACATATACACTACACATGTTGCTATTTTTTTATATTCACTAGTGTTTAATAAAAACACTATATTAGGTTGTCAATTTTTTCAATAATCTACAAGTTTCATTTTGATTTGAAAAATTTAGTTCTTTATACCATTTGATGGTTGTAGAATTCTTTATCTTATTTTTGCATTAGGTTGTATCAAATGTTGTACTACAAAAATTCTTATCATAAAAATTGATACATACAAATTAGTATTTTTACCATTTGAGCTAATCCTATGACTACTTACACCAATATTAGAATGAGTATTTAAACTAATACCTATGCAAGTCTTTCTCATGTTCAATCCATTGTTTAGATCACTTGACTCAAAATTTCATAGTCTAAGATAATCTCTTGTCCATCCCTATCTATGGCAATGAAGGCCTAGAATTCTCTCTCTTAGTAAACTTTGGTAATGTTAATTGTTCCTTCCTTTCAATTTCAAAATTCATTTATTCCTAAGAATCAACATTGTAATTCTAGATCCAAGCCTTGACCACCTTCAAATGTAGAATATTCCATTTATTGGTCATGACATTATAATATTTCTTGGGATATGGGATTAGTTATTGCAGCCAAAGGGATTGATGAGGGATTTTTGCTAAAGAAACATTCCAAGAATCAACTATGTATATAATCATGTATCAAAGAAAACCAAACTAGAATCTTGACTTCTAGATGTTCTATGACATGTCACCTTGATTTGGTCTCATCAATGATTAGACTATAGAACTATTAAAGATAGATGATATTGAAAGTGGTAGGTGTGATCTTACACTTAGAAGGGAGACTTAGAGGTCAGCCCCTAATTTATGGATGAATAACAGTTAAGGAATGTGGTGGTAGATTTCTTGTAGAGTATAGGACATGCTCACATGTTCCATGAGCTACTTGAATGGTTGGTTGGGAATCTAGTGATGTTACACTTTTAAATTTCTCTCTCTTGTCCATTATTCATTCTACATCTCTTCCATTTCATTTCTTTTCCATTGTTGTGTGTGGTAGTAAATTGATCTAGCAAAGTAGAGGATGAGATTTGATCATCCAAGGGAAAAAATTACGTTTATTGCTAATGTCTTACTAATTGTTGGGAATCCATGGGCATCTCATCAATGAGTCTTATAAAGGTAAGAAAGGCAAGTGCCTAGTATCGGAAGAACCCTCTTATGAATCATTCATGAATTAACATTATAAGTAAGCTAAATCTTATCTCTCAGTAATGGTGGTGATTACATTGTATAAGATACTTAATTGGTCTTCCACTTGTGTGAGTGTCAAGTCTTCATACTTTAAAATTTAATCATGATAAAATCTCTCTAGTTCACCTCATTTATGCCTATATTTCATTATTATTTGTGATCTAATTATTATCCCATGTTTCTTACCTTTCTTTCCTAGCTTATGATTCATGGGAGTGCATAAATTGATTAATCAACTTAATTCCCATAATTACAGATGTTACTAAAGGTAAGTATGTAATGTTATTGTTTTCTTGCCTTTTAGATGTTTTGTGATGATGGTTCCTAGTCATTCACATATGTTGTTCATCTTGCATAATGCTTTGGAGGTAAAGGTAAGTAGAGTGCATGGATGATGAAGATTTAAGTTTTTCCATGCTTGACAGGATGCACTAGTGCAAGTCAATGAACTAGTATAAATGGAAAGTTCTTCCAAGATCATTCTATAGTTTACTTTCATGAAATTTTTGTTTGCTTTTCTTTAGAAATAACAAGTAAGAATCTACTAGATTTTCACCTTTGTGGTTGGATTTCTGATATTTCTACATTTATTCTTCTTGGTATTTATTGTCCTTGGTTTTCTTGCTATGGTTCAAGCTTGATGTTTTATAACTCAGTTGTGGAAAAGAAACATCAATTTGAGTAGTTATTTAATTCATTTGGTGGTTATTTCAGCATTTCTATCTTATTTTTACTTCCTTATGCATGTAGTGATCCTACAGTTATGATAATATTTCTCATGTTTTTTTTAAGGATTATGCTTATCACTATTTTCACACACAATTTTTACAATGATAGTATAATGTCTAGGGGATTTAATTTTTAGTGGTCTTTATAGCTCACCATGTTAGGATAGTTGAAATCAAAGCTTTATAGACTAAGGAGGGTAGAGGTTGAATAATATCAAGCCTCCATCTGTAGACCCTTATGTGAATCACTTGCAAGCCAAAATCTAATAAATGGCTACAAGGTAGCCAATACTATAAGAGAAGATGGACTTGTTAAAGAAGATGTACATCCTCTACCATGAAGTAGCTATTGCAATCCTTATGAGGAAACTTAAGGTGGTAGAAGAGGACATGCAGGAAAAATAGAGGAGGTATCTTTATGTGGTTTAGACTTTTCTAGGTTGACCATACACTAAGTTAGCAGAGAAACTTCATTGAGTGATAGTTGAGTTGGAAATGGACTAGTGTGAGATCTTGTAGGTTAGGAGAAGTCACAAGTAGTTCCAAGTAAATGCTGAGAAATAGCATCAAGTACTTTTGTAAGAGTAGGTACTCATGCATTAATAAAATTAGGAGCCTCGAGCAAGGGTAACAGACCTTAAGATCTAGCTTCAGAGACTTCACATGTTTATATCCAACTCTTCAAGATTTTATTCATAATAAGTAAGCATGTCATGGGGCTTATTATCTCAACCATCATCCCCTAGTACTTCTTAGTAAGATGGCTTATATTGTATTATAGTAATGGTCTATATATTCATGCAATTGTATTCCTCTACATTGATCATGTTATATGTTTGGTTCCAATTTTGAGTCTTATGTGTTAAAGCTTTACTTAGTTATATGAGGATGATGAGTCATCTAGTGGCATTTTGCTATTTGATTCTAAGTCATGGACTCATGAGTAATTTCCCACCATGGGTTTATGATTTTCATGTGAATGATTAAGGTTTCTACCTCCTAGGTTTGTATCCTAGCCTTTCATATTATAGTTCTAGATTTGGTATATGTTTTGGACTTATTAGGATGTTTTTTGCTTCATTTAGGAATATTAGGAATCTTCTAACATGTTTTCTAGTGTTTTTTATATCATCTAGAACTGGTGAGTAAAGTGTATTGAAGGGGAATGTGCTAATCACCCTACATCAATGTATGTCTTACATCAGCACAGGGATGTTGATGCATCTTCTTAATAGGCCTAGTTTGGCCCTTTTACTTCTAGTTTATCTTTGATATTTTTCTAGTTTACTTACATTATGCTAAAGGATCTTTATTTAGGTCTAGGTACTAGAAAACCTCTACCATTATATTGCAAAAACTATAAATACCTAGAATGAGTTCTCAGATATAACTTATGCATGACTTTGATTTCATTTAGCTTTTGATATTGAGTTTTTTTGTGAAGAGATATTCTTTGGTTGGATAAGTTAGTTTCCTTATTTTTCATTTGTGCATTTTGAGTCATCTTTTTCACAAGTATGACTAGACTCTTTTAAACTACTATATTTCTTACATAGTCAAGAACCATTTGCTTGATGTGGAGTCTAGTGTTTTCATACTAAATAAAGCTAATGGTTCCTCCTTATTCTATTGTTGATGCCTTAAATGTTTAAAATAATAAAATAATTATTTAATTTTTATGTGATTGAGATATGATGATTATTTCCTTATTTGAGGAGGTCACAACTATATGAAATCATGTTGGGCATTAAGATTATGACAAAGAGTGATTTTATTACATTTCATATGTGGTATTACACCTGTCCCCAAGATGGATTGTAACATAAACATTGTACCTATTCCTAAGAGAGATTATGATGCATGTGTGTTTATCATAATTTTAAAATCCATAAAAATTATAAGAGAAAACTATAAATATTATTTTTCTATCTCTGAGTATGGTAACATGGGTTTCATTTGTATTATATGTATTATAATCTCTTTTATATTTCTTAAATGCAGCAATATACATAAGTGTTCATGAAAATATTCTCAATATTTTTTTTAAAGCTTATGAATAGATCACACTATGTTTCTCATGATAAATTCTATAGGTCCAAAACTGACAAGACCTCTATCAAGGTCTAATAAAGGAAGATGCATTATTTGAATGGACTAAAAAATATGATCATGCATTCAAAATTTTGAAGTAAATACTTGTAAAAATGTCAATTCTACAAGCTCTAGATTGGTCCAAACCATTTCACATCATGATTAATGTATCTAAATTTGTCCTTGGAGTAGTGCTTACATAATTGGATAAGAAAAAACATCCATACTATATCCATTATGCAAGATGAGGTATTGCAAGTGCATAGTTGAACTACACCACAACAAAGAAGGAACTGATGGCCATGGTATATATCTTAGAAAAGTTAAAATAAATAGCTAGTTTTTATGCATATAGATCATAGTGCAATACATGTTCTCATAAATAAACTAGTGATTAGCCCCTGTATTATACAGTTTTGGTGATTTTATAGAAGTTTGATCTTACTATAATACATATAAAGGGAACTAAAAATATTAGGGTTGGTCATGTTTCTTGGTTATGATGAATAATAAAGTTGATAAAGAGATTTTTTCTAATAAGTTTCTTGATGAGATACTTTTTACAAAGGTAATAATGGTGATACTAGATGTAGCAAAACCATGATATGTAGACCTTCTCTCATATCTACTTTCATAGAAGGTTCCTACTAAATAGGATAGGAGAAAAAAGTAATACTTCCTTCACCAAGTTAGACACTACATAAAATAGAGAGCAATCTCTATAAAATATACATGGATGGCTTGGTGTAATGGTGTGTGCTTGATGAAGATGAACTAAAATTCTCTAAGGCACTCATGAAGGGTCTTGTAGAGGTCACTATGCAAGAAGAAGAATGACTATCAGAATCATAATGATAGGGTACTTTTGGCCCATAATATTTAGGGATACACATCATTTTTTCAACTCCTATAAGTAATGAAAAAGAGATATAGGAATGAATACTAATCTAAAGGATTCACAATAATGAATCTAACCATTAGAATATTTTGATCTTTAGGGAATTGATTTCATAAGTGCTATCACATCCATGTTAAATAGGAAATCCTACATCATCATTGTTGTAAACCCTTGCATAAAGTGAGAATAGTTTGTACTAGTAATAAATTATACATTGATGATTGATGAATCGTGGTTTGTAAGGTGCTAATATTGGACCCTTGCTAACTAGATGTTGATATTAGAACCCCCTAATATTTGATGAGTCCTGATATTGGACCCTTGATATCGGGTACCTGATATCTTAGCTTGGCTAGCGATATCGGGTATGTGATATCGTAGCTTGGCTAGCGATATTGGATCCGCAATGTTGTGGTTCTTGTGTGAGCCTATAAATACACAATTGGGCACATGAGAAAGTGATAGGAAGTGAGAGTTAGAGTAGGATATTTTTATCAGTTTTTCCTCTCAACCATTTCCCCAGTGCATGCATGCAATGTGATGATTGTAATTGTATAGAACCTTTATTTCAGTGTGATGTACTTGGACATGCACATGACCGGAAATAAAGATCGAGATTACTTCATCATTGTAGCATTCACTTAATTTTAATTGTTATTTATTGCTTTTGTAATTAATATTTCTCTACCCTCATCTCCTACCCCTGTTAGTAAATGTGGAATGAGTATGACTTAATCACAAGCATTTGAATGTGACTACTTGGTATCCTAGTAGCGTACCTAGGACATGCGCTTGGTAATCCCAGTGGTAGTACATGAGGTTCAAGATGTGTATGAATGATTAAGAATAGATGCTCATTGCACTTAGGTTAGCCTAGATTCTCTTCTCCCTTTCCATCTTAAGTTAATTAGAGTTATTTTCCATTACCTCTAGGAGTAGCACTAGCTAAGGACCACATCATACACATCACTTTGGACTAAACCATATGTGATAAAGCAAATACTAGTCTAGGCAGGAAGATAGTGAATTGCGATCAATGAGTAACTATCTAGATACCACAACTAGCCTGTTTGTGGAGTTCGCCTGGATTGTGCGTGAACACTTGCATTCATATGGTTGAGTGTAGGGGTACCTTGCCATTCATCATTGGAACTGTTGCTGGGGATGGTGTTAGTTATTTAGACTAGTTATATCATACAAGATTGCTGTAACAAGTATTAATGAGATATCATTTAGAAAATAAATTAAATTAAATTCAATTAAGTTACACACCACTCACAACAATGTCTCTCTCACAAGACTATGCTAATCCCACAACTAGTGAGGTAATTCATTGGAGAACCAATGAATTATATGATGAAGGAAAAGTTTGGAGTACTCAACTTCATGTAGGAATTCCATATGTTCATGAGTATCCTAATGATACTTAAGGATTCTTGTAAACCAACTCTTACACCTCTAGTAAGGATGGGATGGCCCATAGAACAAGGAGGGCCAAAAAGCCTAGGACCTTTTCAATAACTAACAAGAATCTATGAGGGGATGATTGGAAAACTTACAAAAGTTAAGACAAGTTTTTCAGTTCTTTCTCTTCCTCTACTCCTTCAATGTCAAATTGTGACATAGATAACTATCTTTCAAGGGATTGGCGTAGAACTAAAAATCGAGCTCGTAAAGAAAATTGAGAACACCAACATGAACAAGGACAACATTGTCTCAACTCACAAACTCACAACCTACTTAGTGATGATGAACCCCTACTAGCTACTAAGAGCCTAATGCCTATACAAGAGGCCATTTGAATATCTTGTAGGCATCACAAAGAAAGCCATCTACCTAGGCTTGATTTAAACAACTTTTCCAGGTTTGCAGGAGGCTATGATTAAGATCTACGATAGCATATACAAGCCTTCTATGATGCCTGTGTTTGGAATAATATCAATAATGGATGGAAAAAACTTAAGCTCTTTCCTATGATACTTGTTGGCCAAGCAAAGATATGGTATAGGTCGTTACGACCAAAATAAATTCAACATTGGCCAACAATGGTAGAAATCTTCAATGAACGATATCAAATGTATGCCAGAGTGTCGGCCTTGAGGAGTCAAATTCAAGAATGGAAACAAGGGCAACATGAAACCTTGGACATGGCCTTAGAAAGATATTATGCATCGTTAAACAATTGCCTAGGCCATGGATTCTCTGAGGAAAGGCTACTGTACCACATCATAGATGGGCTCGATAATGAAACAAGGGAAACCATAGGGATGTATGCCCTAGGTCAACTATACGAACTACAGATCCACCAATTCCAAGAGCTTATTAGGTGGGTAGAAAAGGAAGAAGGAGAAATGGCTAAATGGGAGAATGTTGAAAAATCTCAATAGGACAAAAATCTCAATTTAACAAAGGTCCATAATCATGAAAAGGGGAAATCAACTCATCTTAAGAAGGTGGAACAATCTTTGCCAGTACAGTAATCACTAGATGAAATTGATGTAAAGATCAATAAGATGATAGAATGGATGCATGAAAAATGTGGGGAATATGCCAACATTATTAGAGCTAGAACCATGAAGAACCAAGAAGTAGGAAAAAAAACCCTTAGATAATCAGAAAGAATTGTTGAAGAGAATAAGAACTCAATTGCTAATCATATGTATCAATGTAACATTTGCTTGTATGATCATCCCAAAGGTCAATGCCCAGTCATGTCACATTTACATGAGCATTGGGGAAGAGTGCTACATTCAGAGTTCATACAAAAATACTATGTTTAATCATAGTGGCAAAAATCCTAGTCATGGGGGAGGCCACCCTCAAATTGGTCACACCCTTCATATCATCCAAACCGAAGCTCTTATTAGGTTTAGCATCTTGTTTCCCCAACCAGGTCAACATCTTCTATCTCACCACATTGTTATTATTCTGCTAAGTACTATTAGCCTGCATCATTTCCAACAAGATCACCACCTCATGTGTCTTACACTTCTCACCCTCAATATTCTCATCCTTCACCTCCTTCTACATCGCCACCAGTTGTTCTAGAAGGTTTTTCACCACAGTGCCAACCCATAAACATCACTTTTGTTGCTACTGTTAATCGTAGTGGAAATCCTTCACAACACCAGAAGAATCCTTTCTTTAGAAATGACCATAGGAAGGGACTGCATTATTCTGAGACCACTACATCTTCCCACTTAGCACAAGTTCAACACTGTGGTGCATCCTTCTCCTCAAATCCAACGCCTTGTGTTACCTTATCAAGGCCATCGATCAAAAATCCAACAACTATGGGGTCCAATGAATATAACCATGTAGGGAGACATACCAATCCTTGCATACCATCTTACGGTCATGGGTGCAATCATGGGTCAACTCCTTATCAATTAACCACATCTTATAACTTGCCCCACTATGTCAACATTAATCAAGTGTGTGAACCCTAGTTTGGGCACATTCCAACCACCACATCAAAAGACACCCAATGGGTTGGATATGATCGGGTCCCAATATTTCTAAAATTCTTGGATCCAAACCTTCCATTTATTAATTCTAGCCATGCTCAAAGGTTTAGTCATGGGGGATATCCCCCATTCTAACAAGCAAAATTAATAGATGTTTTTCTTTTTTCATTTTCTTTAATTTTATAATTTTTTGTTTTCCAATTTTTCATCTTCTAATTTTTTGGTTTTATCTTTTTATTTGTTGTTTAATATTTTTATTTATTATTTTATCTTTTTATCTTTTTATGGGTAATGTCATCTATGAATAAAACACTCATGTGACCCATTGGTTGAGGTGTTGTTCTATGTTATCAAGTCTCAAGTAACTAATTATTTGGATAGCAAGCCCATCACATCCACCCAACCATTTTATTAAGAAGAGGTTCTACTCTGAGTTCGATGATATTCTTGACATCATTAAAACTTAAAGTAATTTTGTGCTCATTATGCCCAGATTGAAGAAGGATGGACTAAGTAGGAATGGCTAGGGTGTGACATCAAGGGGACTTGTGGATTCTCTTTGGTGACATTTGTAGGAGTTACCATGCATCCTGGGAGTACTAAGATCCTTTGTAGATTTAATGAAAAATGGAAGTAAGAGTAATAAAGGCACTCACTTAAGAAAAATAATACTATTCTAGGAGGTCCCACTAGAAAGACATGCACCCATGCCTGAAGGCAGGTGGCTTCTCTGAATTAAACATTAAAAAAATGAAAAAAAGAGATCAAGAAGAGTGTGCCAAAGTAGCCACACAAAAAGAAAAAGAAAAGATCAAGACCAAAGTGCCACAAAGAAATTCCAAATCACTCCTCCCTTGAACAAAATGCCAAGTGATTGTATGCCTTGCTATCATGATGCTCTTATGGCGGTCCATCATTGGATGAAGCAATGTGATGTCATTGATCCCAGGAATGGACTTGGTCTTGATTTTGGAGCAATGGGCTAATGACATATTAATCACGTCCTACACTCAAGATTCATTGTGCCCTGGGTCAGTTACCTCATGTATTAATCTCTGCAATCCATTTTACAATTTTCCTCATCTTGCTGTCCATGTATTTGTGACTTATGTCTTGTGTAGCATTGAATTCATACCTCATCATGGTGGTATCTATATGTGTGTGTTTTGTGGAACTTGTGTAGATTACATTTAACCCTTCTAGTGTGTATGGACATTTTAAGGTGTGGTTATGCAAGGGCATTATAGGTTGGAACCTGCTTTGGGGAGGATCCACTTGCATAACTTTTGTAATTTGTACTTGTTGCACACCACCACATCATTTTATACCCTTTGAGTACTTCATTGCCAAATCTATTCTTTCCTTTGTCATCATTTTATCAAATGTTCCTTAAAACCATTACGTTTCCTTTGATGTGTCACCTAAACAAGCTAGGTTCGACATTAAAATTTTAGGGCAACTTCCTTGAAAAAATTTCTAACTCTAAAATCATACTAAGCAAATAATTCAACATTTACTAAAGGTAATAAGTAAGGTATGAAATAATTAAACTTATTTCAATAACCTTACTAACAATTAATCTTTGTGTGATTATAGATGGCCCCTAAAAGAGGACAACAAGGAAGACCTTTTCAAGGTGTAACTAAACACCTAGGGGCAGGCAAAAGCCAAGGACTTCATGCAGAACATGCGAAGTAGGAGGCATAATCATTCATAATCCATTAGAGAACTCCTGTCACTACACAATCTAGCCAAGCAGAAAGTGGAGAGGTTAAGGCCCGAGCCTATGAAGAGGAATAATGACTATTTGCAGCATGGCATGTTAAGGCTAATCAAGTGTTCCCATAGCTACCGTGTCCATGAGAAGTGCCAACTCCATTCAAAATTGGAACATTAGCATGGAAAACTCATACTCCTTGGATATAAGAGAAGAAATGTCATGCGCTTCTTCAATGGTATCAATCTCAAAAGTCTGGCACGTAGGACAAAGGAAAGGAACCCATGGAGAAACCACCACCACCTAGAACCACATGAGTTCTAGCAAAGTTTTATAATTTTGTGTCTATGTCCCAATTTTGTTTTCTTTAATCCCACATTATGACATGAATAATTCCTAGTTAGTTAATAATCCCATACCTATCCACTATGTAATCAATTGGACTCATTCTCATTTTTTTTAACTTGAGGACAAGTTGTTTTTTAGTCATGGGGGTATGATGAATCGTTATTTGTCAAGTGCTAATATTGGACCATTGTTAACCAGGTGCTGATATTGGACCCCTAATATCTGACCCTTGATATATGATGAGTCCTGGTATCAAACCCTTGATATTGGTTATGCGATATCACGATGTAGCTAGCGATATCGGATTCGCGATATCTTGGTTCCTATGTGAGCCTATAAATACACAATTGGATGCAAGGGAAAGTGATAGGAAGTTAGTGTTAGAGTAGGATCTTTTTGTCAGTTTTTCCTCTCAACCCTTTCCCCAGTGCATGCCTGCAATGTGATGATTGTAATTGTACGGAACCTTTATTTTAGTGTGATGTACTTGGACATGCACATGACTGACAATAAAAATTGAGATTACTTCATCATTGTAGCATTCACTTAATTTTAATTGTTATTTATTACTTTTGTAATTAATATTTCTCTACCCTCATCTCCTACCCCTGTTAGTAAATCACAAGCATTTGAGTGTGACTACTTGGTATCCTAGTAACATACCTAGGAGATGTGATTGGTAATCCTAGTGGTAGTACATGAGGTCCAAGATGTGTATGGATGATTAAGGATAGATGCTCATCACACTTAGGCTAGCTGAGATTATCTTCTCCCTTTCCCTCTAAGGTTAATCAAAGTTATTCTCCATTACCTCTAGGAGTAGCACTAGCTTAGGACCAGCTCATACACCTCACTCTGGACTAAACCATACGTGAAAAAGAAAATACTAGTCTAGGTGGAAAGATAGTGAACTGCGATCAACGAGTAACTATCTAGATGCCATAACTAGCCTATCTATGGAGTTCAACTAGATCGTGTGTGAATGCTCGTATTTGTATGGTTGAGTGTAGGGGTACCTTGCCACTCATCAATGACCATAGCTAGGTTTTTTTAGAAAATTATGATAAATATATTTGGTGTGCATATGTTATTTATTTTTAATAATGGAACTCATTTTAAAGGTGCTACTTGTAAGAAACTAATTAGATGTTCAAGGGTGAAACATTAACTAATAATACTTTTTCATGCCTAAGAAAATGGCCAAGAAAAGGTAAAAATTAGAAAAAGCATGTGGACTATGACCAGTAGTAGATATAGAAGATATTGGAGCATAAAACTCAATGATGCCTTATGGACCTACCATACTAAGAAACTTCCTATAGGTTACTCTTCTTATGAGTTAGTATATAGAAATCTACTAAAAATTTCCATCCAAATAGAATTGCATATACTCAACACAACCTAAGCTTGATCTCAACATTATTCTTGCTAAAAAGGAATACTTCATAAACTTCAACATGCTAGATGAAAACAAAGAAATAGTCCTTATGATGAATAAAGTACATAAGACATATAGCAAACAATGTCATGATAATAGGATATGAAAAGTGGATTTTCAACCAAAAGATAAGGTCTTTTACTAGAACATTACACATGTACCTTAACAAAAATATTCTAAACATTATAGAAATAATCCTACAATATCTACTTCCCTTTTTAGTTAGGCATCATAAAAATTCACCATCCTGATTACCTTGACAAGTTAATTTTGGTTAACATGCAATAGGTTTAACCATTTAAGAATTTCTACATAGCTAGAAACTCTAACAACACCTCAACCTATGGTTAATCCTATTCTATTTTCCATATCTCTACCTTACAACTTAGTTGTAGGGAAGATATACATCTGATATGATATTTTGCGGGAACCTATTTTTTCATCTTTTTGTTTTACAATTTCTTTTCATTTTCTTAGTTCTTCATATGCTTTCTATTTCCTATAATTTTATTTTATTAAATAATATTTTCCTTCTTTGAGTTATTTTATACTTCAATCCCATTTATATTAATTTTTTATTTTGTATTAATAATGATTGTCATTTATTTATAGGTCAACTTTGTTGTTTGGATCATATCCTATGATATCAAGATGATTAAGTAATTTTGTATAGTAATGATACCACATTAGCCATTTATCTAATTTCTATACATAAGAGATCTTCATCAAGAAAGAAATATGGTTCTTCTCACATAAAAACTAAAATTAACTTATGATATTTATGCCTTGAGAAATAGGAAAAGGCTAAGAGAAAATTGGAAAAGAATGTGAAATCAAGGGGACTCGCTAATTCTTTATACTTTCTCTATGGATCTTACTACACAATGTGTTAACTTCATTACTGATACTTTAATTTTGATGGAAACATGTTCTTGAATAAGTTGTTCCTGATCATATCATTGAAAAGACATGTTACCCATGTCTAAAGATAGTCCTATGGTAAGGAAAGCGTAATTAATAACTATTCCTAGGATATCATTGGAAAGACTTGTAACTCATGTGTAAAGGTAGGCTACTTCTATAAATTTCGAAGGTCTCTTGAACTAGTCTCATTATGTGACTCAAGAGACATGTTACCTATGCTTGAAGATATTTCTTTAATAAAATTAGCATTGGTTATGAGATTGGAAAGATATGTTATCCATGCCTAAAGATACCCCTCCAATCCATGAACAACATTTTTCAAATTTTAACATTTAAGTAATTAATTAATCAAAAACAAATTCCTTATTTTCTTTTTTTAAGTAGTGATATTTTCATATATTTATGGTGGTCCTATGGTTGTAATTTTAAGATGATGTAATATGATGTCATTGGTAAAGGTATGGACTTGATTTAAAATGTATACATATATGCATGATAACCATTTTAATTTCATTTAGCATAAGGATCTATTATGCATAAGGTAAACCATCTCATGTTCCTATCTCTACAATCTCTTGTTATTATATTATTTACCTCACTATGACATGCAATTATTTTTCTTAAGGTTTTACTTAGCATAGTGTAGGATTCCAAGGATTATAATTGTTTGGTCATGACCTATAGACATTAATAATATTCAATTTTCAACATGCCTATGAACACCTTGTGGAATGATTATACAAGGATATTAAGAACATGAGCTTGCTTTGGGAAAATCCACTTGTATGTCTTTTAAACATCTAGGCTATGAATGACTTCTAGGTACCCAAAAACATTAAGCTACAACTCCAAATATAAATGCGTTATCATTTTTGATGCTTTATGTTAGACCTATCTACATTATTTATGCTTTCCAAAACTGATCAACCTTCAACTAAGCCTCACTAATGTTGTTTTCATGCTTACATCCTTCTTATTGCATTCATTTGACTTCCACATTGATTCAAAATTTATAAAAATAAGGCCAAAAAATAAGGAAAAACTTTTGCAACTTGGCTACATCAATGTTTTTGCATCAATGTTGTTGACTTCATCAACATAGTTTAAAAATAGTATATATTTTCACCATAATTAGCCATTTTTAATTATTTTTCATTAAATGAGAAAGGATTTTTCATTATTTTCACATTCTAGAGCACTCTAAATGTAATATCTAGTGATTTGTACCTTTGAATTCCATCATTTCAAATCCTACGAGATCCAAGAGTTGAGCCCTACATCATGGGGGTACTAGACTATGAATTTTAAAATGTTTCCAATAGTCCACAATCTAAGGGACAAAAGGTAGTTAAAACATAATAATAGATTAAAACTAATAAAAATTAACAATAGTTAGCTACCATAAGACCTTGAAATTATAAATTGTAATCATTTAGGAGTAATAACACTACATTTTTTATGAAATAAGCTAATTAAAGCATAATTAAGGGTACCAATGATTATACTAAAGCTACCAAAGATTAATCAATGATCATTGCTATTATTGAAGATGATACCAAAATAAGGTTTGTAAGTAGGTGATCTTCACAAAGATAAGCAAGATAAGTAAGGATATTAACAACAACAACAACATAAGAAGCAAAAAAAGTAATTGAGACCACATGTGACTAGCCCACTCAAAGAAGAACTAGAGATGGAATTTCTTCGATAAATTCCCATTGCAAAAATAAGGTAGTCTAGGAAAGATGAAGCACATAGGCCCAAGCCAAATCTAGAGATCATACTCATAGACGCTTTCTTGGAAATGGTTAGAAGCAAGAAAATCAAAATTTTAGTTCTCTAAGAATCCAACTTTGAATCATTCTTAGAGTTGGTGCTCTAAGAGGTCAAGGAATAGTTGCAAACTTCCTCACTTTAGCTCACAATCTCTACCAATGAAGAATGATACCTTGGTTAAATATACCTATTTTAGAATAATCATCAAGGAGATGCTATAGTGAAGATCATGAAGATCTCCATTTCCTACATAGTGGAGGCCATTGTGGAGGCCTTGGGATTGCCTAATATAGGAGTAAAACTTGCTAACAATAAGAAGAAATGGATCTAGAGGTGCTATGGTGTTGGCCATAATGAGTACAGAGGCATGACAAAGGAAAAATAATTTATTTCATGATAGTGGTTTACCATCTCAATCTAATAGTATGGTTTAATAAAGTAATATTTTTTCTACCAAGATGTGTGCAACTCTTAGCAACATTTTTTTAATTAACTTGCTTCAATTAATATTTTTGGAGATTGAAAAGTACTTCAAGGAGAATGAAAAGGTTAGAAAGGTACTTCCCTTCTTGTTCTTAAGAAGAAAAACTTGCAAAAGAGGAATCACTTATTATGTGAATGATATATTCGAAAGGGTTACAAGAGCATCATAGTAGAAGATCATGAAAGATAAGTCATCTCCATGACTTCAAGAATAGGAGGTATCACCACCACCACTAGTGAAATATATTGTAGGCATAGAGGAACACTTGAGACAATTGAGAGAGTAGCAATAGGCACCTAGTGATGAAGCAAGAGATTATCATCTAACTATGAGCTATTTGAAAAAGGTTGCAAGGACCATGAGACAAACTAGTAAACTTATTTTTCATGCAAAAAAGCCAAGTTAATATTCATCCCAACCCTACTTATAGTATCCCTACCTGTAAAATAAGTGCATGAAATTTTAAGTAATATTTTAGCCTTCTCCATGATACTAGAAGAGGGGAAAGATACCATACTGGTTATCATGTCACATAAGGGCCAAGAAATAACTACTGAGATGGTGGTAGATCACATTGGTGATGTACTAAAGGTTTTCATAGCACTTGTACTTAAATTTATTACAATGAAAAACATTAAAATGTTTACAAGAATTGGATTAGGAAAAGACAAATGTGCACATGAGGAGGTGTTAGAAAGATTATTGGGACCTAAGTAACCAATTTTGGAAACTTTCAACATTCTAGAAGATATTTTAGCAACCCAATCTGAACTTTTAAAGATAAGGAGTAAGCTTCTAGTTCCTGAAGTGAAACTCTAGAAAGCTAATAGACATAATTAAAAATTGGTAGGAGAGGTTACATAACTATAAGCCTACTTGTCTAATCTTGTAAATCTTTAGTTGGAATTGACAAGAGATGAGGCCTTCTAAGAGCTTCAAAAGCAACTTAAGAAGGGTGTAGATGATAAAGAAAGAGTCATCAAGGATGCATACTTATTGAAGATCATGATAAATACTATGAAAAATAACCTTATCTAGATGTGCTAAGAAAATAAGAAGCAAACTAAGAAGAACATATGATTACTTAAGGTAGAAAACTAAAAAGAATAACTACATAAGTACCTTAACCACCAATAGGAGTAGTTGGTCAAGGTGAATCAAGATGTGAGAAGGCTAGTAGCTGAGAATAGGAATCTCTTGATGAAGGAAATGTAGGTAATTAGGTAGAACTTAGCAATGGAGATTGCCACTTGAAAGAGTAAGGTCCTAAAATATGAGAATGTTAAAAATCACTATAGGGATTAGTTAGCATGCTAAAAGAAGTAAATAAAAAGGAAATCTAACTAGCTAAGTAAAAAAAATAAATGATGCTCTCTAACAATAAGGTGATTTATGGAAGTCCATCTTCGATGGACTCAATGCATACAACAAAGTAGAAATATGCATGAAGGAGTTGCAAATCAAGGAGATGATCAAGTACATGGAACTTATCAACCTTAAATATGCTAATTTGGTAATGCTCATTACTAGGAGGCAGAAGTCAGAATTAGAAAAGAAAGTGATCCACTCGTATCTATTATACAAGGATTAGTTCAAGCTTCATAAAAGGACTAAAGAAAAGTTAAAAATTGCTAATGTAGAGCTTGAGGTACTAAAAGAAAAATTTGTAGAACCTAGTTATGAGGATGATAGACTACTAGAAGCTAAAGAACATAGTAAGAGTGTTCAACATTGAACCTAAATAATTTTTTGCTTGGTTTACTAATGCCAATGAGATGTTCCCTACTTTGCTTTATCCTTGAGATGTACCAACATCAACAACTCTAGGCAATGATGCTTGGATAATTAACAATCCTAGGAGTAAGGAAGAGAAGATTGAGGCATTTCATGATGCATTTCAACTACTAAAAGTAGCAATAGAATAGTCACAACCATTACCAAGGCATGGGGAACTACCACAAGAGCGATCTCCTCCTAGCATAGCTTAAGGCATTTGCCTTGGGAAAATTTTATATATAATAGCTAAGGCCAAATTTTGTCAAATATCAAAGTGTAAGGACTTGAATGATTTTTTCTTGTAATGTAGCACTCAAGTTAGTCAATCTCATACTTTTTTAATTTTGTAAATAAATTTATCTCAATTTTATTAACTTGAGGATGAGTTTTTAGTTAGTCATGGGGATATGATAAAAACTATTTTTGTTGACTATGCTAAAGCATTAACATCAATGTAGTCTTTACTATGTTAATGCATCCATTGCATAAATGCCTATATAAATACATGTCCCCACTATATTTATGGCATCTTTTAGTCATCTTGTGGGTAGAATTTTCTAGATTTATTCTACAAAATTTAGAATTAGTTTCCTTTTAAGTGCTTGTATTATAAATTTAGTAGATTGTACAAAGTTT
Source organism: Gnetum montanum (assembly GCA_015680685.1). Taxonomy (NCBI): domain Eukaryota; kingdom Viridiplantae; phylum Streptophyta; class Gnetopsida; order Gnetales; family Gnetaceae; genus Gnetum; species Gnetum montanum. Next base: position 33,884 of record MNCI01030420.1, on the reverse strand, counting down.
TATTTCAGTGAATAATTGATGAGCGGTGGGTACCCCTAGGCCCAACCATACAAATTATGAGCATTCACATGCAACCTAATCAAATTCTATGGATGGGATTAGTTATGCATCTAGATCACTAAGCATTAATTGTAGTTCATTGTCTTCCTACTTGGACTAGTGATAGCTTTGTCATGTATGGTTTAGTGAAAAGTGAGGCATATGATGATTGATGTTGTTGTGGCTTTATGCTACTCCTAACGATAATAAAGAAGTTAATTATTTAATCTAATTAATGATAGGAATATAAATGCTAAACTAGCTTACAAGCAAGAAGTGTCTATTCCTAGCTTATCATACATGTCTTAAACTCATGTATCCACTACTGGGATTACCAAGATTTATGCTACTAGGTGAACCAAGAAATAACACTGTTGAGATTACCAAGCGAATATGTATTTACATTCGAAACTGGTCATGCTCATTCCACCAAATGATTAATGCATGGAAATGTAAGTATTAACTACATACATGAATTTAAAGTGCATTAAAGTAAATTTAATCTAAGTCAAAGTGCTACAATGAATAGGAATCAATCATGATCTTATTGCCATTCATGGAATGTGTCTAGGTACATTACCATTCAAATAAGATGCTATACAATTGACTCAAATCCACATTGCAGGCACTCACTGAGTGTTCTCTAAGACTATGAAATAAAATGGCAAGGGTTCATCTACTATATTAACAAAAAAATGCCAATAAAAAATGGGAGCATGTGTTTTTAAAGGTAAAAACAAAAATTGCATTGATACGTATGCATTAATGTATCAACACATGCATTAACAAGATTATGTTGATGGGGTTGCATTGATGAGAATCTTTCGATGCAATTGTGATATTACATGTATGACATAGGATCTATGATATCCTAGCCAATTGATGCTTCATCATACCTCCACAACTGACTAAAAAATTTTCCTTGAGTTAACAGGATAAGATCAAGCTTTATTTACAAAACATTAGGAAAGTATAGGATTATTGACTGATGATAACTACTAATTAACTCTAAGTGCTGCACTACAAAATTTTATTCGAATGGATGCATTACAAAATGACAAAATGACAAAAAGGCTAGATGGACATTGAAGTTTACAAAATTTGCAGAGATCTTCAAAAATTCACTAAAGATGAATCTTCTGGTTACCGCTAGTGATGGTAAACTTCCAACCTTAATTATTATGTTGATGCTTCTCTAGTTATGTAGAACATGCTTGAACGATGGACTAAAATTTCTTCTCATCATCCCATGGATCTAGCAATCATGTGATGTTTGAGACATTATTTTGTATATGCTATTATTTGTCCATGGGCATATCCTTTGTTGTCCCTCTCTTTGCTTCATTTTTGTGCCTAGAAAGAGACCTTCTTCCTTAGGAATTTCTTTTAGCATCACCTATAATCACAAAAAAAATCATTAGTTTTGGTAAATTTCCTTAATAATTAACCCTTTTTGGATCCCTTAGTTAGCTTAGCTTAACAGATGTTAACATTTTAAGCATAAGGTGATGATAGTGTACTATTCCCAAGGCTATGAGGTAACTAAAATCATCAAGCTATTTACATTATTATGATCAATTACTATTAGTTACCACAATGTTCAAAAATAAGATGTTTAGAAAAATTTCAAAAATTTTAAAGTGGACATCCCTAGCCCCCATGACTAATGAGCATAAATTTAAAAGCACATAAGTTTTCACATAATTAAAACCAAAGGTCTTAATTCAAAAGATGACCAAGAAAGGTTTTTGTTTTTTTAATTTGAAGGATATGGAAATAGAGAAATAGAAAAATAGGAAAAATTAATAAAAATTGATGAGAAGTAGTCCTAAAATCATACATAAAATAAGAGAAATCATTAATGATGTTTGAGAAAGTGTGAATTTTAGTTCAAAGTCATGATTACCAAAAGCTATGCAAGTGGGTCCTCCCCAAAGTAGGCTCCTACCATAATGCCCTTGCATAACCACTTTTATAGATGTTCGTGGGCACACTAGAAGTTAAATGTAGACCATGCCATTATTCCAAACAACACATAACTACCTTGGTTGGGATGTTGTATCATACTACACAAAACCATTGGGCTATAACTGCATGTAGCAATGAGGTGAATAGTGGGATAAGAAGGGATTGCAAAGATGGGGATATAAGGTGCTTTACCATGTTTGCAATAGGTTCTTGTGTCAAGTGTGATTAAAATGACTAGCATACCTATCCATCTAAGTTTTAGACCAAGTCCATACCATTTATAGTAACCTCGTATAGATGTGTTCTTTTCTACCAACCATCATGAGTCCACAACCATCATCATGAAAAATCATCACTCCAAAAAGAGAAGAAAAGAGAAGGAAGGAAGGAAAGGACTTAGTTAGAGGGGCACCTTCAAGCATGGGTAACATGTCTTTTTAACCCCATAACCAATGCTTTTAGTCCATTATTGTGTCTAAGGTATGTGCTTTGAATTCCCATTATTGATTTTTTTTTGAATTTTATATATTTATATTTTTCTAGAAATGGAAAGCACACCATGCAAAGACATAAATTCTTATTTATTGGTTAATGGAGGAGTGATAATACATTCCTAGAGGAGTCATAAACCACATGAAAGAAGTTAAGAAGAGAGCTCAATAAATTTCCTTGAGGTCACATCCTTTGTTGTTCCTACTTGGTCATTGCCTCTTTCTTCAAGGTACAATGATCATTAATTGATTTTAGTTTCATGAAAGAAGAACCAAATTTATTTCATTATAAATANATTTTAGTTTCATGAAAGAAGAACCAAATTTATTTCATTATAAATACCTTTTTATTTAGAGAACTAGAAGGATGGATGAGGTGGTCTCATTGCTTTACACAATTACTTATCCAATTGTCTTGACAACATAGCACAAAAAACCCAACACATAGCATTGACTTCTCCATCATGAGTTGGCAATATCATTACTGAATACATAAATGAAATTCATAAACATAAAAAAATCACTTAAGATAAGAAAAAATTATAAAGAAAAGAAAAGAAAAATATTAAGAAATGGAAAACATATTAAGAGTTGGGAAATGTTGAAAGAAATGGAAAATGATAAAGAATTTAAAAAAAAAAGTGAAAAGAACTTATTAGTTCTTGAATCAAGATATAGGAAGTAGAACCAGTTGGGGAAATAGGTTATTAAATGTAATATCCATATGGGTTCGACTGGCAACAAGGGTACTACTAGTTTGATGATGACCTCCTCCACGACTATGGGTTTTGCCACTATGGTTGATAGTAGTTTTGAGGCTGATCAGAAGTCCCACTAGGATAGTACATTTGGTTGTAGGACTGTCTATAATTATCTTGTCAGTAAGGTAATTTCCTAGTCATTTTCTTCTGTAAAAACTTGGGATTCAAAGCAAAAGCCCAATACTCATGTAGATGTAACATGACTGGGAAATAGTCCTTTGGATGGTCATATAGGAAGATTTCACATCCATCATCCTATTTTGTGGTTAAGTCTATAGCCACTTCTTCTATAGCTATTCTTTCTTTTTGTCAATAAGTGTTCCTATTTGTTTCTTGGTTCTTTTTCCTCTTCTTGCTTTGATCACTTGATTCCTACTACGTTACTCTCTCCTCTATGGTTTTCATGTAAGTTGTAACTTTGTCATTCATCAACTCGCACATCTTATCTATCCTTTCTTCAAGCTCATCTATAGACTTTTGTATTAGCAAGGTTTGTTGTGAAATCACCTGATCGAGAGTTGCCTCTTTTTCCTTATCATAGATATGAATCCTCTTCTTTTGAAAAGTTGGATCCCNTTCCTTATCATAGATATGAATCCTCTTCTTTTGAAAAGTTGGATCCTTGTTATATTCCTCTCCATTCTCTTGTTTACATGGCTCTTCTTCTTCTTTTATCACCTACACAACTAGCCTTTATATATGATGGGCTTTTAGTTTGTATAATTGACCTTGGGCTTAAATCCCAAGGGTCTCCCTCATTTTATTATGAAGCTCATCTATGATGTGGAAAAGTTGCTCTTTTTGTGAATAGTATCTATCCAAGGCTACATCCAAGGATTCGTCTTTTTTTATTTTACTTCCATCCTTGAATTTGTTTTCTTAGATTGGATACTCTCATGTAGGTTTGGTATTTTTCGTTGAAGAGTTCTAGCATTATGGACTATCAATGAATGGAATTGGATTCCAATAATCTATACCAACTTTTAGCTTTGTCTATTAGTATCCTAGAAACGAGCTTAAGCTTTTGCCACTAGTGTTCAATGTTTTGTAAGGTGTAGGTATCATGCAAAGCTTACAAATGATGTTGTAGATTAGAATTATAGCCTCCCTTAAATTTGAGAATGATGTTCATATCAATTTGTTTGATGTCATTGTTTCTTTGATGCCATTGGGGTATTTGAACTACCTTCCTAATCTATGTCATGTCCCTATTAGCCAACAAGGATTCATCAGTATCAGACATGTCATGGTAATAATCTTTATTTCTATTTATTTATGGTGATGATCTTACCTATGCTCACTTTGATGTCTTTGATCTTGCCCTTGGGTTCGATTTCTATCTTCATCTTAATCCTTTAGTGGAGCTCTATCTCTACACCTATGTTCATCTTTGTCAAAACTAGGTGTTGAAGAGGAAGAGGAAGATGGGGAATTGGGAGAATTTCCATGCCTCCTATATCTTCCCCCATGGTTAATCTATCTTTTCTAGGCTTAGAGGAGGTTCTAGGCCTTGAGGTCCTTCTTGTTCTAGGACTTAATTCATCTTCTCTAGAATTTTTTGTACTAGTTGAATGTAGTTCTTATGTGTAGTATAGGTCAAAATGAGCATACGAAACCCCTACTTGAGGTTGCTCACTCAAATTCTCTTTAGAATATAGCCTACTATTTTTCCTATGTGTGTTTTCATCATACAATGCATTATTGGTCCTATGTGAAGAAGACATGTTTTTAATGTGTGTGACTTAAAATAAAATATTAATATTTTCTGAGAGAAATTTTTAATACTTTAAGAGTGATCATTTATAATATAACTAATCTAGATAACTAGCACCATCCTTGACAATGGCATCCATGATGAGTGGCAGGTACCCCCTACACCCAACCATATAAATTACTAGCATTCACGTGTAACCTGATCAAATTCTATGGATGGGACTAGTTGTGCATTTAGATCATTAAGTATTGATCCTACTTTTTTGTTTTCCCTCTTAGACTAGTGGTAGCTTTGTCACGTATGGTTTAGTCCAAGGTGAGGCATATGATGATTGATGTTGTTGCAGCTTTATGCTAATCCTAACGATAATAAAGAAATTAATTATTTAATCTAATTAACAATAGAAAGATAAATGCTAAATTAGCCTACATGCAAGGAGTGTTCATTCCAAGCTTGCCATACACTTCTTGAACTCATGTATCCACCATTGGGATTACCAAGTGTAATGTTACTAGGTGAACTAAGCAATAACATTGCTGGGATTACTAAGCGAATATGTGTTTATGCTCGAAACTGGTCATGCACATTCCACTGATTGATTAATGTGTATGTAAATGTAAATATTAACTACATACATGAATTTAAAGTATATTAAAGTAAATTTAATCTAATTCAAAGTGCTATAATGAATAGGAATCAATTTTGATCTTATTGCTATTCATGGAATGTGTCTAGGTGCATTGCCACTTGAATAAGATGCCATACAATTGACTCAAATCCACACTGCATGTACTCACTAACTGTTCTCTAAGACTACGAAATAAAATTGAAAGGATTTGGCTACTCTATTAACAAAAGAATGCTATTGCATGGGGGAGGTGGGGGGTTGCAGTGCATCATGTGTATTTATAGATGAAAACAGACATTGCATTAACGCGTACATGTGTCAACACATTAAAGCATGCATCAACAAGATCGCATTGATGGAAACATGTTGATAGGAATCCATTGATGCAGTTGTGATATCACATCTACAACATAGCATGTACGATATCCCAACCAATTGACACTTCATCAATAATGTACCTGGACACATTGGCATGATTAAAAAAAAATCGAGATTTATTCCATCCATTGTAGCACTTGGCTAACATTTTAATTTCATTTTTGCAGTTATCTTAACTATTCCTTTATTTTGCATTCCATCACTTATATATTTATCCCATCACACTTAGTGAATTCATATGAGTACATTCAAGTTTGAGCATAAACGTATTAATGCTTGGTAATCCTAGTAGTGAATCAATTGGTATGCTTAGTAATGGAACACTTGATAACCTAGCAAGATTTGTACATGTTTAGGATGTGTATGACAAATCAGGAATGGATCCTCTATGTTTAGGCTAGTCTAAATTTACCTTTTGTACTTAGATTAGATAGGTTAATATTTTAGTACTTTAAATATTTTAAAAATAAAAAATATAATCATATGTCTCACTTTCATAATTTGAGCTCACACAAGTGTAATTGAGAAGACAATGATGAATATCTTAGTACTTAGATATCTAAGGCATCCAACTAGTCCTAAGTCCATGAAACCTTTGATTTGTATAGTTAAATGTAAGGTTACTCCACCTCTTTTCAATAAAGATATAGCAAGGATGATATTCATCCTAGTAACTATTCATATAATGGAGTTCACAATTTGTACATTCTAATCACTAAATTTAAAATCATACTATCTATTTTAGATATGCAAAATTTTTTCTAAATTTTATTACATAACTTTTAAAAAATATTTTTATTAAAAAATAAACCTCATCTTAAACTAGCCTTTTTAACCTAGTGATATTGAACTGGTTCACGGTAAGATAAAAGTCATCAATCTTCCCATGAAGCTACTTTATCTTTTTGGCCTTATCTCTTTGGTTCTCAGTCACTATAGAATAAAGAAGACTATTGAAAAGTTAGAAGTATATTCGTTTGTCAAGTGAAAGGAGCTAACACTGAAGTTCTGGCTTGTGCAATTCACAATCTCCTTGCAGCAGTTATGGTTGTATGGTTTGAAGACCATTTTGGAAGGAATTAATGATCCATAGCATCAAGGCCTTCATGTAAGAGAGTTTGCAAGATAGCTATTAATAATCCATAGTATCAAAGCCTTATTATAAGGGAGTTTGCAAGACACCTAACTAAGATAAAGATCATTCCTTTTCAACTTATAAAAAATAGATCTCTAACACATTAATCTCTTGCAAGAGATGAACCTAAATTTAACTGATTTATATGCTTAAACTCAAAGAATGAAACTAAAGTTTTTCCCTTAGACCTTCTGATTCATTTGACACTAAATTCCATTCTTAGATTTTCTGGATTTACTTGACACTAGAAATATATTTGCCATGAATTTTTTTAAAAAAAATATAGAAAATTACTAAGTATTCTTGATAATATTTCCAACTAATTAACCACATTTGTAATCTTAATATTTCATCTCTGTATAATGAGCTCCAATAAAACCAAAAGAAATGATAAGTTAGAATATTTATAAAAACAAAAAACTCATCATATAAATCATAAAATGTCTGATTTTTTCAAAACAATCTTATTTTAAAAAAATTCACTTTTTTTACAAGTAATGAAGTTTTATTACATCTGAAGACCCCCGAAGGATCTACTGAATAAACATTATACTTATATCATGAAACTTAAATATCACTTAACAAAGTGAAGTGACAACTGAATGTAACAATGAAAGATTATTCTAGCTTTTTGTTACAACATTATATTTTTGTTTCAAATATGTAGTCTGACCATAATAACCCTAAATATGCTCCTCATCCTCAAGCCATCTTAAACCGATGATATCTTGAACCCCTAAAAATAAAATTACCATCCCAATAGTTGCCATGCAAGTCACCACTGTGAAATCACATTTTTATCCCATTTTAATACAAAATTGTTAAAATTTTAGTATACGCATTTTCTATTTGTTGCATCTTCTTTGCCTACTTGTTCTTCCCATCTTGCAATTAGCTGCGGGCATTCCTCGATATACATAATTTTCAAAGTGTTTATCCTCATCAACAAGTCCATACACTGCCCCTGCAGCTTTTGGCATCTATCTAGGTCCAGTATCTCTAAACATGGCAGCTCAGCAAAGCTAACATCCAACTCGCAGAGATTCTCACATCCAGATAGAGTAAGAAACTTTAATGAACACAACCTTCCAAAATTTTGTGGAAGGCCCATGAAGCTTTTGCAGTCGCTGATTGATAGCGAGGACAAGGAGGACAGTCTGCAGAATTCTTCCGGCAATTCTTCCAAACCTTCACAATTGGTGAGTATCAAAGTCCTCAAAGCTGAGCAAGTTACGAGGCTGGAAGGCAGTCGTTTTAGCTCTGAACAGCCTCTTATTTCCATTCCCCTCAGATTTGGCATGTACTGCAATTCATCTGGAATCTCGAGCAGTTTTTTGCACTGCAGCACACCCAGCCATCTTAGCTGCGAAAGGCAGGATAAGAAGCCGCTGGGCATTTGCTTCAACAGTTTCGAGCGTGAAACTGTGAACCTGTGTAGCAGTGGGAGGACTTTGAAACCAGCTGAGCTTGTTCCAGTAAACATTAACGCATTTTCGTCGCTCACTTCACTTAATATCAGCATCAAATCGACCACTTGCTGTGGGATCTGGTTCAATCAAACAATTGATAAATGAATCAATGGTTAGTTACGTTCTCGTGGTCAGACCCGCAGCTGCAAAATTTTGAAGACATTGGCAAATTACTCAAACAACTTGTGTAGCTACTGGACCTGTGATAGCTCAACTATGGTGGTTGGGACGTAAGTCAGACATCTGAGCTTGGGAGATTGGTGGATATCCAGTGGCGGACCAGAGGTAAACAGAGTCAATGAAATGAGGTTGGGAAATTTGCATGTGCAGTAGCCTTGGATTTCTATGCTAACGGCCCTTGGTACACCTGCAACAAAACAAGTTTCAGAGAAATGGCGAAGCGTAGCAGACATCATGTCCAGTGCAGCTGCCGGCATTTGTAATGGCTTTTGCATTGCCTCCTCTGAAACCATAACTATGCCTTTAATGCCACGGAGAACCTCCTGCGTGGTAAACATCCAAGTAGTTATTATATACTGGTAAAAGTCTTGGTATAATAAAAAATCCAGGTCACAGTTCCATTTCAGCTGGCTATGTTGAGTTATGTTTTTTTTTCCTTGTTTAAGGGGAAAAAAAAAAACACATTCCACCAGATCTTAAAAAAAAACTTTACGGATCATCAGTGGCAAAACCAGCGTTGCAATTTCAAAATCCCAAGCCACAACAGCGGAATGGTTTCCATTTCCAACGAATCTGAACATGCTAACATGCTTATCTATGGTTTTAACAGGTGTAATCTATCCTGTACGCAGAAAGCGATTTTTGAGAATTTTATAAATTAAGATAAAAACAATACATTTTTATTATAGTAAACCCGATGCAGGCTTAATTGAATCATGTACCTGAAAAGAAATAGCGTATTTCAGAGACTTATAATTACTTATTTCATGCTTACCTTACTAATATATTATCTTTATTTCTTTTGGACAATAAGCAACTTTTTAACTTTTAATTCTTTAAAACCTTGGAAACCTTGGAAGTAACCTTTCTTTCAGGTCTTTTTAGTGTTTTATGATGTATAACCTAAAAAGATTGGTATATTTTATGCCAAAATTATATAAAACCTTTGAAATGAGAGTTAATTACTGGGCTAATTTGACCAATTTGGTAATAACATTTGGTTAGAAAGTAGGAATTCCCATAGCTGGAATGTCTTACTAGATAGACCAAATTCAAAAAATAAAAAAATAAAAAAAATTGAAAATTGGAATAGAGATGATAAAATGGCCAAAGGTAAAGGTCTGCTTTCTAACACAAAAACCTTCTTTGTTATATTAAATAAAATATTTCACATAACTATTAATTATGGTATTATTAGAGATACAAGAGGTAGAATATTGATTTACCAGAAAGGTTAAGGTAAGAACTATTGATGTTTATTAACATGAAAGAAGGATTAGTGTCAAGTTGGTAGGTAGTTGTAAAATTATGCCAAATCTCATAAATGAATTCTTTTCAAATTTTACCAAAAACATAAATGTTAGGGGTATTTCCCAATGCTATGCATACTAAATCTGGGATAGCAATATACAACATTGGTATTTGTTGCTCCATCATAGGAAAGACACCAAAAGTAAGAAAATAAAAATGAATCAAAAATGATTTGAAAATGATATAAAGTTGCAAAAAAAAAATGTAATTCTTTATAGAAATGGATGGTAAAAGAGAATGCATGAACTCAACTCTAATCTGGTACAATATTCTAATCTGGCAGAATATTCTAATCTGGTAGAATAAAGCTAATATGACAATGAAAAAGAGGTAAGGTAAATATAAAGATATTCAAAATCTCAGTTTTAGCTTCATAAAACATATTTAAGGTGAAAAAATTTTAAACTGTCAAATTCGTTGAGCCAAATTGAAAAATATGTGACAGACCTCTTGGTTATCATTGAATGCCCCTAACAGGTTTCGAAGCTGGTGCTCATCAGTAACCCTATCTTTCTGATACTTTTTCCAGGCAATTTCAAGAATCACATCGTGGACCTCCACCTTCTTCATGTCGTCGTCTTCTTCCAGATAAACCCCCTCACTGTACTCATATGGTCTCCTTTTTATGAGAGCTCTTTTTTCAAGAGCCGCCACAGCGTCATTGCCAAAGATGTTTTCGAGGTCGCACCAGAAAAAATCCAGAAAGAAGGCACATATGTCAAGGAAAGCTTCTCTGTAACTGGATTGGAGGCCCTCAAAAGCAAACGAAAAGAAATCCAAATTTTGCAGTGCCAGTGTTTCTCCACCTGTACGAAGATGCTCCTCCTTGATGAGCTCTATTGCCTTGATCTTGTCGTGATGGCTGGCAATGTAATTGGCCATCAATTCCAAACGCAGAGGCACACCTCCGCACATGGAGGCCAATTGCTGCAACTCTTGCTCTGGGATTATTATTTCTGATGCGGATTCTTCCAACAATTCCTGCAACAGATTCTCGCCTTCCTTTTGCTCCAGAGATGACACCTCAAACACTTTTACTGAATCTCTGCCATTGGGTAAAGGCACGCTGTCTGCAACATCCGAAGTTCTGGCTGTTAGAAGCAGCCTCAGTTTGTTGCAGGTGTGAAGCCGTGTAGGCAACAGCTTGAAAAGCTCCTGGGCATCCAGCACATTGTCAATGTATACAAAACAGGGTGTGGATTCCAGTAGCCTTTGCAGGCTGTATTGCCCTTCAGTCTCTGATATTGGCTCCTCGAATTTCTGGTCTGTGATATCATCCATGATTTGCTTTTGAACTTTTGTGATCATGGGTCTGCTATGAATGTTTTCAAATAGCTTCACCTTTGAAAACCCATATCCTGGAATATCGATGCTGCAGTATACTGCATCTCCCAGAACTGTCTTGCCTATCCCTCCGAATCCGAACAGCACTACTGCAACAACTTTTTTGTCACTTTCAAATTCTAACATTTCCAGCACAGTTTTCAAATGTTCTTCAATTCCCACTGCACGGACAAAAGATGTGAACAATTTAGAGTTTTAGGCAAGAAATGCAAGAAGAGGAAAATGCAGCATTTTATAATATTTGAAGACGGTTAGAAATGTGCGTGTATTACTGAAATGAGAATTTACAGAATGCAGTATTATGTAACCAAATCTTATTTTCATGAATAGAAAGAAATAAGAGCATCTGGGTATATAAAGGCTTGCGAATTTGCAAACAGCGTGAAAATACTAAATAATCTCCTAATAAAATCTTGAGTTACAAATTCAGTTTCAATAACTTAACAGAAAACATTTCGTGTCAGAACTTGTAATATTAACACAAAAGACAGCGTATAGTTTAATTAGAAAAAACCTTAGAACCTTGACAACCTACCTGCATGCGAAGGGTACATTATCTGTCTTGGAAATTTAATTTCGTTGTGGGCATCATAACGGTAAAGAATCACATATAACACTAATTGTTTATAGAATTTGTCGATACGTATTCGGAGATCTTTCAGACGTTCCTTATCAACATTTGCTCCAAGGAACCTACATGCCAAACATTAGCTCTTAACATATATCTACCATTCTTATTGGATGGTTATACTTCCAATCCAACTAGAGAAATATAAATTACATTATTAATGTAAGAACTTGAATTATGGAGTGCAGACTTTTCCATGTTTTCAAAAAAAGTTAATACAAGGACTTACTGATGCCACCATGTTGATCGCCTCTGGGAGCAGCACATAATGGTTCCTGTGACAGCCAAAGCGATAGATTCCTCTATGAGCTCTGCCATTCTTTCTTTTAACGGTGGCCGCTGCTTTAGTTCTTTAACATATTTGCAAAGACGACACAGTTCATCCAATAAATCAAGGCACTCTTTGCGATTGCATGATATCATATCGGCTCTTTCTAATACAAAAGCAAGCACTAGCAGACCAGCAGTGACCCAGTGGGCCTTACCAACCCCTTTTAGCAGAGTCTCTGCTGCACTCCGTACCAAATCGCCTCCTTCTTTGGGTAGCAGGGTTTGCTGTTACAGAGCAAAAATATCATTTAACATTTTAACAATCTCTCTAGTTTTGTACTCTTTAGCACCCAGCGAAGATAAGATAGAATGCAGAATTCTTGTGCTTAATAGGTAAAGTCTAGGCGTGCAAGTATTTACCAAGTCTGAAGCAGAGTTTGCCGAATCGGACAGGAAATCTCTGAGGCGGGAAAGATCCGATGAGCTCACGTAACTACTGCAACTTGTTACATTATCTTCATTGCCCTGTTCTGGGTTTTGCGAAGAAGACGAAGAGGAGGGTATCTGACGCACGAACTTGTTCAGTCATAATATATATATCGTACTTTACATCAAAAAAACACAACTGCTAAACTAAAACTTAGATCGGTGACATCGGTGTACGGCACATATAAAAAATACTGACAACAAAGCAACAAGCTCTAAAATGCCCTGCAGTTTTAGAAAGAAAAAGAAAATACAGACAAATGTAAGTTATAAACAGGAACGAACCGAAGCCTTAATGAGAAGAGATCGAATGTGGGTGATGAGAGCATCGAGATGTGCATCAACACTGCATTTTGTGGAGCTCAAGACTGTGCTGTGGATACAGCCACAGCCATATGAAGAAGAAGAATCTGCAGCTCCTCCTCCGCCTCCTCCTCCTCCTCCGTTACTATCTGAAGTTTCTGCTACTAAAACAACAGCAGCTTCCTTATGCACCTGCGGATCTTGTGTTACATGATCCTCATCAGATTGCTGCAGAAATGAAGCAGCTTCAGCATGATTGGATTCTTGCAAACAAACAACATCAACAGATGAAGAGTTACAGGCTGCTGCAGCAGCACCACCAGCAGCTTCTTGTGGATCCGCTGATACTTGCTTCTCTGCAGCGATCTCTGCGTCATTCTTTGCTGATTCATTCCAATGGCAAAAGCCACACAGTGCGTTGCCCATGATTGCAGCAGCAGAAATCAAAATACAATGCCTTGACTTAAAATGGGCTCTTGGACCCGGAAGAAAGATTACCAAGTATAACCAAGACATATCTTTGAAGATAATACTTTAAAAAATTATAAAGTAATATGATAATGCTTTAAGGGACTCCAAACTGGAAACAACAATGAACTAACCAATTGAGTATTACATGCAGTTTCAGACCTATAATTAGAAAAAAAGAAAAGAAAAAACTGGCAGTCAACTTCAACGCAGCATCCCAGTTGATTTCCCAATGCGGCAAAATAAAGTTATCTGCTTCTTGATTGTTGAGAAATCTATTGTTGTACGATAAGGCTATTCCAGGTCGCAAGCGAAGCATAAGGTTGTTTGACGATAATGTTATTCCAGGTTGCCAGCAAAGTATACCGTTGTTTGACAATTAAGAACGATGAATAGAATAACTTGTTAGAGCAACAAGCATGCTGCTCTGCTGTGCTGCACCGGATTATAGGAATGGTGATGGTGAAATTTGGCAGGTATTGGCTTTTAAAAGCATGTTAAATAAAATGGATGCCATTCCTAAACCATCTAGATTACAAATAAAATAAAATATGATAGAGTTTTGACTAACTTAAAAATGAATTCACTTCCTTTGTTATACAGTTTACTCTACCTCTAGATTGCATATCTTTTGTGTTAAGCTGCATATAATATAATTTAAAGCATCTTCCTAAACCATTGCTTCATGCATTTCTAAATGAACTAACCTCTCAAACTTAACAGCTATTTTAGAAAATTAGCTTAGAAAATTAGCTGTTACATAACTAGATATTCATATCCATACACAATCTAATTATAGATTAAGAAATCCATACTGGATCACTTTGGTAGACAAACGATTCCAGACATTCAAAGATGCTATCATTATACAAACCAAAGGAAGGGTAGAAATAGATGCCCTCATTGTAACCCTTCCAAACTTTACTTTATCCCTCTGAGATAGAAACTTATTCAAAGCCCTTATGCTAATTGTCTACATCCTAGTTAATATGGATTATGGTAGTCCTTATACTATGTTAGGAACTAGGCTTTGCTTTAAACTTTTTAGTTCTATTAGTATTAAATATTCGATGCCTTTTGGAAAACAAGTAAGTATTAACTAATATTGAATATAGAACTATAATCAATACACAAGATTTACCAATACACATGTTCTATCCATAGCTAGATGACTCCGTAGAAGAATTTTAGAAGTTCATAGAATCTCCAAAAACTATAGGGTTGGGAAAAAAGGTTATATAACATAAAACTCAAAGCACCTATCTCTACAGAAAATGACCCTTTTGTTGTAGAACCACAAGAACACTCATATAGAAATCAATTGTTCTAAGATCACAAGTAGGCTTTAGTACCTCTAAGAAGACCATAGTATACTAGAACAAGTTTTGGGGATATAGAACAAAAACTAAAAGAAAGAGGAGATGATGTAGATGTTGTATTGAGTATTATGTAGTGTAGAAATTATTTTCTCCTACTTTAATTAATCTTTTTAAAAATTATTAGGGTTAGTAAATTTTTTAATTATCAAAATTTTTTTATCATGTAATGTTTTTTAAATAATTTTTTTCTAGTAGGTAATGGTTAATTATGATGAGTTTAACTTAGTCATGTTGAATTTAAACCCTAGTTGAGTCTATTTTTTTTTATAATATTAGTTGGAAGAGCTACCTTATTGCCCAAAAAAAAGAAAAACAAAAAAGAAAAGGAAAAAAAAAGCCATATATTTTTTCAAAAATGATGGAATTTTTTTTTAATTTTTCATGGTGAATTTTCCAATGATTTGATTTTCATAATTCAATTTCTTAATTTCTTAGTTATTTCGCAATATATTTCACATGACATCACAAGATTTGATAATATCACAAGTATTTCTTATTTTTAACTACAAAGCTTTCATTCCTCTTCATCTTATCCACTACACTTATTCCAATAATTGGTATCAAACCAGTTAATCCATTCTCATGGCTACTAAACAAATCAAAGACATTCTGAAGTGTTTTGTTATTTTTTATGGCTCTCAAGATTTTACTTATTGGTAATGAAATCCTTCCTCCAAATTCATGAAGTATGAGAGTATGTTGAACCTAGTTTTGTTGTGCCTTTAGATATGATGATGAGAGAGTAGAGGAATAAGTTGAAAACAGATAGGAAGGTTGATTCATTTGTGAAGATGATTATTTTTACTAGTGTTTTAGAGGCAACTAGAGCTAGAATCATTACTAAAGACACACCCAAGGCTTGTTGGGATACCTTGCAAGAAGAGTACAAAGGTAATGAGGTAAATTGAAAATTGAAGGAAATGAAATATAGGACCGAGTTCGATAATTTGAGGTTTACAAGAGGAAAGTCTCTCTTTAATTTTTTTGATATAGATTACTTTGAAAAATTTGGATGAGTACAAGGTAAATAAGGTGATACAAGTTCTTTATAATGATTACAGATTTTGAACCTCCATTAAAATTAATGTTTAGACAAAAGACCTCTCCATCTATACAATTGATGAGTTAATTACAAGTTTGAAGGCTTTAGAAGAATTGAAGAATTTAGATCCAAATGAGAATGCTTATGTTATAGATCTAGGACCTTTAAGAGGTGGAAGATTAACTAGAGGAAGAAGAGGGGGAGGAAAATTTAACTATTCAAGAGAAGAGAGGCATTCAAATGACACAAGGCCTCAAAATTTCAGAGGAGGATTTCAACCAAGAGGTAGAGATTTTCAGAATTTTTCTAGAGGAAGAGGAGGTCTATAGGTTGTAGGACAAATTTCCAGGAAAAAGGAAGTCAAGATGCATCATCTTCAATAATTCCATGGTGCACCTTTTGTGGCAAGAGAGGCCATTATGAAAAAGATATTACAATATCACAATTCAAGATACTCAAGAAGGAGAAAATCTTGCATCACAAGATAAAGACAAACAAGTTATAGATTGTCAAGATAACTCAAATTTTGAAACATTCACCATGTCTAATAATATCATTTCAAGTACATGGATCCTTGATAGTGGTTGTTCAAACCACATGACTCCCACAAAGAAGCTTTTACTAAGTATAAGTCCAATGGCAACTTGGGCATAATCAAAGTTCGTGATGGTGAGAAGATCCACATTGAAGAAATTAGAAAAGTCCTTATTATTCTTAAAGATGGAAGTTAAGTGTAGGTCCATGATGTTTTCTATGTTCCAAAATTAACTAATTCTTTGGTTTCAGTTGGATAGATGGTGAAAAGGGGAAATAAGTTTGTTTTTGAAGATGACATTTGTACAATTTCAAACTCAAGAAGGGTCATAGCCAAGCTTCCAAGAATAAGAAATCAAATCTATTATCTTGGAGCCACTTTTGTAAAATATCATGTTGATGAGAACTTTGCTTTTATAGCTGAGATCGAAGAGGTGAGATAGTGGCACTAGAGGCTTGGGCATACCTCCTAGAAAAACATTGAAAAATTGGTTAAATTTAAGGCTACTCTTGGGTTAAAGTTCTTAAATTTTCCCAATGAAGTTTGTGACACATGTCTTAAAGGCAAGCCAAAGGCCTTTCCTCATGCAGCTTATATGGAAAAGAAGGCACATCCACTGGAACTTTTGCATATGGATGTGGTTGGACATATGTCCATAGCTACAATAAATGAAGGAAGATATTTTTTGGTAATTTTTGATGATTTTTCCAAGTATCCTTAGTCATATGTTTTACATTTCAAGAATGAAGTATTTCCTACATTCAAGAATTTTCAAAAGCTTGTTGAGAATAGGTTTGGTTTGAGGATTAAGACAATAAGATCAGATCGTGGTGGTGAATTTGTTTCAAATGAATTTGATGATTACTATGGTAAATGTAGAATAGAGAAAAAAACCACATGTGGGTATTCACCCCAAAGCAATGGCATAGGAGAAAGGAAGAATGGTGTCTTATAGGAGATGACAAGATTTTTTTTGAAACATGCCTCAATTTCAAATGATTATTAACATGAGGCAATCCACATGACAACGTATTTGCTGAATAGGTTGATCACTTCATCAAATGGAAAGAAGACTCATTATTAGTTATTTTATGTTAAACCTCAAAATTTATCTCATTTAGAGGTGTTTGGTTGTATTTGTTATGTTAAGTTTCCAAATATGTTTATAGATAAGTTGGAGGATGGAGGTAAAAGGTATTTGTTTTTTGGTTATGATTCAAGAACATGTGGATATAAATGTTTTGATCACATTGATAGGAAGTGGTATTACTCTAGAAATATTGTATTTTATGAATCAAAGATAGGGTTTGATGAGTTTTACAAACTTGATCAAGACAAGAAGCAAGAGTACAACTTGAGACTTTGGGTGAAGAAGGAGCGCCCACCTTCTCAAATGTTGGAGAGAGAATTTAATAGAAGAATGACAAGAAGTCAATCCATTGCTCATGTTGCATATGTTTCTCTTACACTTGAGCCCTCAAATGTCAAGAAGGCTCTCAAATCTTATGTTTGGATTGAAGCCATGAAGAAGGAAATAAGTTTGATTGAGAGAAATGAAACTTGGACATTAGTGGATAGGCCAAAAGGAAAGAAAGTCATTGACACCAAATGTATCTTCAAAACCAAATACAATGAAGTTGGTAAAATTATTGCATAGAAGGATAGACTTGTAGAAAAAGGTTTTCATCATAAGAAGCATGTTGATTATGATGAGATTTTTGCTCCTGATGCTAGATTTAAGACTATTAATCTTATGGTCTCCCTTGGTGCTCATAAAGATACGAAACTCTATCAAATGGAAGTTAATTTTGCATTTCTTAATGTAAAATTATCAAAGGAGGTTATGTTTATTAGCTTGAAGGTTTTAAGATTCAAGAACAAGAAAAAAAGGTGTGAAAGTTGAATAAAACTTTGTATGGCTTGAAGTAAGCTCCAAGAGTTTGGTTTCGTAGAATTAATGCTTTTTTCTCAAGAATGGTTATAGGAGTTAAATGTTTGAGCCTACCTTGTACTTTAAACATGAAGGTTTTGATTTAATCATTATTCCACTCTATGTTGATGACTTGGTTTTTATGGCTACATCTAAAAAATTAAATGAATAGTTAAGGCATGATATGAAAGGTGAGTTTGAGATGAAGGACATGGGAGTTCTTAGATATTTTTTAGAAATCCAAATTTATCAGAAAGAAGATTGTTTGAAGATGCATTAGTCAAAGTATAGATAGGTCCCCCTCATTAAAAAGTATGGGCTAGAGGAAGCCAAGATTGCTATAGCTCCACTTCTCTAAAATACGAAGCTTTCAATAAGAGATGATACTCCATTGGTTGATCCTTTCTTTTATAGAGGTATGATTAGTTCATTAATATTTTTGTGTCATGGTAGGCCTAATTTAGAATATGAAACTTCATTTTTATCAAGGTTTATGCAAGAGAAAAGGTAGTTACATCTTAATGCTTTGAAGCATCTTTTGAGGTATGTTAAAGAAATAACTAATTTTGGCATTATGTACATTCATGGAGATAGAAAGTTTTATGGTTTTTCTAATGCTAATTGGGGAGGAGATGGAGTTGATCATAAGTCAACTTCTAGTTGCTTTATTTTCATGGTTCTAATCATATTTATTAGAAGACATAGAAACAAACTAGTGTGAGCCTCTCATCATGTGAGGTAGAATTTATTGCTATGGCTGAATGTCTTTAACATGTTTTATGGTTTAAAAAGTTATTTTCTTAGTTGGGTTTTGAAGTTGAGCTTTGATTTTCCATGTTGTTGGATAATATAGTAGCCATTTAGTTGTCTAAGAAGCACATAATTCATAAGAAGAGCATGCACATTAACATCCAATATTACTTTATCAAGCATGAAGTAAAGAAGGGCATAATTAAGTCCACACATGTTCAAAGTAGTGATCAAGTAGCAAATTTACTAACTAAACCATTGCAAACTTATCTTGACTATCTTTTGAACATGATTGGTATGTACAAAGTAGATGATGAGATGAAAAATATTTAAGTTTCTAATTCAGCTATTCTTATACCAATTTCAACACTAAAGGAGAGAATATTGAGTATTGTGTAGTGTAGAAATTGTTTTCTTCTACTTTGAATAATTTTAAAAAAACGTTGTTTGGGTTAGTTGCATTTTTAATTGTTAAAAGTTTTTTATCATGTAATGTTTGTTTTAAAATTAATTTTTTCTAGTAGTTAGTGGTCAGTTATGATAAGTTTAACTTCTAGTTGAGTTTGTTTTTTTATAGAAGTAGTTAGAAGATCTACCTTATTGTGTAAAAAAAAAAAAGCTTGATATAATGTTTTTTCAAAAAATAATGAAAGAAGTTATCAGTTCTCATATTTCTAAAGTTTTATTTCAGTTTTAATTTTTTCAACTAAATTTTCCAATGATTTGATTTTCATAGTTTAGTTTCTTGACTTCTTAGTGATGAGTGGCGAGGTAACCCTACACTCAACCATACGAATATGAGCGTGTACGTGTGATCCGGTCGAACTCCGCAGACTAAATGCCTTAACGCCACAAGAAACACTTGGGGTTAATCGTTCGTTGTCTTCCCAGGCTTGCTTGTATGTGTCACGGTGTATGGTTAAGCAAGTCTAAGGTATATGATTTT
>MNCI01030414.1:18190-35258 GCA_015680685.1 Gnetum montanum | reverse complement strand
TACAAGATTTTATTCCTATGATAGCTAAACAAGTGAGGCATAAAATCTCACTTAATGCTACTTTAATCCTTCTATGAGAGAGAAAATATATTAAGAAACATGATAAAGGCAATTTTGATTTTGTTGTTATGATAACAGCTACTACTAATCATGATTATGTGATGTTTGAACTTCCTACAGGTTTGTTAAGCTCGAAGGAAAAGTTTTTTAAGGTATTTAAGAAGAAATTGGATGGACTACGACTAATGAAAAATGTACAATATCAAATTGACTTCATCCATGATGCTACCATTCCAAACATAAGAGCTTATATATTGTCATCAAATCAAAGCACTGAATTGCAAAGTTACTTGAAAAACTTTTTATGAGGGAATCCATTTCACCTTATTTAGTTTTATTGGTGCTAATTCCAAATAAGAATAATGATGAATTAAGGATATGCATTGATTCTAGGGTAGTGAATAGGATAATTGTAAGGTATAGGTTTCTAATTCCAAGGATGGATAATATCCTTGATATCCTTAACAATGTAGATATTTTTAGAAAATTTGATTTGAAGAGTGATTACCATCAAATCTAAATCAAGCATGATGATGAGTGAAAGACATATTTCTAAACATTGGATGGATTGTTTAAGTGGTTGGTGATGCCATTTGGGCTCACCAATGCACCTGGTACATTCATGAGGTTGATGCATGATTTATTGAAGGAATTGATTGGTTAGTATTATATTGTTTTTTTAATGATATTTTGATGTATAGCTCTAATAAGTAAAAGAACTTGGATCACTTGAGAAGGATGTATCTTAAGTTAACAAAGGCACATCTAGTAATCAATGTGAAGAAAAATCATTTCTTCAAGAGGGAATCCACATACTTGGATGATATGATTTCTACAAATCATATTCTAATGCATGCTACAAAGGTAAAGGCTATTACGGATTGTCCAACTCCTAGGAATATTGGGAGGTAAGATCATTCCTTGGTTTATTAGCTTTTATAGATGGTTTATTAAAACTTTTAGTGGTATTTTATGGCCTATGTTTACTTTGTTGAAGAAAAAAAAGAACCTAGGTGGAATAATGAAATCCAAGGGAGATTAAACTTGTTGAAAGAAAAGATTACTAGTGAATCAATGCTTGTAATTCGAAATTTTCAAAAGTGTTTCTAGGTGGAGGTGGATGCAAGTGGAATTTCCATTAGTTGATTTCTTTCACAAGAAAATAGGCCTGTGGCTTTCTTTTCTAAAATGTTGAATGAGTTAAGGAAAAAATATAGCATATATGAGAAGGAGTTGTATGCTATTCTTCAAGAAATCAAATATTGGAGTGATTACTTATTGTCCTAGAAATTCACCTTTATGGTAGACCATAAAGCATTTCAATTTTTAAACTCATATAAAAAGTTGACTACAAAGCACATGAACTAGGTTAAACAATTATAGGAGTTAAATTTTATATCAAATCATAAAAGTAAGAAATCCAATGTAGTGGCTGCTTTATTATCTAGGATGTATGTGGTGAATTTTAGCATACTTCATGTGAAAGGTATGGGTGAATTCGTGTCTTTGTATGAGCATGATGATGATTTTGGGAAGGTTTGGAGGAGCTTCAAAATTCCATTGATGAATAAGATAAACTAATGAAGGGAGTGTCATATTTATGATGAACTATTATTTAATAATGAAAAGGTATGTGTTCCTAATAATGATGTTTGAGATGCCTTGTAGTAGCATGACAAGCCACATGGACAAGGATAAAACATTGGAACTTGTGGGTAGGTACTATTTTAGGCCTATTATGATAATAGAAGATTTGAAATTTATTGAGTACTTTACTTTTCAAAACTTAAAAAAAGTTAAAGACATAAATGGATACTATATGCCTTTGCCAATTCCTAAAGGTTCATGGAAATGTATCTAAATGAATTTTTTAAGTGGTATTCCAAAAAACCAAAAGTGAAAATGATGAAGTTTTTGTTATGGTTGACAAGTTCTCCAACATAACACATTTTATTCCATGTAAGAGTGTGAGTGATGCTTCTCATGTGGTAAATTTATTTTTCTAGCATGTTGTGAAGTTGCATGGTATTCCATTGATTATTATTAATGATAGAGACTTCAAGTTCACAAGTTATTTTTAATGGACCCATTTAAAACATTACCATGAAAATTCATGTTGTAACTTGTAACCTTCATACTCCAACTTGAGGCAAAATTTTATGGTAAATATAAGGTTTGTAACCCCATGAGTTACAATCTTGCATACTTTAAATTTTTGGGATTCAAAAATGACTCACAAGTTGATATTGCATCACTTCCCAAGTAGGAAATGTAATGTCATGTCTATGTTTGGACATGGGAAGGCTGAAAATGCCTTGGTAACTAGCAAATTTTACATTTTCATGGGTTTTATAGTAGTCATGACCTTTCCTACAATTGATCTACACACACCCAGGACTGGAGTTGTTGGGTTTTCCATTTTCCTAGTAATGGCTAGCATAGTCTTCATAATTTCTAGCAGCCACAACATGGCTAGTGTGGTCATCACAAATTCTCATCAATCCTTACATGGACAACATATGTATCATATTTTGTGGCAAATCTCAACAATGACAACATAGCTCTTCAAGACCAACATAGTTGAGGTGAAGCTAGCATAGTAACAAAAGTCCATTTACTACTTATAGTATCCAGTATGGTTTTGATGTTCATGTGGTATCAAAACTTGCCATAAATGGATAACTACATTGAAAATAATTACTTGCTACACCTACAACTGACACCAATCTATTAGCAATCATGGTAGGAAATTTGCAACAACAAATTGAATACCGGGAACCTATTTAAATCATATTTCAATACATTAAAAGGAATTTTTGGAAAAATGGCAATTAGATGAGCATTAGACACACTTTGTGCATTTCCCAACAAAAAAAGGTAAATCATTTACCCATCACTTTTTATAACCAACATAGTGGATCCACATCTAAGAACTTGCAAGGAGTTTTTGGAGGTTGGATCCTGGAAGCACTTGGATCATGCAACCAAATACAAAATATAAACTATTAGTTTGATCAAAATTTAGGTTTCATTTAGGCAACTCCTTGTGCATCTAGGCACACACTTGTATAGCTTGAAACTTTGCTCTTATAGTATTTTCATTATTTTATTAAAAATCTTCATTTCATTTATCTATGCAAGCTCATTCCAAGTTTAATTTTAATGCTTTCTCTTAGATAGGATTTGAATTTTTATTGAAAAGGTTTACACTTGTTAACACTCCTTAAGTCCTTGGGTAATCGACAATACCATCCAAGGTGCTTTGGACCCTCTTCTCAGAGGTCCTTGGGATCCAAAGTTAAACTATTCCACCTAGGATTTTAGGTTTTTCAGAAACTAAATTTCCTAGACATTATAGTTTCTGGCACTAAAAGGAGGGCCATCATCCAAATTCTTAGCCCAAAAACATTTTTCAAAATTAAATCTTCCACATTTTTCACTCTGGAACCTACAAATATCTACCATGAAATCCAACCTCGGTGTTTAATTCCCTACAACTAATATAACATAGTTGTTGTGGATGAATTATTTTTATACATTATTTTCACAATAGTTTTTGGATTCTTTGAAGCCAATGTAGTCTACATTAAAACCTCTATCTTTTGATTCTTGGAACATACAATTGGTAACTATGGATCAGCATAGATTCATACAACCACCCAAATCCATCTGCTATGAAATTTTGCAGAAAGATAGTATAGTTACTTCTAGGACTCCAAAGTATTCCTTGGTAAATCCAAAAGTTTACATTTATTTCTTTAAAATAAGTGCACCTCCTTTAGGGGGAAATATTCCCAATTGGGTTATACCAAAAAAAACCATCTTCCACCACCTACCCTATCATAGTTGGCTATGCAATATAGTGCTCTACTACACATCCTCCAATGTAGATCCTACTAGTAAAGCTAGCGTAGTTGGTATTATCAACTTAAAAAATATCACCATTTTCCTAAGTGTAGTATATACCATTCCCACTACAACTTGCATTGCATATGTAGTTGCAATTTCAACTATTTTTCTAATGATAGCTAGTTATATCTTTGGGAAATTACACATGCTAGAATTTTGGTTTAATTAATTAAAAATTAAATCAAACATCCCCATCTTTCCCCTTTTACCAAACTACCTAGCATAGTTTTGGTATACCAATTACATTTTCTCATTTCCATAAACCCTAGCATTGCTTTTTTAAGATTTCTAGTGTATCATTTAAAAAATAACTATTTTTCTTGTTGCACAAGAAAACCCAGTGTAGTTTCCATAAAGGGAAAATACATGAACAACCTTTAAAATGAAAACCAAAAACTTACTATTTATCTCCAACATATTTTTGGAAAAATACTAGCATATCTTTCCAAAACCCAACATATTACAAATAACCATCTTTTTCATATTTAAATTTTCACAATTGTTGGTCTTTTCAAACCCGAGCTTAGTCTTATAAACCCCAGCTTAAATTTTTTTGGTCAAGCTTGGTTTTATTGTTACTAGTTCATCCATTTTCACAAATCAATTATGCTACCACTAAACCTTGCATACATGGCATCTAGCCAAGATGTAGCTTTCATCTATGACCCAAAAGATCTCATAGTCATAGAGTGAAGGCAATCACTTCGACAAAGGTGTAAGAACCTAGACTTTGTGGTCATCAATGAGGAGTTATATAACTTCCTCTATCCCAAGATGCAAGTCAAGTTCCTCATACCACAATTCAAATCTAATGCTAAGCATCAATTCAAAAGAGTACATTCCATCACCATATGACAAAATCCCCCTCACCAATTTTTACACTCCCATGCTCATACAACTAATAGATGTTGATGAGTTTAGTAAGAAAATTAGCTTGAAGGATCACCAAGAGGAATAAGATGAATTCAAGGTAGAGGTGAAGCTAGACATATTTATCAGAAACCTTTTCCAATAGTTAGCTTTCCAAGCAACCACCTCTACATCTATACCCCTACTATCCCTTGTAGGGTAAGCACCTTAGTCTTCTCCTACCTATTCAATCATGTTTAGGTAAACACCTGGCATGGCTTTGCACCAATCCTATCCTATTTTCCAATTAGCCTCCTTGTCATCAATGTCCTTTGCCACATAACCTCACACTATTCATCTAGCCTCGATGATTTCTACCTCACCATCTTCCTTTGTCATATCAATGGGATTCTCATTGGGACCCTAAGCAACATAGGCCTCTTATACTCTGTTTGCCCCCTTCAAACCACATATTCCAACTCGAACATCTTTTTCCTTAATTAACCCACATGTGATGATAATCACATGACCTCTTCCCTTTATGTCAATTTTAATTATGCAATCTCAAGCAATTCAACTTCATCCACAACCATCAACACAAACATTCTAGCCTACACAGTTGTCCCAAGGCTTTGAACAAGCCTTCCAAATGATCTAAGACCTTACCAAAGATTTATAAAAGCTCAAAGCTAGTATAACTCAAACCATCAAGGGTTTATACTTTTACCAAGATGATCCTATAAGTCATATATTTCCTCAAATAACCTTACCCACAAGCATGCACATACTAAACATCACCAAATACAATGTTGAAGGGGATCCCAATGCACACTTGGTCACCTTTTGATCTATGTGCCTCTTTTTGCAAGCTTGACCACATATGACATTGAGGATTTTACCCATGTCCCTTAAAGGAAAATCTATAGATTGGTATCAAATCTTGTCTACAAGTTCTATCTCTTCCCTTGAAGACTTAATAATCCAATTTATTAACTGCTTTAGATACACCTTGAAGCCAAATGCCACATTGGATAAACTGATGAAGGTGAACCAGGGGCCACTTGAACTAGTCAAAAGATTCATTCAAAGGTAGACCTCAATATTTAATGATATTCCTAATTCTATTGCTAAAACTCATCTCTTGCCCATCTACAAGGGAGTAGTAAATGACTTTTATCAAGTCAAAGCTTTACTAGCAAGAGCCCCAATCACTCAGCTAATCCTTTTTGCAAACTAAGAACATTAAGGAGGTAGTTGAGGCTAACGACAATCAAAACTATATGCCATATAAAAACAAACTTGCAGAAGGAATAGTAATAAAATTAGATAAGAACATACAACCATGGACATAGTTACAAAAGATTCAAAACAAGAGGAAAGATGGGGACTAGCACCATGAACAAATCTGAAGACTCATTGCAACCATTCACTTTCTATGCTCCAAATCAACCAAGATCAAACTTTGGATGAAAGTATAGGTCTAAGTACACAAGGTTGCCCATTAACCCCTATGATCTTTTATAACAATCTCTTAAATACAATCATATATAACATAACCAACTATCTACAGAAGCTTGTAAAAGGTAGGGTCATCTTCGTGACATAGCTAAAGATCCAACGTTAGTGACTAAAGATGATCCAAAGCTACCAAGGTACTTTATACTAGATAGGTATTGCCATTATTCTCAAATGGACGGTCATGACATCGATTTTTGCCTAGCATTAAAGGATGACCACCAAAAGATGATAGACTATGGAGAGTTGGTGTTGAATGAGCCCAACCCTCCAAGAACCAACAACAAATCTTACACTATAGCCTCATTGATAAAAGTCAAATGGTCTAATCCTCCTAGGAAAAAATCTATCATCAAAGTAGCACCATAGCACCAAAACAAAAAGCCTAGAGAGTCCTTCATCATATGAGTACCACCTTCTCTAGACCCTATGAAGCCTTTCACCATACATGTTCCATCTTCAATGGCATCAACTTCACAACCCAGAATATGAGTTTCCAATCCTCTAGAGCCTAAGGAACCATTCATTAATCATATTCCTCTATCTTAAATAAGTAAAATCATGAAAAACCATGGCCAAAGGACACCTATAGTGGTCCATAACTCAAACATTAGTGAGAAATCATCATTATAATAGCAACAAAATCAACCTATCATCAAATCCATGACTATGATAACTAAAGGTATCCAACAACAAAAGGCTTTAAGACAAGCTAACCCATCTAGACCTGCATCAAGATTAGCTAGATTCATGAATAATGGAACCAAGGCACCCATGTCAAAACATAAGCCACAAACTCTAGAAATATTGGAGGAAGTTAAAACCACTAAGGCTGAAACATCATATGCCAACTGAAAGGGTTTTCTTGCATCAATGAAACAAGTCAAATGATCATTAAAACAAAAGAACATATCACTAAACTTATACTACTTGGTCATGACCTCTCCTACTCATAGGGATGCACTAGCTCAAGTCCTTACTTATATCCTTATGCCCAGAGACATGCTTACTAATATAAAGTTGACTCACTCTATTATTAAGCAAGCTTCACCTAGGCAAAATAGGCATCAATCAATACTCAAATTTCATGATAGTGAGGTGAAGATTGATTTTTGAAATGGGAAAGCGCTACCCATCCCTCTCCTTATTACCATACATGTTGGTAGGTACAAGGTTCATTGTGTCCATGTGGATGATGGGGTGGCAACTAATGTGATACCATTTTCCATTATTGACAAGTGAGGCTTATCTAAGAACATCAAAGAAACTACTACCTCAGCATTATAGTCCTTTATTAGGTTACTACTAGTAGTGCAAGGTTTCATCTTTTTAGATTTCATATCCAGTGAGTAATTCCCTACATTTACCAACTTCCTAGTGGTTGAAGAAACACACAGCTTCAACTTGATCTTAGGAAGGTCATGGTTGGCAAAACTTCACATGGTCTCATCTCCTATACACCAGAATATCCATTTATCATATGAGGGAGGGAAAATTGTAATCTATGGTTGGTACCATTAGTTAACTATGTCAACATAAACCAAGTTTTAGAGGTGGAGTTTCAAGAGAAAACTCCTCATGCTCAAAATAGATCCAAAAATAATGAAAATAACACCAACTCTATAGCACTAAATTGTCAACAACAATCCCCACAACCTATCTTGTTGAACAAGAGAGATGGTGAGCACAAGATCATTCCAAAGGAACTCATTGATCTATTGAATATTAAGCAACAATTTCATAGTAAATGTCTTATCCATTATTTGGTTAATGGTTGATTGTTTACTTTTGCAACATTATGTCATGTTTTGATATTAGCTCTACCCTTGT
Organism: Gnetum montanum; assembly: GCA_015680685.1. Lineage (NCBI taxonomy): Eukaryota > Viridiplantae > Streptophyta > Gnetopsida > Gnetales > Gnetaceae > Gnetum > Gnetum montanum. The sequence goes on along the minus strand of MNCI01030414.1, from coordinate 27,095 downwards.
ATGCTTTTTCAAGAGCATCCCATACATTCTAGAAAATTATGGACCTCTACCCTCTATGGCCTAAAACTAGCAATATTATGCCTTACTAAGGCCTAAAACTGGCAACATGATGGCTTGTTATGGCCTAAAATTGACAATATTATGGCCCACCAAGGCCTAAAACTAGTAAATTAGTGGCCTCTATGCCTTTTACCTCTCCTGTATGTACAATGTAATTTACTACACCTTATTTTACACCTTTGTATTTCATTGTCAAACATTTCTTCGTAACTTTGCATTTTATAGTCATTTTAACTTGTAGCCTTTTATACCAAAAATGAAAAAAATAAAGAAAAATGTAAAGGATAAAAATTAATCAAAATTTATCCTCTTTAACAAGAAAAACTAGTGTATAAATTTTCTACCATAGCTTAGATTGACTCTCACAATTTATACATAGTTTAGGATGGTCATTAAAGCTTATACAATGCCTAGGATATTTATGTCATACAGGTGGTTTTTCACTAGCTATCTTAAGATCTAATGACTTAGTAATCAACTAGTGGAAGTGCATAAGCCTAGGTCATGACATACAAGAAAGATGTAGCCACTTTTCAGCCTATAAAACTTGAATCTAGGCCTTGAAAGCTAGGCAAACTGAGAAACTACAATGGCTAGAGTAGTTCTAGCATAGTTGCTCATACATGTGGATTTTCACAAGCTTCCTTGAATCTAAATGACTCACACAATCAACTAGTGGAATCCTAGAGTCCTAGGCATAACATAAGCCCAATACATAACTAGTTTTCAGCAACTAAAAGCTAAATTCAAGCCTTGAAATCTAGACAAACTATGAAACTATGTTGGCCAGCATAGTTCCAAGGTAGTTGCTCATATTGATGGACTTGCCTAGCTTCCTTGAGTCCAAATTACTTAAAAATTGATTGGTGGAAGTACAAAGGAATAGGAAATGTTATAATCATAGGATATGGCTACTATTTATCCCATAAAATATAAATTCAAGACTTGAAAGCTGGGTAGACTAGGCAACTACACTAGCTAGCATAATTGCTCATACAGGTGGCATTTCAGCATCTTCTTTAAGTTCAAATGACTTTAAAATCAACTGGTGAAAGACAAGAGGCCTATGGAATAACATAAGCCTAAGATCTAACCACTTTTCAACTCATAAAATTTGAACTTAGGCCTTGAAGACTAGGAAGATTAAGAAACTATGCTAGCTAGTGCAATTCTAGCATAGTTGCTCATACAAGTAGTTTTTCACCAGCTTCCTTAAGTCCAAATCACTCAAACATAGACTAGTAAAAGCCTAGTGTCCTAGGACATGACATAAGCCCAAGATCTAATGACTTCTTAGTGACTAAAACCTAAATTCAGGCCTTGAAAGCTAGGCATACTAAGGAACTATGTTGACTAGTGTAGTTCCGACATAGTTTCTCATACATGTGCATTTCACAAGCTTCCTTAAGTCCAAATGCTCCAAACATTCAACTGGTCGAAGCCCAGAGGCCTAGCACATGACATGATCCTAAGATCTAACCATTTTTCAAACTACAGAGGATGCAACCCCCATTGGTAAATGCTCTTGTCTAATGCTTATTTCTTCAACTACTTCGTTAATGCCTGCTACGCTAGATAGCGTAGCTTAGGGTAGCATCTACTTTAAGCTAATCTATTTTGAGCTAATGCAAACATGTTTTTTGGCTACCAGAGGAAGAAGAAGAAGAAGAATAAGGTGACGAAGAGGTGTCAACCCCTAAGATGGGGGCGACAAATAAAGACACAGAGGCCTGAGTCTTAGAAGAGAAGGCCTCGGTCAAGAGGGAAGGAGCTCCTGCCACCAAGGCAGGGGCTCTTGTCATTGGGCAGAATCCTCCTATTAACGAGGAGGAAATTTTTGGAGATGAAGAGGAGTTTCCCGTGAATAAAGGGGATGCTAGTGCTTCAAAATGAAAAGCATCAGTAAATAAAGGAGAAGTCTACATCGATGCGAAAGGGACTTCTACTAAGGCTGCTGCCATCACTCTGAATTAGAAGGGAGGGGAACTACAATTAGAAACTGGTGAGTTTAACGACATATCCACTTTGTCATAGCCCATTTTGGTCATTACTGACATGCTTAGTTGTATGAAAAATACCACTATTCATATTGCAGGACCTCCTCTGATTTGTGTGAAACCATGGGCCGAGGCCCCTGATAAGTTTACATTTATGCAAGGGGTCATTGATGACATGATCGACTATCTTCAACAAATTGACCCTGAAGTGGGTAAGTAGTAGTGCTAGGTGCTCTCATGTTGCTATGCTAAAGTTCCTGAATTCGTTAACCTTGCTATGCTAATGCAACTGATATGCTTTTTTATATTGTGATAGCCTCTCAACTCAAATGGGACCTGGCACTACCTTTGAAAGTTGGTGTCGTGCCTACATTCCCTCCTGAAGTGATCGAGGTGCCTCATCATGCATACAACAAGGCTAGCAAATTTTCTCTACACTCAGCTTGCTCCTTGTGGGAGTACAAGCACGTCAATGAAGACCTGTGGAAACAGGTCCAAAAGGCTGAGAGAGAGAAGGTCGACCTCAGCGTCGAGGTGGAAGACCTAAAATCAAGGAATGAATTCCTCATAGCTTGTGATACTAACAATGAGGACTGTGCATAGCTGTGATAGATCATGCCAGATTTTGGATAGTCATGCGTCAGAATAATGAAGTCACCCATGAAATAATAGAACAGCAGATGCAAATGGACTTTTTGGCCCAGAAGAGTCAGGATTGGAAAGATTTTAGCGTCAGGGTTTACGAATGGGAGCAGTCCCGGAATACCATAAACACATGTATAAATTGGAATGTGCCACCTATTGTAAACTGTATAGGGATGCCTCTGTGGAGGCATTTACCTATAAGGCATTTGTAGATGCCATTGGTGTTTCTGAGGCTTATGAAAAGTTCAAAGAGTAGGTAAAGGTTACGGAGTCTCCTAAACGAGATGTGGACCTTCCCACGGGAGAGACCGCAACCACCTCCTTTTCTCCAGGACCATCAAGATGGATGACCATCAAAAAGGAGAAAGTTGTTTCAGACACTGAACCTAGCAATAGGCGTTGGGTAGATATCACGATAGAGGAGATCTAGCACCGCCTCGGGCTTGATTTAGACTAGATACCATTCGAGATAGACGTAGGTCCTTCTCAGGTTAGTTACTTTCTACTGTATTACTACTTATGTTCTGTTGTAGCTTGCACATATTGCCTTAGCTGACTACTTCATTCCTACGATGTAGGTTCCAGATGAGGGCATAGGGCCCGCAGGAGGAAGGAATGAAGAGGTAGTGGGGGATGATGTAAGGGAAAGCAATGCAGAAGGGGTGATGTAGAAGTGAATGATGAAGATGATGTAGGTAGAGACAACCCATGATAGCATGGGATTTTTTCTTTGAAATTTTGAATTTTTGTAAAATTTTTGTGAACATTGTCTAAAAGGCAAAAGTCTTGAATAAAGAAGAGAATTTTGGAAAAGGCATCGATCCCATGCTAACTAATGCATTATTTACGTGCTAAGTTTTATGTAGAATTTTCATGCTTTTATATGCTAGTTTTAGGCCATTTTGATTCCCTACTAGTTTTAGGCCATTTCGGGCCGTAGCGTTAAGCATAGTTTTAGGCCATTTCAGGCCGTAGCGTTGACAATATTTTTAGGCCATTTTGGGCCATAGCGTTGAGCATAGTTTTAGGCCATTTCAAGCTGTAGTGTTGAGCATAGTTTTAGGCCATTTTGGGTCGTTCCATGTTAAAGAGATGATACAATAACGATTTGGAGAGTGGCTAACTGGTAACTAACACGGGTGCAAAGTAAAAAGGAGGTGAATGCACAAGGGATGACAACTAGGTATGAAGTAGTGGGGTTGCTATGCTATGTGTAACTACTTCTTGATCCATCATGGGTTAAGCGAGATGTAAGGCCAAGGCACTTTGCTAGGACCTTCATCCACATCATTGTCCCCCACTTGGAAGGGCAACTCATCCCACATGCTTTCGTTTTGAAAACTGGCTTGCTGAGCTTATTCCCCTGCTGGATGGTTAGTGCGTGCATAAGAAGGTGCTTCATTCTCAGAGGTTATGACCTCTGAGCCCTGCTCCATGTCTACATTATTGATAGCTTGTGACACTACCTTATCACCATGGATCACCACCTCCTTACCTGTGTAGGGGAGATGGATCTCCTAATGAATGGGTGAAGAGATAGCCCTAAGTTGTGTTAGCCATGATCTCCCCAAGATCAAGTTAAACCTAGGCATTTCCTTGACCATGATGAATGTTGCATTCATGGGGAATTGATCCCCTACAAAGTCTATGTGGACTATGCCCTTCACCACAACCCATGCCCCATTGAACAACCTCAGACATGACATCATTGTGGGCTTGATCTGGTTAACCAAGCCCAACTTTTCCACTATAGGAAAGGGGATGAAATTCATGGTAGCCCCATCATCAATGTATACCATTCGAATCCAGTGTTGGATGACCCGAATTGTGATGAACAAGGGTGCTGTAGTCACTAGGCCCCTTTCAGGATCTTCCCTAATGGAATTATCACTGAAAGTCAGTTGAGATGGTTCTAGTTCTATAGGCGTGGGAGGAATCATGACTGAATGGATTGCTTTCTCTTCCGCCAACATGTCTTCATTGACCAAAATCACCATCAACATGCAGACCAGAGCTTCATGGTGTGAGAAAGATGTCATGATTAGATCGTACAAGTTCAACGTAGTGTTCTTTTGTTTCAGAGCTTGTTCGACCTAATTAAGGACATCCAAGAGGTCCTGGCCACCCCCCTATTTACTATCTTTCTCCCCTTCTATTCGTCCCAAGAGATGAATTTCCTAAGGAGGGGTGGTTTCAGATATGGGTTCAGACCCCTTTTGGTGGGGCGGCGCATAGTGCGTAGTTGTAGTAATGTCCCTCTTTGGTGATGAGCTTGTAGATGTAGGGGGTGAAGACATGGGCTTGGAAATACCTGGGGTGGTGCTTCCTTTTGATGTCTTGCTCGTGAAACACACTTCTCATTTTTTACGATGAGAAGATTGTTCAGCCACCTTGCGCGGGATAGGGGCTATTGAAAGAGTTGGCCCCCTGATGACAAATGGAGCTAGTGGTGTTAACAAGAAGGGTGGTTTGGTTTTGCTAATAGGTGGCATAGGGGTGGATTCTTGGGGAGGCACCCTCAGGACAAACAGTTGCTGCGAGCTTTGATCAACCGCTCATTGTGCTAGTGCACTACGCCGAGGCATGGGGACCACGAATGGTTGCTGGGGTAGCCTAGGATCACTATCAATATCAACGGTGTTGATAACATAACCAAAATTGTTGGTGTTAAGGGGGTTGCTTTTGTCCAACACCAATTTTCCCTGATCAATCATCCTTTGGATGTCATCCTACAACACCATATAGTAATCTGTATTGTGACCACACTGTTGGTGGTAGTCATAGAACTGATCCAACCTGAAACCTTTAGGAATAGGAGGCTCATTGGGCAAGGCCAAGGAGGGGTTCCTAAGGAGATCTCAATAGCACTGATGTTTCCTGATTCCCTCCTCCAACATCTGCTTGTGTTGAATGTGCCTCACTGCCAATAGTTACTTCAAAAGCTCTGAAGGCTTGAGAGGAAGTGGGGTATACTTTGAGCGATCTTTATGCTCAAAGTTTGGTTTGGATTGTGTAGATGTTTTGGGAGTAGGTATGGCAGGTTGCGGTGTGTGGCCCTGCTTGGGCATGGGATTAGCTGCAGATGTGGCCAGTTTCTTATTGTTCTTGCTACCGTTGTTATTAGGTTTGGGCTTGGCTTCGGTTGCCACAGCGGCCACTGTGGCTATTGGGTCCTTACCCTTGTCCTTCTTTGTGAAGGTGTTCTTGTAAGCCACATAGGCCGGGTCTTTGCTTGTCTCAGCCACATCTTGTATGCTCTTAGTTTAAGCAAAATTCTAAATAAGACTGCAAGGAGCGAGGTAGTACAGTTTAGACTTGATGAAGTCGTTTACTGCACTCTTAAAGACAGCCAACAAGTGGGCCTCCACAATGGGCTCATGAATTTCATTAAGGGTTGTGCTCCAGCACTAGATGAACTTTTGGACCAGCTCGAGGGGATCCTGCTTCACGCTCATCAGCTGATCTAGTGTGATTTCTGGCTTCAATTTATACTTGAAGCACATCATGAATTGGGTCAGAAGATCCTCTAGAGTTGAAATAGATGAGCATGGCAATGCACAATACCAATCCAAAGCTTTCCTGGCTAGGGACATAGCAAAGATATGGATAATCGTGTGCAACCACTATTGCAACAGGAGGAATTCAGACCTAAAGGTGACAAGATGTGCGTTGGGATCTCCCTCCCCATTGTATTTCATGATGTGTGGGAGGGACATCCCAGGGGGTAGCATCAGTGCAGGGATGGCAGGACTGATGGGGTCATCCTGGTAAAAGTCCATGACCTGCACCGTGTCAAACCCGACAGCCTTAAGGTGTTTTATCTCTTCAATAAGGGTCTAGATAAGCTGGAATGCTTAGTCTAGGCCCTGGGATGATGTGGATGGCTAAGGAACTACCAAGGCAGCTCCTATTTGTGGAGTGGTGAGGGCAGCAGTGTGACCCACCACTAATACCATTAGGGTGGTCCCCACGGATGGTCCTACCTGCATTGTCCACCACTCAGTAGGTGATGTTGTTAGGGTGGCAACCATGGATTGGGCTATGGGATAAACTGTTTGCGTAGCCAGTGGGATAGACCATAGCCTTGCACTGGGTTGTACCATTCGCGGTATTTTGTAGGTCTATTGGTAAATGTGGTGAGACATCTGCGATGGTAGTGTAGTAGGGGGAGTAGTGAATGGGGTCCACCATGTTGATTGGCCTGGGCCCACTGCCGATGGTTGGAAAGATGTAAATGCAGGAATGGAAATGGATGCTGTGTGCAACTATGAAGTAGGCATGGTGTGAACATGTGGCAGGGTAGTCGTGATTGGTGTGTGATGTGCTACAGGAATGGATTGATGAACGGTTTGCAAAGGAATAGTGGCTGCAAACGAAACAGGTGAAACATGCAAGAAAGGGCATTGATACGCCAAGGGATTAACATGGCTACCCATTATAGATGTGAAGGCATAGGTGTGATCATGAAGGAAGCGACAATAGACAATGGGTTGGTCCAAAAAGACTGGGTGGGAGGCACTATGATGAGGTTGGTTTGACCTCCCCCATCGAAATGGGAATCAAGTTCCTCCTGTCCATCTTGGAAGGCATCCTCATGGTTAGACATTGTGTCCTATTTCTCCCTAAGTCTAGCCAACTAGATCAGCTAGTCTAGATGCCACTGATTCATCTATGTCAAGGGTATGGATGCGTCAAAAGTGGGAACAAATTCCTTCCCATCGTAATAAGCGAACTCGAAGTTATGTTTCTCTTCGAGTTCATGCATATCCAAGGGTAAATTTTCCTGCACCTTTGCACAGAGGAAGTTGTAGCATTCATGTTGCTAGGCCAAGCCCTCAGGTCCTCAGTTTTGGATCTTAAGGGATCGACATGTTTCCAGCATCGGGTTGAGTGGTTGTTTGACATCTGTGATGCCTTGAACCATGATGGGAACCTTGACATTGAAGGTGTTAGCAACAGTGCTCAAGGAAGCCATTGTTACAAAGCTAAATAGTTCTATAATGAGAAAAAGCAAGGAAATCGAAAGGTAATCAAGAAGGCTTTATGTCTTGCCGGATTCCCAAGGAATCATCGGAGCGACAGATCTGTACCACACAATGTGTAAACAATTGCAAAAGGGTGTCATGTTTACGCTAGCACATGATAGGGTATAGAACACATGCAAGACTACCGTAAAACAAGCGAGTGAAATGGCGTTCGGAGGCCTTATGTCCTATAGGGTTCCGAGAGTACCGTCAAAGCAACTGATCTACACTGCACGATACGTAAACAACCACAAATGGGTGTTAAGTTTATGCTAACGAGTATGAGGGTGTAGAATGCTTATAGGACTACCGTAAAGGGCACCAAAAGGCCCTCCATCTAGCGCTAGAAAACTATAGCGACCAAAAACATCGGTGGCTGGAAAACATCGAGAGGTCGTCAGTCATGACAGTCTTAACCCTGAATCCATGTGAGGGTCGTGCTAGATAAAATGGAAACAGGGCACCCTGAACGGTTTGGTCTATTAGATAGGGACTTAGTCGATGTTAATATAACCTTTTGCAAATGGATAATTTGAAAATGGGACTTGCAACATAGAATAATCTTTAAACTCAAAAGAAACAGAAAACAATGTAAAATGCAACCATGAGCTAAAAAGCAAAGTAAAATGTAATTAGAAAATGCACCGCTTCAAGAATGTGAATTCACTCTATCAAGGTGGATACAATTGGTTGCACAGTGCTGAGGGGTGCAGGGATCCCAAGAGTAACCCAGACATTTAGAGTAAGATAGTTGTATGCTTGAACAAGGACTCAGGAGCCAACAATGCAAAATGTTATGATGGTAGCAGGAAAGAGCAGAACAAAAATGTCAAATGGGAGTGTTAACTAGTTATAGTATCAAATAAGATGTTTACAGTGCTCAGGAATATAGTGCTAACGTTTTGCTTTCTTGCTAGCCAATTCATCCTCCAGCTGACTGACTGAACTACTGGATGAATGACTAAAATGCCAACTTCCTCTTCCTGTTGCTCATTGGGGTATTTATAAGACTAAGGGAACGTGAAAGATGCAGTTTGGACGCTGATGAGTGGTGAGGTACCCCTACACTCAACCATATGAAACGAGCGTAGCACGCGCGATCTAGTCGAACTCCGCAGACTAAATTCCTAAACACCCCATGGAACACTTGGGGTTAATCATTCGTTGTCTTCCCAGACT
>MNCI01030412.1:50790-87755 GCA_015680685.1 Gnetum montanum | reverse complement strand
AAGAAATAATTTATACTCAATTAATGAACAACTGCATTGCCTAACTCTTATTTCTGAGATAAATAGTAGTAGGTTATGGCACAAAAGAATGGAACATTTAAGCTTAGGAAACATGCAAGCCTTAATCAAAGCCCAAAGTGTTAGAGGTATGCCATAGGTAGGTCAGTTGGAAGAGGTATGTTTAGCATGCCAACATGGTAAGCAAACTAGAGCTACTTTTAAATTAGTAAATTTTCATTGTAAGGATAAACTTGAATTACTATATATGGATTTATGTGGCCCATTTGATGTAGTTGGCTTTAATGTTAGAAGATATTTTTTCCTTATTATAGATGATTATACTAGAATGTGTTGGCCTACATGTATTGAGAAAAACTCCAACGTCTTTCAATGATTCAAAACATATTAAACTATGGTTGAAACTAAAACAAGACTTAAAATAAAAGCTATTAGGACTAACAATGGAGGTGAGTTCACCTCAAATGAATTTTATGAGCTTTGTAAAAATTCAAATATTAGGAGATTATTTTTAGCTGCAAGAACACCTTAGTAAAATGATGTTGCAAAGCACAAAAACAAGACTGTAATTGAAACGATTAGATCCAAGATGAATGAAAAAATGTACTAAAATATTTTTGGAATAAGATAGCTAGAACATCAATATACATCATCAATAGATGCTTCATAAGAGTTGATGATGGTAAGACTTCCTATCAAATATGGTATGGTAAAATAGTCAATATTTCAAAATTTCTTGTAGTAAGTGTTATATTAAGAGCCAAGATAGTATTCATAAGCTTGATAGTTTTTGTGAAGAAGGTCTATATATTGGTTATTATCATCAACCAAAAGTGTACAATTGTTTAAATTTGAAAACTTTAAAAATGGTTGAGACACCACATGTAAAGATTAATGAACAAGCAGAGAGTACTAATAATACAACTGAGGAAGGTATGGATGCAAAATAAGAAGAAGAAGATGATGGTGTGCTAACACCAGAATAAGCAAAAGAAACTAATGTTGAAGCAATTGGAATAGATGATGTAGAAAAAAAATGAGAGGCTACCCCTAATAGTGGCTTAACGAGGAGAATTCAAAGGTTCAGATTTATGGTAGATATTGTATATTCTTACTTAGATAAAGAACGAGGAAAAAAGCTAAAATAATAGATCATGGCTTATTATTATGCTATCTTGTTTTTTCCATTCCACTAATAGTTAGGGAAGCTCTTGAAAATAAGGACTAGAAGAATACCATGGATGAAGAGATGAAGTAGATTATAAAGAAAAATACATTGGAACTTGTTCCATGTCAAAAAGAAGTGAATGTTATTGGAACTAAACTTGTCTTGGTAAACAAATTGAATGAACATGGTGAAGTTACTTAAAATAAAGCAATATTAGTATCCAAAGGTTTTGCACAAATAGAAGGGATTGATTATTAGTATACGTTTACTCTAGTGGCAAGACTAGAATCTATTACAATGTTGTTAGCTTTTATAACTTATCAAGGGTTCAAACTCTACCAAATGGATGTAAAATCTACATTCCTTAACGAAGAGATAAAAGAGACAATGTATATAGAATAGTGAGAAGGGTTCATTAACATGTGAATGCCAAATCATGTATATCAGCTAAACAAGGCTTTATATGGTTTAAAATAACCACCTAGGATGTGGTAAGCCAAAATTGATTCATATTTAGCTACAAATGGTTGTTTGAGAGCTTCGTTGGATAATACCATATATATTAAAAAGGATTTTTAGTTACTCAAATTTATGTTGATGACATAATTTTTAGAGCAACAAGTTTGAGTCTAGGTGTAGAATTTATTGAAGCTATGAAATCCAATTTTGAAATGTCTATGATAGGAGAGCTATCTCATTTTCTAGGCCTACATAACCAACAACTCAAGAATGGAATTTTTATTTCATAGATAAAATATGTTCAACAAATGCTCAAATGTTTTAGCACGATAGAAGCTAAAACTTGTATGGATCCCCTTAACACAAATGTACATCTTTGCAAGGATGAAAAAGAGAAAAGCATTGATGCTTTAATGTATACATCCATTGTGGAAAGCTAACAGTATGCTATAGCTAACAGACTAGTCATAGGTTTTGCAGTAGGTTTAATATTTAGATATTAGTTTGAACTTAAAGAGTCACATCTAGTAGCAGCTAAAAGGATTTTATGGTATCTAAGAGGAACAACTAGTCATGCACTATGGTATCCTAAAAGAAAAAACTTTGAATTACAAGACTATACATATGCAGATTGAGTAGGAAATAGAGATGATTGGAAGTCTACCAATGAAAATTATCATTTTTTTGGTAATAGACTAGTATCATGGTTGAGCAAGAAATAGAACTCTATAGCCTTATTATCAACTAAAGCAAAATATGTTGTTTCCTCACATTGCTGCACATAGATCCTTTAGATGAAGGGAGTATTAAAGGTCTTTGTTATAACATTCTTTGACAAAATAATCACTCACTATGATAATAATGTTGCTATTTCTATCTCAAAAAACCTTTTCTTCATCATAAAACTAAACACATCAAGATCAAATATAATTTCTTAGAGATTAGGTAGAATTGTAAATGGTAAAACTATCATATATTTCTTCAAAAGAATAGAGAGAAGAGATATGTGGATTAATAACTTAGAAGGGGAGTTGAATAAGTTCCCTAATTAAAATTTCATTAGCCACAAAAGCATACCAAAATTTACGTGGTTTCCCAACTTGGGTACATCCACACTCAAAGGGTAGAATCTGTGCACACATTTGGACTTTGTTTCTTAAAAAAAAATTGTGGTTTGATGGGCACCACATGATGTACAAGCTTTGACCTCCAATCCAAAGTGTTTCATTGTTGTGAAACCACTTAACCCTATAAGGTCCTAACAAGTTCAGAATGTGGTTTCAAGGATCCCTCAAACTTTAGAAAATTAAGCTCCACTCTAGAGCCTTTTGATGCTTTAAAACCACTCAATCTCACAGGATCCTAACAAGCTTAATAAAGATGTCTTCTCACAAGAGGCACATTAACCCCTTATGGCTATAAGAAAGAAGGAAAAGAAAAAGAAAAGAATATGACTAAATTTACAAATCCTTGTACTTGAAGCTTAGCACAATTACAATTGAGAAAATGATGTTACAATGAAGAGGAAGAGTAGAATTGATTATAATAGATAATGAAGGGATTTTTGTGAATAGTGCTTGCATAGTTTCCAAGATTTTGACATCATCTTATAGCCTGAGAGTTTCCATAAATTTCTTGGAATTTGTACAATGTCTACCAAATGGCTAGTGTAGATGTCTACTTTGAACTTGATACATCTATCTAAGATTGTCCTTAATGCAGGAGAGACATCTACCTAGAAAGTGGGATGTCTATAGTGAGACATCCTTTGTTGAGGATAGACATCTACTATTTTTCCAAGGAATCTACTCAAATTTTAAAATTTTAATTCTAAGGCTTGCTCTTATTAATATGTCTTTTTGGTAGTCCTTGGAGCATCTTCATTTAACTTGTAGACTTCATTTTCATCCATGCTCTCATCTTGCTCATGTCGTCTTCATTTTGACATCTTGACATAGATCTCATTTCCTTGAGTCCTTAGATCTCTATGAGGAGTTCTTGTTCATGTCCTACAAAATCATCATCTATCACATACATTCTATATTCTCCATTTTTCTTAATGTTTTGACATACCAAAAGCTCAACACTCTTCTGCTTTTTGATGATATCTAAAACTTAAGAAAATGGGTTAGTGCATATTATGATAAACAATAAAAATAAATAAGATGTATAAATTCCAATGGTAGCCAAGGGTATGGCTGTATCATTGAGATAAAGATATAAAAACTCAAGATAATAGGTTCACCATAAGAAGGACAGACTAATAGAAACAAGAGATCTCCATAAACTATGTGAGGACCAAACCTATCTCCATAATATAACATAGCTAATGAATCCATATACCAAAAACATGAAGTTCACAAATATCTATACATACTATCCATACATATAAGCACATCACATACAAGAGCCATAATATAGTATTGATATCCATAACCATCCACAAAAGATCCACGAAAAGATCCATAATGTACAACTGCATACAATCCACAAAGTATCCAAAATTCTCCCATCTTTTGGACATCATCCAAAAGGAGGGACCAATGAAGGATCCTAATCACTAACCTTGGTAGCCTCATCAAACTCATTACTAGAAGCAGCAACTACATGAGAAGACTTGTAGGTATCCTCCTCATCATCGTCACTACTAGTGCAAGAGATGTGCTACTTGTCATCATTATTTGAAGATGGAACATGGACTAGAGTCCTACTAGAATGAAGCTTAACCTAGAACTAGGATGAAGAAGGTGGATCAGAAGGGGCCTATTGAGAAGGTGATGAATTTCCCTTTCGTTGATTTGTCATGGAATCCACTAGTCTCAACTAAGAAGAAGATCCAAAAATACTCTCAATGGCTTGCTGCTCAAAATTTTGTGGAGCATCATCATGAGGATGAGAACTAGGTCCAAGTTGCATAGGATTAGGATCCTCTCCTAGATTCATGTGGGTGGTGCATTAAGCTCCTTAGAATCATATGCATTTCTTGAGTCATATGTTCAGGATGGCCTAGTAGCTATCGAGTGTTTAGATGAAGCTAGATAGTCCTCCTTATTGTCTGATATGGAAGGAGTGGTAAACTCTTCAAACTACTACCCATCTAGAGGAAGAGGTACTCCTACTACATCCATTCCCTTACAAAGGTAAGAGAGGTTCCTACTAATCATCTTAATAGTACAAGCAAAAGGCTTTAGCATCTTCTTGATAGGGGATCTCATCTAGCCACCAATTGATTTGGACCTTCTCAACTGAGAAGAGGCTCGAGATGATGATGTAGATTCCTTATTTCTCTATTTTTGTGGCTTGGTGGTGGGTTCTACTATCTTAGCATGGATGGAGCTTCTCTTTTCTGAATACTCATCAAGGGTCCTCTTGCCCTTAAGCAAAGGCATATCAAGAATGGAAACATCTCTTTGACTATTTAGCAAACTAATGAGGTGAGGGTGCCTATAAATTCTCTCCCTGGTGAGTAGTCCCAACATGTCTCAACAAAGAATATGACTAAAGTCCAAAGGTTGACCAGTGAGAATGCAATAAAGAAAAAATTCTTGCATTGGTAGCAAATAGTTATAACTTTCTCCTTTTACAATAATATTATATAAAACAATGAGAGAGAGGATGAAAAAACCTAAAGCCATCTGACTCCTAAGAATTATCCCACTACATAGAGACACATACTACACAAACAAAGCATCACAAAATTCATCTTGGGAAATAGGAATCACACCATTCATGAAAATATCAGTCATGGAATGAATGGTGACCCTGTGAATGTTAGCATTGGATATCCCAAGAATTGCATTTACAACTTGAGGAGAAGCTTAAATCAACATCCCCCCAACCATGGAAGTTAAAGCCCCAAAAAAAGCATTTGTAATCATAATATTACTATAAAATTCCCTTATAAGGATTTCAAACACACAAAAATTCATTGAAATAAATGAGACCCAATTCAACACTTGAAAGAATGCCATTAATTCTTTCTAATGATTCTTCTAGAAGAAAAAAGATAGTTCATAAATAATAGAGAAGGTTCAAGTTACTTCAAATTGATGCTAGGCATTAATTAACCAAAATTGTGAAGTATAGGTACTTGCAATGTTGGAGGAAGCTCCCTTGGAATTTTTGCCCCTCCTTGATGATTACCTAGACATTCCAATATTCATGTGGACCATCAATTTGGAAGAAAAATGTACAAAACACCTTTGTTGAAAAAGACATAGTTATCTATCATTGGTCATCTAAGCTTGGACGTGGAAGAATGATGGAAAAATTAAGGTTTGGATTTATTTAATTATGGCCATCGAGGATTTATTATGAAAAGATAAACATCTACCTTATGGTATAGACATCTATGCTACATCTACCATGATCATAGATGGACATCTAACTTGGTATGTAGACGTCTAACTTCTTATGTAGACATCTCATGGTATACATCTATAGGTAGGTGTCTTAGTAACAAAGGTTTAGGGGATGGTTGCCAAGGACTATAGTCTTAAGAGATATTCAAAATGAAATGAAGACTTACCTCTACTTACCTTGATTACTAAAGGAAATGAATATGCCTAAGGAGCCTGAGAATGAGGTTATTCTTTTGAAGTACCCCCTCTCATACAAATTATACCTTTCATAAATTTGTTGGAGAAGATTATTTTATCATCTTTCTTTTGTTTTATTCTCCATACCTTTTTGACTTCCTTGCCCTTTTGATTTATCTTTCATTTTTTCTTGTTCTTCAAGGTTTCCTTTCTAGGTGCATTTGGATAAGATGAAGCAGTCTTGTGATATGACCAAGTGTTCATGTAATAATACTTTAAATTGTAATCCCATTACTTATGCCCAAATCTATTATAGTAATAACATCTAACCTTTTTATTTTGGTTAAAATGATCAAACCTTGGAGTTGCTCTTTGTTTGGATGTAGTGCCAATTGTCATCTCAATCTTTGATGTAGCCTCTTATTCGAATGAATTTTTTGTGGATTCTTGTTCTTGCTGACAACACCCTAGCCCACCTTTATTATGTGAAATTCTTCCTTATGAAAGAACTATTTGGAGGGATTCTTTTCCTTTAACTAGTCTCTCATTTATGAGTTTAGCATTTGCATGTTCTTCCTTAATCTTCTCATATGACAATGTTAGTTTTTTATTCTCAACCCTTAGATTTGAGTTTTCTTTTATGAGGTCTAAAATTTTTATATTTAATAAGGATAGATCTTGATCCTTATTCTTTAATTTCTTTTTTAATTTTATACAAATATTTTGAAGAGATAAAAGTTCATTGCACAAGAGGTCTTACCTTTCTTTATCAATTTTCAATATTTGATCATCATCATCAAATATGCTAAAATCATCATCTGTGAGAGCCATGCAAATGAGGTGTGAATCTTCTAAAGTGTCATCTGCCTCTTCCTCGTATTGGTCTTCATCATCCTAATTAGTATAGAAATTCTTTCACTTGAGTTAGCCTCATTTGTATCTCTTTGTTTCAACCTACTTGAACTAAAATATTTAGAGGTCACATGGCCTCTTCCATCACATACCCAACATTCTATTGAAAATGCATGAAAATTTGAATTTGAAAAATTCTTACCTTTATCTTTACCTTTGGTATTGAATTAGTTAGACTTTAGTTGATTGAAGCTCTTTCCTTTCTTTGCTAGAAGCTTTTGAACTTTTATTGATAGAAGAGCTATTTCTTCTTTACTATTAATTTCTTGTTCAACCTGCTCCTTCTCTTTTATGCTAATTTTAGAGAAATAGGCTTTTCCTTAATCACTCCTTCACTTATGAGATTCATCTCATAAGCAATTAGAGCACTTTGAAGCTCCTCAGATTGAAGGGCCAAAATGTCTCTAATTTCTTCCATAACTATGACTTAGGTCTAAATCTCGGCTGTAGTGTTCTAATAATTTTTATAATTACATCACTTTTAAACAAGTCCTTACCTATATCCCTAATTACTACAACAAGGTCATTTTCCCTAGAGAAATAATCCTTACTCTTTTCACCTTCCTTCATCTTAAGTTTGTCATATACTTTGGAAGACTAAAAGTTTTGATTGTTTAACTATAGATGTGCCCTCATAGGTAGGCTCTAGGTTTCCCAAATTTCCTTAGCAGTCTTACACCTAGCTATTCTATTAAATTTAGATTTATTCAAACCAAAATATAAATAATTTTTTGATTTAGAATCATATATGATGAGTGGAGAGGTACCCCTACACTCAAACATATGAATATGAGTGTTTCATGGATGATCTAGTCAAATTCTAAGGACTAAGTGATTATGCGCCCTTGTGGAATAAAGACGGGTTGGTTGATCATTGTCTTCCCAAACTTACTTGTATGTCACAATTGTATGGTTAAGTAAGTTTGAGGCATATGATTTTTATAGCTTTTATGTTTTTATGTCCTATTGCAAATAAGGGAGGAGAGAGAGAGATAACTAAGTAACTAATTTCACTTAACTACTGATTAACTAGGCTTTAAACTAATCCTAACACTTGTATCCATTCTCACTTGCCGTACACATCCTGAACTAGCGCAACACTACTAGGATTACCAAACGCTAATTGTTACTAGGTTACCAAGTGTTACACGCATGATCATACTGTGTGTGCTAATAACATAAATGTAAAGTGCATAAAATAAAATAAAATAAAATAAATGCATAAGAAAATAAAATAAAAGAAATTTGTAAGAAAACAAATCTCAAGTGCTACAAGGATGAATCAAATAGCTTGTCTTTATTACCATACACAAGGTGTGCTCACGTACACAATGCTCGAATAAAGATCCGTTCACACTTCAACCTCCTACTACGGGCATNCTACGGGCACTTGAAAAATACTCTAACTACAAGAGTTTCACTACTTTTCTGCTAAAAGACTTCTTTTCCAATTGTGCAGTTGGGCATTGTATTTATAGACTTGGGAGCAACTACTCTAATAATTAGAGTAACCGCTCTAATAATTAGAATAAACCACTAGAGTAACCACTTTAATAATTAGAATAAATGNTTAACTAATTGAGAACTCACGGTGGAATGGTATGATAGACTCAACGTGCCTAGTGAATGGATCAATAAGCATAGTACAACATTAGTGTTCATAACCATTGTGATGAACACTCATACATAAATGACATCCAAGCCTTTATTTTGTAGCTTGAAGAGAAAAAGAGAGAGAAAAAGAAGATGGAGCGTGTTGCCACCAATGCTGAGATTGCACCTTCCGTTTTTTATCCATAGCCATGGAACCAAACTTGCTCCTTTCGTAAATGCTCCAATTATGGTCCATCCTTAGTGCTTCCTCCAAGCCTAGTCCATTGTTTATATGATCACCATCTGCATACACAACATAGTCACAAATGAGCAAGGATAGATAAACCACAATGTAGTTGATACCTTGCCTCGATATGAGGTGCATTGGCTGAGTTGTGGTTATGGCAGAAACTAGTTCGAAGATTTATCACTGGTGACTACCCAAGGTGTAGGGGTTAGGTGAATAGTAAAATGGAAAAATTTAAAAAATTTGTGCCATAGCCCCCACAATTAAGAGCGAACCTCTACTAGCTATAAGATGGAAAAATATGAGGAACAAGAAAGATGGGAGAAATAACACTAGTGACGCCAATAAAATAGATGCCATGGATGGGGATGAAACAAGAAATGATTGATTGTAGGAAATGTTTAAGGAAAATAAGTTAACAATTATACCAAAAAAGGAATGCCAATAGGTCCTCCCCAAAGCAAGATCATGCCTTTTATGCCCTAACAAACCCACAAACTAAAGAGTATGTAGGCTCTAGGAATGTCATTTGGAAGCAAGAGTTAAAAACTTACCCACAAGAATTCACCAAAGAAAAATAATGCATCAACCTAGAATGGACTAATGATAAAACTGGCAATGAGGTGGAAAATGGGAAGAAAGATGGAGAGGAGAGAATGGGATGAAATCCCAAGAACATAATTATGTAAATCCCCTTGTGTATTTCATGGTTAAGATAACTAAGTAGAACTCATCCAAAATATAGACTCAAACCAACCACATTCAGTGACCTTGCATCAATACACTTGGCCAATCCATCCTCTTGAGGCAACAAGAATGCTTCCACAAAGAGTCACCACCATTCCGAGGAGAGCAAGATGGAGAAGCAGGAAGCGAGAAAGGGCCTTAGTTAGAGGGAACCTGTAGGCATGAGTAACATGTCTTTCTAGGTCCATAACTAGTGCTTGTAGCCCATATTGCTTTATTATGTCTAAGGGGTGTGCTTTGAATTCTCACACATTTTTTTCTTTTTTTTTTGTTGTTTTTTTTTCTTTTTTTTATATTTATGTGTGAGAACCACATCATGCAAAGACTTATTTTTATTCACTCGGCTTCTTGATATTTGAACAATGTCAGAATGGTGGAAAACCCAAGAAAAAGCATCCAAGAACCCAAGAGAATGGCCAACTCAAATGCATCGAATCCCCTTGAAGTCACATTCTTTTCATCCTTTTTGAGTCTTTCCTTGGTTTGAAAAGTACCCAACGACCAATTCGTTAAAAGTTTACTTAGAAAAATAGGGTTGTACAGTTCCAAGCCAAAGGAGATCATAAAGTTGTATGGATGAGTGGACGACATAGACTCATTGCCTTTTTTTACCAAAAGAACCATACCTTAATATCAACATCATAATTCAGAGGTAAAAATCAAACATTAGTAATCAATATGATATAATTCAATCCACCATCATGAGCACTTATTGGATGATGAATAAAAGTAAATCAAGCAATCAAACAAATAGTAAAAATATGAACAATGGTGTAAAACAATAATAAGAAAAGTTGGAAAAATTTGTAAAACAAAAGTGTGTAAAACAAAAATTCAAAAATAACTGAGGGCCTTAAATGGTTAGCATAGATAGCCATCTCCCCCATGACTGAGTTGGAAGGAGGAGATCTGAAATAGTATGTAAGGTTGTCCACTAACAGAGGTAGCATGTGTACTGGCTATCCTAAGCTCATGAAAAGGTTTGGTTTGTTGCATGTTGACCAACAATTTCTTGTATGGGCTCTTAGGTTTGTATAATTTCATGGCCTTTGAAGGACAAGTTGCATAAATAATATAAGTTCCTTACCACAGTGTTTGAAATTTAGTACGTTTTGGTACATGTGTGGGAATCCAGTAGAGAACCTTATCTCCCGATTGATATTTAACTTTCCTAATCCTTAGGTCATGAAATNTTATCTCCCGATTGATATTTAACTTTCCTAATCCTTAGGTCATGACACTGCTTATTAAATGCCTTGTGAAATTTGTTAGATGATAGGGTAGCTAGTATGTTTTCATCTAGCAAATTAAGGGTTACTAACCATTGTTTCTGTGCTAGATCAAGGTCAAGGTTTAGGTCACATGCCATGGATAGTGTACGGAGCTCAGTTTGAATGGAAAGCATTGGTAATTTACCATACACTAACTCATAGGGAGAGTAGCCTATAGGGAGTTTCCATGTGGAGCGGTATACCCAAAGAGCATCATTTAGTTTAGTCTCCAATCTCACCTAAACTTGCTAATGGTTCTTGTCAATATCTTCGTAATCTCCCTGTTGGTGAATTCTGCTTGACCATTCGCTTAGGGGTGGTATGATGTAGTTAATTTATGCTCAACCCCTAAGTGTTGCATTAATTTCCAAAAAGTTGTACCTATGAAGTGTGTACCATTATTTGAAATAAGTGCATGCAACACACCAAACCTGTTTATGATTTGTTGTTGAACAAATCATGCAGTTATAGATGATGTACAATCTTTAACAACAACTACCTTGGCCCATTTTGCTAGGTAATTAATGAAAACAATAATATAATCTTTTCCATTGGACATTGGTGTAATCGGCCCCATAAAATTAATTCCTCAAATGTTGAAGGGTTCTAATGGTTGAATCCATTGTTGTGGATGCTTCATTCTAGTAGTCATTCCCCCATCATATTGATAGTACTCAAAAGATTGGACGAAATGATGGGCATCTCAAAATAATGTTGGCCAATAATATCCTACAAGCAGGATCTTGATGGCCATTTGCCTCCTAGTGTAATGACCCCCACAAGGACCCTCATGAGCATCTTGGAGAACTCGCAGTTGATCTATATTGGGAACACACCATCAAACCAAGCCATTGGGACACACTTTTTAAAGTTGCCCATTGATCTCCATAAAGTACTTGGCTCAGTGAAGAAACTATTGTTTCTTCTTAAGGTTTAACTCTTATGGTGTTTGTTGGGTGAGGAGATAGGTAAGAATGCTACTATACCAGTTTTTCTCCATGGGTGATTGATTGTTCACTACACGAGAAAAGAGGAATTCATTAGGGAAATGATCAAAAATTGGATACTCATCCTCTTTGTTGTTCCATGAAAATTGAGATAAATAATCAGCAACTACATTCTTGGTGCCCTTGCGATCAATCATTGTAAGATCGAAATCTTATAAGATTACAAGCCATCGTATGATACAAGGGCTTACCATTGGCCTATTCATGAGGAACCTTATTGCACTATGATCTATATGTATATATACTTTATATCCTAATACATAGTGTGTAAACTTTTCTAGTGAAAACATTATAGCCATTAATTCTTTTTCTATGGTAGTGTAGTTAAGTTGTGCACCAATGCTACTTCTACTTGCATAGTGGATGTAATAAGGATGCTTCTAGTCATCTAACTATGTAAGTATGGCTCCTAAGGCATAGTCATATGCGTTAGTCATGATATGGAATGGTTTGGACCAGTTAGGAGCTTGTAGACTGGGTGTTTCTACTAGCTTCTATTTTAGNCAGTTAGGAGCTTGTAGACTGGGTGTTTCTACTAGCTTCTATTTTATAATTTTAAAAGCTAATTCATATTCCTTGGTCCACTCGAAAGGTACATCCTTTTTTGGTAATTCCACCAATGGTTTGGAAATATTTGAAAAGTTCTCAATAAATCTCCTATAGTAGCCAGTATGTCCAAGGAATGGTTGAATATCTTTGATAGTTTTTAGTTGATGGGTAATTCCTTGGATAACTTCAAGGAAAAATACTATTGGATGTAAATTGATCTTCTTGATTAAATACATGGTAGATGGAAGTATTGATAGATGCAAAGCTTGCCTTGTGGCCAAGGGATTTACACAATCTTATGGAATTGATTACAAGGAAACTTTCACATTAGTTTCCAAATTAAATACCATTCAAGTTCTTCTATCCCTTGTAGCTAATCTTGATTGGCCTCTACACTAATTGGATGTCAAACATGCATTCTTGAATGGAGATATTGAAGAGGAAGTTTACATGGACATTCCATAAGGTATCAAGTCTATAGAAAATGTCAACAAGGTATGCAAGTTGAAGAAATCTCTTTATGATCCTAAACAATCTCCACATGCATGGTTTGATCAATTTGTAGAGACTATAAAGAGACATGGATATTCACAATGCCAAATAGATCATACTATGTTTGTCAAGCAATTTTATGAAGGTATAACATCCATCATTATTGTCTATGTTGATGATATCATCTTGATTCGGAATGATGAAAGAGAAATAGCCACCTTGAAGAACTTCCTTGCTCAAGAATTTGAGATAAAGGACTTGGGAAATCTAAAATATTTCCTTGGAATGGAAATAGGAAGATCAAAAATGGGAATTTTAATCTCATAATGTAAATATGTTCTAGACTTACTCAAGGAAACTAGAATTCTTAGATGTAAACTAACTGACACTCCAATAGATAGTAAGTCAAATTTAGATGAAAAGCATCCACTACTGGACAAGGGAAGGTATCAGAGGCTTTTTGGGAAACTTCTATCTTTCTCATACCAAACCTGATATTACTTTCTTGGTTAGTGCTATTAGTCAATTCATGAACAACCTAGCTAAAGAACACATGAGTAAAGTGTTCCAAATTCTAAGGTATCTAAAAGGTGCCCCTGGTGAAGGTCTATACTTCAAGAAGACATCGACTAGAGATATCAAGATATTTATAGATGCTAATTGGGTAGGCTTCAAGATTGATAGAAGATCAACATTAGGATACTATATCTTTGTCTTTAGAAACCTCATCACATGGAGTAGCAAGAAATAACCTATAGTAGCCTGTAGCAATGCTGAGGTAGAATTTAGAGCTATGGAACAAGGGATATGTGAAGGAATATGGCTAAAGAGACTATTTCATGAGCTCAAAATCCAAAATACAAATTCCATCAAATTATTATGCAATAATCAAGCGACTATTAGCATAGCCAAGAACTCAATACATCATGACCAAAAAAAAACATGTGAAGATAGAAATGCACTTCATCAAAGAAAATATAGAAGAGGGGATGATCTCAATTGATTATGCTCCTACCAAAAATCAAATAGCTGACATCCTAACTAAGGCTCTTTCTAGAACTAACTTCAGAGAACTTGAATCCAAGCTTGGTCTCCTCAACATCTATAGCCTAGCTTGTGGGGGAGTGTGGAAATCTAGATTAATTTTTAAGGGTTNACTGAAGAAGTAGGTGGCTAGGTCATACCTATTGTACAAGGCCAAGTTCAAGCATCACAAGGAAACCAAGCAAAAGTTAGAAATGACCAATGCTAAACTTGATGTTCTTAGAGAACGCTTCACCAAGTAATAGTCAATAGTTAAGAACCTAGCCTTTAGAATGNTTGATAGGTATGTGTCGAAAAGATCATGTTGATGCATACACATCGATGGGTTTACATCGACATGATCTAATCAATTGCAACTTATCATACCTGCACAATTGAATGAAAACTCATCTTTGAGTGAACATAAAGAGGAACAAGTTCTTTATAAAATTTTGGGAAGGTACAGGAGTATTAATTGACTGACTAACATACACATTGACTCAACTAACAATAAGTACCCAAGTGTACAAATTTATAATTTTTACAAAAATTGGTGTTCATGACAACAAAACTGAACACCATTACAAAAAATGATAGCAAAACCCCTTTGGCAACTTGAAGACATAGAGAAAATCAAAAAATCCTAGGTAGTGGAGGTTCTTGAGGTGCCAAAGGACCTTCTCTTGCCTTTTGTGCACACAACTATTGTGGTTGAGGCTATTGCAATTGAGGCTATCTGGCTATAGTTGTGACTATTGGAGGAAGATGAAAAGCATCTAGCTATGCTATCATCTTCTCTTTCTTACTTTAGGGATTATACATAGTTCATGCAACATCACCAATGTGCAATAGTATAGGAACATTCCACATACATGGCATTGTAGAAAAAAACTCCTTTGCATTGAAAAACCAAGCTACAAATTATTTGTGTTTGACATCAAACACCCTAACAACATTTTGCAACTCTTGATAGTCACTCATTCTAAAGGCTAGGTTCTTAACTATTGACTATTACTTGGTGAAGCATTCTCTAAGAACATCAAGTTTAGCATTGGTCATTTCTAACTTTTGCTTGGTTTCCTTGTGATGCTTGAACTTGGCCTTGTACAATAGGTATGACCTAGCCACCTACTTCTTCAGTTCTAACCTTGGCCTCCTGGTAGTTAGCATTGCCAAGTTTGCATGATAGAAGTTGACAAGCTCCATGTACTCTGTCATCTCTTTGATTTATAGCTCCTTGAGGCAGATTTTTGCCTTGTTGTATGTGTTCAGTCCATCAAAGATGGGTTGCCACATGTCACCATCTTGTTGGGGCTATTGGAGGGCCTCATTCACTTTTGCTTTTGCTAGTTAGATATTCTTTTTATTGATTTCTTTTTGAAGGATGACTTGGTCCCTATAATGGCTCTTGAACCTTTTGAATTTAAGGGCCTCATTCATTTAGGCGGCGATCTCAATTATAGATTTCTAGAGAAGAGCACAAACCTCCTTTATTGAGAGATTACAAATTTCTGCTACCAAGCTCTGCAAGTCCATTGTTACCTTGGTAAGCTACTCCTACTATTGTCTCATATATTCAACCATTTGAACTTTATGGAGCTCAACATTATGTAGGCGATAGTTATATTTGGTTAGAATTGCATTCTTCTTTTGAATCTCCAATAAGTCCTTTTTAGTATTATAAGCTAATTCTACTACTATGGACTCATCAATGATCGCGGTCTCCTTAGCATTCTCAGCCACTTGAAGTTTTTCTTAAAGATGTAGAAAGCTTCATCTATGGTTATGTCCTAGTTGAGAACTATGGGATTAGTAAGGCAAGCTTGTAATTCTACACCTTTAGTAGTGAAGTACCAATTTTTAGCAGTGGTTGCTTCTACTTGGACATTGGTTATGAGGTACTTGCCCTTGGCCTTCAACAGTGCCAACTAAGTTGTAATGATCTCATTTAGAAGATCAAAGACCTCTAAATTCAGTTGCCCAATTTTCACCAGTCATTCCAAAAATTCCTCATGTTGGGCTATGCTGAATCTTCCATTTACTACTTCTACAAACATTTGGACATCTCTAAGTGTAGCAATATTTGGCACAAATGTTGTAGGAGCATTGAGTGCTTTGTCCACTTGATTAGCCACCACCTCAGCTGTTGTTTTCTATCCTTGGTGCTGCATCACTATGATAATTGCCTCATTGCCTTCCCTTAGGCACATTGAAAAGGTAGCAACATTTCCAGAGATCTCTAGAAATTATTGTTGGTGCTGTATCCTACAACTAGCTGATGGTATGAGTGACCTCGTTCAATTGATGTAGGTTTTGTTAGTAGATAGATGGATCACCACTTAGTCTTACCTATTGCTACTGTAGGAGTTGCTTACAGAGTTTCTGCATGTGTTCCATGGTAGCATGATCCTCTAGCATTATCTCATGAGTGGGTGGTGGTGGTGGTAGCTCCTCTTCTTACATCTTATTAGGTAACTTTTCTTTCATCATTTCTACCCAAAAGGAAATAGGAGCATGTTGAAGTGAATCATTTGAGTAGTGGGCTCTCTCTCCTTTTGCATAATTTTTAGATCAATCATGAAAAGGGGAGTGCCTTTCTCCCATGCTTATTTTCCTTGAAGCACCTTTGTATCTCAAGATATATTAGCTATGGGATATTGACAAGAAATTTCCTGCTCATAGTGAAGCACAAATAGGTAGAGAAGGCTATCACCTTACTTGGCCTCATTGTCAGATTGAGGTGGTAGGCTATGATCTTAAAGTATGCTCGCTCTGCCATTGTAAGCATACCATATTCCTTGCATTCAACTCCATAGCATTTCTAGATCCACTCCTTCTTTACCTCTAGTTTGCTTGTGTCAAAATTTTTGCTAAGGTTGTCTCAGTTTCTAGCAACCCAAGGACCTAAGAGATGGCCTCCATAGAGTAGCACACATTGATGTCCTTGATTTTCATAGTGGCATTAGCCTACCTATTGTTCTAGAAGAGATATGTTTCTTCCATGTACCATTCTCCACTAGAGGTTATAATAGGCCACATGGGAGAAGTTTGCAACTAATTTTTGACTTCTTCTAGAGCAAAGTCCAAGAAGGTATCAAAGTTTGACTCTTGGAGAACCAAACATTGAATCTTCTTACCCTTAATTTGATTAAGGTAGACATTCGTCAAGGTGACCACAAGGTTTGTCCTTGGTCTTGGAGCGTCATCTTGATGGGATTTCTCTATTTTAGCTTTAGGAATTTGTCAAAAAGATTCCACTTTGGGCTCCTCATGAAGAGGACTTATTGCATGCATTTCAACTACTTGCTCTTGGGATCATTCTAACTATTGATCCCTTGCTATTCTAGGCTACTTGTCCCTCAGTTAGGATGGTCTTGCTTCCTATCCACATTTTTACCTTAGTCTAGGTGCCATCTATAATCACAACATGACAGAGGATTAGTGTTTGGCATGTAACTTAAACATTTTTGATACCTTACCTCTTTGGCTTAGTTACACTTAGTTAAATTGTGATCATGGAAAATTTGATTATTTTATCATTATTTCATTTAGATGTCTACGAAAGTTTGTTGGAAAGGTTTAAATCTTATGAATTAGTGATTTTAATATTATTTTATTAGTTAAACCTTGTGGAGGTTAGAAACCTAAGCTTTATGGTTCCCACAACATAGAGATCACCTTTGGTAGCCGTAGGACTAAAGGACAAGGTTAATTGGATAAGAGGTTTATGAGATATGGGCTTTGGAAGGTTTTGGGCTCTAGAAATAGCAAAAACTCCTCTCTCATTTTGAATCAAATGGAAAACAATTCACTAAGTGTTGCACTATATATATACTTTTTGTGCCACATAAACAAGGTTGCATTGACACTGTAGGCTACATTAATGGTATCTTGTCATTGCAATTAATAGATAGAATTTTTTACCATTGAAAAAAACAAAAAAATAAAGAGCTTCTACATCAAACTGAAGTTCATAAGGAGTTATAAGAGCCAACATAATGATGAAATGCATGAAGAGGGCTAGATAATTTATAGAAGGGGAGATTTTATGTTGAGAAATTGAATGAAAGAGTGCACAAATGGATCTAATCAATGTGGAGAACAAAATATTTGAATGCAAAAAATGCCTAAGGAATAAGAAACTTAACCAACCCAACCAAGGAGTATGCAAGTGGGTCCTTCCCATATCAGGCTTATGTCCTTAGTACCCTTGCATGTCCTTAAACCAAGGAGTTTGTGGGCCCAATGGGTGATTAATGGCTATTGTTAGTTAAGAACCAAATCACCAAAGAAACTACCAAAGAAGTTTGACTATATCTAGACAAGACATTGAATGAACATGAGAAAAGGTAGTGAGCTGAGTTATAAGAACCATAGGTAGATGAAATAGAGTGTGGAATGAAGTCCCATTTCATGGTCACATGAAGTCCTTATGGATTTTGTGGTTAATATGACTTGATAACATCCATCCTTAGTCCAAATTAAAACCAACCACTATCAATCACCTTGAATTGATACACTTAGACTCATCCACCCCCAAGGCACAAGAATATCCCCAAAGATAAATCATCATTCATAAAGAAGAAGAAATGAAAAGGAAGAAGTGAGATGGGCCTTAGTTAGAGGGGGCATTCAAGCATGGGAGCATGTCTTTCTAGTTCCACAACCAGTGCTTGTAGCCCATTATTCTATCTAAGGGTTGTGCTCTAAATTCCCATTATTATTATTTTTAGATTTTTTAATGGGAACCACACCATGTAAGGACTTAGTTTTCTATTATTGGTTAGTAGTAGAATGGTGAGAAATCTATGGAAATACTCATGCATCCAAGAGGATAGACAAGCACAAATAGCATCAAATCCCTTTGAAGTCATATATTTGTCTATCCATTTAATCCTTCCCAAGTTTGGAAACTACCAAGCTTACAAGTTCATTAAAAGTTTCATTTACGAAGGGACCTCATACTTCCAAAACAAGGGAACACCATAGAGTTTTGTGGATGGGTGGATGAAGTGGACTCACTATTTTTTATCATGAAAAGAAACCATGTCTTAGCTATCAACATCAAAATTCAAAGATAGAATCTAGAAATTAGCAATTAAATATCATTATAGTACAAACCAGCATCAATTGAGAGCTATAGTTGCATGAAATCCTAGTAGTAATAAAGAAAAACATAAGAAAAATCCAAACTAAATAAGGGAAAATGTACTAAAAATGATGTAAAATAAAAACTCTGAAAAATAGAAAAATGAAAAATTGAGAAGTCATTGTGTTTGATTCAACATGGATAGCCATATCGCTCATGATTAAGTTGGAAGGAGGAGATCCAAAAAAGTGAGCATGCTTGTCCATCTATTAAAGAGTTAAAGTTACTAGCTCTTTTGGATTTATGAAAAGGCTTTAGTTGTTATGTGTTGATCAATTTATTTTTTTTGGGCTTTCAAGTTTGTATATTAGCATGACCCCCCAAAAAGAAGGTTTCATAGATAATGTAAGGCGCTTTCCACAATGTTTGGAACTTAGTTCTTTATGGTACATGTGTGGGATTCTATTATAGAATAATATCTGTTGATTAAAAATTCACTTTCTTAATTCTAAGGTCATGTAATTATTTATTAAATGCCTTATGAACTTTGTGATGATAGGGCCACTAGTCGATTCTCATATAGCACATTGAGATTCATTAACCTTTCTTTTTGTGCTAGGCTTAGGTCAAGGCAAAGATCACAAGTGGTTGACAATGTACAAAGTTTTGCTTGAAGAGGAAGTGTTGGTAGTTTGGCATACACAAGCTCATAGGAAGAGTATCCAATAGGAAGTTTCCAAGTGGAGTGGTAGGCCCAAAGGGCATCATTGAGTTTCATGCTTTAATCCCTCCTACACTTACTAATGGTTCTTATTAGTATTTTTGTGATCTCTCTATTAGTAACCTTTGCTTGACCATTAGCTTAGGAGTGGTAGGGTGTTGTTAGTTTATGTTTAACCCCAAGAAATGCATGAGTTTCTGAAAGGTGGTTCTTGTAAATTGAGTTATGTTATGAGAAATAAGTACACATGGCACTCCAAACCTATTTACAACATGTTGTTGGAAAAACTGACTAGCTATAGAAGATGTGCAATCGATGATAGTCACCTTTATTACCCACTTCATATAGTAGTCAATAGCTACTATGATGTACACCTGTTCATTAGATATGGGAGTGATGGGACCCATGAAATCATTGCCCCAAATATCGAAGGGCTCCAATGGTTAGATCCACAACTAAGGCTCCTCCATATGAGCAGTCATCCCACCATCATGTTGGCAGTGTTCATAAGAGTAGACAAAGTGGTAAAAAGTGTTAGCTAGTAATACCCTACCATGAGGATCTTAATGATTATGCATCTTCCATTAGAATGGTCCCCACTAGGACCCTCATGAGCATCTTGGAGAATGCATAGTTGGTCATCATTAGGTATGCACCATCGGCACACACCTTATAAAGGTGTCTACTGATTTCCATAAAGTGTTTTGCTTGGTGAAGAAACTGTTATTTCTTCTTGTTGTCCCATTCTTGTGGAATCTCTTGAGTGAGGAGGTAGGTGAGGATGCCATCGTACCAGTTGGTTTTTGTGGACACTTGTTTAGTTATAGCCCTGGTAAAGAGGAGTTCATCAAGGAACTAATTTGAAAGTGGCCACTTCTCTTGTTTGTTATCCCATCTCAACCAAGACAAGTGGTTAGCAACCACATTTTTGATTCCCTTTTGATCTACCATTGTTAGATTAGATTCTTACAAGATCACTAGCCACTATATGACATAGAGGCTCATATTTGATTTATTCGTTAAGAACCAAATTGCACTATGATTCATGTGCATAAATACTTTGTACCTAAGCACATAGTGCTTGAATTTTTCCAAGGCATACAACACTACCATTAGTTCTTTTTCCATTATGGTGTAGTTCAACTATGCACACAAAATGCTTCTACTCACATAGTGGATATAGTAAGGACATTTCTAATCATCCAATTACATGAGCATGGATCCCAAGGCATAATTGGATGCATTTGTCATGATCTAGAAGGGCCTAGACTAGTCAAGTGCTTGTAGAATTGGAGTTTCCATGAGCTTTTGCTTGAGTAGCTGGAATGCATGCTTGCATTTCTCAATCTAGATAAATGGAGCATCCTTCCTTGTAGGCTTTACCAATGGTTTGGAAACCTTATAGAAATTCTCAATAAAGCACCAATAGTAGCCAATGTGGCCAAGGAATGACCTCACACCTTTGAATTTCTTTGGATATAAGGCAATTCCTTGGATGATCCTTATTTTTTAGGGTTTACCTCAATCCTATTTTGTAAAATTCTATGCCCCAACATATGCCTTTCTAGACCATCAACTAGCTTTTCTACTAGTTGAGCATAAGGTTTTTCTTCACACACCTTTTTAGCACTTGCTCAACATGGTCTAAGGTTTGCTTGAATGTAGTCCCATAGGTGGAGAAGCCATCCATGAAGACTTCCACTGTACTACCAATCTGTTGTTGGAAAATACTTATGATCAGGTGTTGGAATGTGGTAGGGGCATTAGATAAGCCAAACGACATCTTTCTATATGTAAAAGTCCCCTAGGAACTCATGAATGTAGTTTTGGCCTAATCCTCCAATGTGATTTGGATTTGGTTATAGCCACTATAACCATTCAGAAATATGTAATAGTAATGCCCAGACATTGTGGCCAACACCTAGTTCATAAATGGTAAAGGAAAATCATCCTTGAATGTTGTCATAATCAACAACCTAAAATAAATGTAGACCCTCCATTTTACACCTTTCTTTGACACTATGATGAGTGGGCTAACCCACTCACTATTTGCAATGGGGTAGATGAACCCTACCTTGAGGAGATATTCGATCTTCTCTTTGATGATCTACTTCAATTTGGAATTCAACCACCATTGAGGCTGCCTCTTTGGTTTTATATATGAATCTATGTAAATTTGATGTTGGCATATCCTTGGATCAATTATAGTGAGTTCATGATATGACCAAGTAAAGGATGTTGGCCATTTTTTGACCACTTCCAACATCTTCTTTTCTTGTACAAGGGTAAGGTTGGTATTGATAATGATTGCCTTGCCATTTTTTAGAAAAGCATATTTCATTCTAGCTAGTAGAGTTTCTATCTTAATGGGCTCTTGTTTAAATCTCTCATGGATGTCCACCTCTCAACAATTAGTGTCATTAGGTTCATCAAATTTTTAACGATGAACCTACTCTAGTTTGTCCATGTCTTCAATGCAGGAACTTGTTAGGCTCTCAATTTGTTCCATGCACAATGTTGAATTGCTTTCAGATTTAGATGTTAACCATTGAGTGCTCTCTTCTTTTGTGGTTTCTGCACATAGGCACCTTTTGAATTTCTATGACATCTGCACACTACTTGCATGATTTGATTATTGTGCTTTTGACTATTCATAATTTGTACATGCAATGACACCTTGTGTCACTATATGTGATGCATGGAACATGCTTTCCCTTTATTTTTCCAAATTCATTTTTCTTGAAACTTTTCAAGGAGAGGTTTCTAATTTCTAGTAGCACATCTATTGTGCTCAACCAAGCCCTTCACATGATGAATAGAAAGTTCCCCTTGTAGTTGTCTACTTGAACTACTAGGAAGTTTATAGAGTAGGACCACCCATAGATGGTGGTCATACTATCCTTCACTAATCCCAAAGGAATGATGATAGACTGATGTTTCAACTTACGATGAATGTTGCTCTTCTTTAGAGGAGACATGTTCCAAGCTTTGTACAAATTGGCATCAAAACCTGAGTCTAGAAGAGCCTTCTAAGGCTCATTCCTAGTGACTTACAAGTAAATGAAGAAAATCCTAGGATCATATCTTTTCCTAGGAAGGTGGCTAGCCTTTATCTAATCTATGAATACGTGGGGCAACATGATAGTGTGTAGTTTGCGAGGCGTTTGGTTTGAAGGGATCTCAAAGGATGTTATAGAGGAGGAAGGAGAAGTAGGGTCAGTAGTCGTAGGTATTTGTGAGGGCTTAGTAGGACTGTTGGTTTGGAAGAAGGGTTATTTTCGAGGCTTATTTTCTAAACCACTTAGTTGTAAAGAAAACTATAAGTTAACAAACCTTATGATGTTTTTTTATTATGACTAGGCTAGAATTTCATCCTACATGGATGGAGCAAGTGGTAACTAAGTTGAGGGTGGAGGTACATGTGCAAAAGAATAAGGAGGGTAATATGAAAACAGGGACTCCCCTCTTGGAAATTATGTTGTATAAGACTCAAAAAGGTAGTAGTGGTGTTGGAAAGAGGCATGACTAGAAGAGTCACATGCAAAAATGAACTACTAAATAGAGTACTTGTATGAATCTAGCTACTAGTAAGAGTATTACTATGATGGTGGTGGCATCCCTCACAACTGTGGATGCTGCCACTATTGATACTACTCATGAGGTTGAGGTGGAGCTTCACTTGGATAATAGGCTTGTTGTTGAAACTACCTATAGTTTCCTTGAGAATAAGGCAACCTCCTTGGTGCTTGCCTTTTTGCCATTCTAGGATTTAGACCATACGCCCCATATTCCTACAAGTGTGATGCAACTAGGCAACATTCCTTAGGATGTTTGTATTAGCAAATGTCACATCCACCATTATCATTTATTTCAAAATCCAAAACCTCTTCAATGGAAATGGATTTGTCCTTACCCCTATGATGGGTAGATTCAACTTTCTTCATTCTCCTTTGGTCATGACCACTGTCTTACTCTTTGGACTTCTTTGTAATTCCTAGAGTAGTTTGGAACTTTTCATCCAAAAAGTCCCATATTTTATCTACCTTGGCTGGTATTTCAGAAATAGATTTTTGTATTAGCACGTTCTTGCATTACACCACTTCATCAAGTTGTGTCTCCTCCTCATTATCACAAAATTGAACCTTACTTTTGTAAACAGAAGAGTTCAGTTATACTCCTCTTCACTTTTCCTTTTTCTTAGCTTGCCTTATTCTTTTGCCACTTACTTGATCAGCCTTTGGATCTAATGGGCTCTTAGCTTTGAAATCCTTCCTTAGGCATACATCCCAAGATTTCTTCTCATTTTTTTTCAAATCCCATATATCATATGGCGTAGCTACTCCCTTTAAGAAAAGACATGGTTTGGGCATTTGTGCAAAAGAGAGTAATATCTACCCATGACTACATCTAAAAAGTCATGTGTTCCATCTACTTCCTTAGGTTAAACACTCAAGAGTACATTTGATACTTGTCATTAAAGAGTTCAAGAATTGTACTTCATTGTCTAATTGATTTCAACTCTAAGGACCAATACTAGATTTTAGCCTCCTTGATAAGTATCCTAGGTAATAACTTTAGTTTCTATCATTTGTTATCAATGTTTTCTAATGCTCAGGCATCATGAAAGGCTTGGAGATGGTTTGTGAATTAGAATTGTATCCTCCTTCAAACTTAGATATATTTTTCATGTCCAACCATTTGATTTGGTTATATTTCATGTGCCTTGTTGGAATTCTTATGGCCTCTGCAATGTTCAGCATATTTTTGAGTACAAGTAAAGGCTCATCATAGTCATGGCCCCTGTGATGACCATTATGCCTATGATGCGCTCTATTATCCCTTTGTTATCTATGGTGGACCTTCCTTGATTTCCAATGCCCTTGGTCTCTACTATTCTAGTCAAATCTACAATCATCTTTATCTCATCAATTACCTTCATCATGGTCTCTCCCTCTGCAACTTTAGTTGAAGCTAAAGAAGGAAGATGATGAGGATGATTAAGGCAAAGAGGAAGGAGTACTAGCATGAGAATAATGCCTACCACTCCCTTTTCTTTAGTCCCAACCATGATCACCATGTTTGTCTTTATCATGATGCTTATCATTATTCCTACCTTGACTCCCTCCTTTGGAGCTCCCATGATCATGGAACCCAATCTTTGCCAAATCAAGGTTATTTACAATTGACTATAAATTATAGTTAAGGGCCCCTTTGTCAAAGAGAAGGGGAGGACAGTTAGTGTTTTGAGAATTCCCTAAGAAGGAATTCTCTCCTTCCTTATGGCCTAGCAGGAATAAGGGGTTTGTGAACCACTTTCCTTGATGTCTTGTACTATGCCACCATATACCAATCTTTCCTTTGTTGTGCATCTATGGGATGATAATCCCAATAGTCATGATCTTGCCCAATGTACTCAAAATTAAGCCCTTGGATATCCAATCTCATAAAATTATGGAGCAACATCATAGGAACTAATTGATCTAGAGGAAACATGATGTTTTCCTCCATGTCCCTCCATTGTAGTTGTTCATCCTGGTGTAGGATGAAGATGAGATTTGGAACATACTCATCCAAATGAGTATAGATCACTTTACATTGCTGGAGAATGGGTGACTTCAGGTGTTCTTTTCTTTGATTGGAAGTTTTTTCAAACAATGGAAGAGACTCTTCTTATAATAAGAAGTGATTTTACTTCTTAGTTCTCATAAGATTGTGGAGCGGCATCATAGGAAATAATCAATTAAGAGGCAATACAATGTTTCCCTCCATGTCCCTCCATTACAGTTGTTCATCCTAGTGTAGGATGAAGATGAGATCTGAAACATACTCATCTAGATGAGTATAGATCACTTTGCATTGCTGGAGAATGGGTGGTTTCAACTATTCTTGCCTTTGATTGGATGTGTTCTCAAACAATGGAAGAGACTCTACCTACAAGAAGAAGCCATATTAGTTCTTATGAAAATAGTGTGCTTTTGCTATTATTATTTTTCTTAATTATTTCAAATTTAAGGTTTGTTACAATGTCATTGGATAATTTCACTAAATCCTAGGTAGCACTTGTAGCTAACTAAAGTCCTCGACAATGGTGCCAATGATGAGCAACGAGCAGTTCCTATTTTCAACCATATGAATTACTAATGTTCACCAAGTGATCTGATTCAATTTCATAGACTTTAGCTCTCTAAGTACACTAGAACTAGGTTATGAATTTCAAGGATGTGATCGTTGTCTTCCTTGTTCCACTTGTGAGGTTCAAGGGTATGGTTAAGTGTAACTAAGGCACATGATTTGTATAACTTTTAAATTTTTCATTTAAATTGCCTAAGTGTAGAAAATAAAGTAATTAAATGTGTAATTAATATAAGAACTAATTAATTCTTTAACTAATCCTAACATAGGCATCGGTTCCTATCCATCATATACATCTTGAACACATTGTAACACTACTATGTTACCAAGTGTAAGCACTATTAGGATTTCTCAACGCTAATGTATGCTCGACATGGTCATACTTATGTGCATTAATTACTTGCTATCAATTAATTAATTAACTTCATGCACATAAATTTCATGAATAATAAATGCATTAAAAAATATTAAGCTAAGTCCAAATGCTTCAAGGTTTATTAAGAAAGCTCATCTCTATTGCCATTCACACCAAAGTGTCCAGGTACATTAGTGCTTAAATAAAGATCTATATAATTCTCAACTCCTATTGCAAACACTTAGAAAATATTCTAACTCTTAAATAAATAAACTACAAGAGTTTGGCTAAGCTATGAATGAACAAATGTTGTAAATGTGGCAGCTACATGCATTTATATAGCCAAGACTAGACACTTCGTTGACACATCAAACCATGTGTCGACAGGATCACGTCGATGCATACGTGTCAATGGGATCATGTTGATGGATTCAAGTCAATGTGGTCCAATCAACCATGACTCTTCAAGAAACTATTGAGCACATGATTAATACTAACTTTATGAAGAGGACACACTTCTTTTAGATCATAGCTAATCACAACTTTTAGATTTTTCCTTACGTTTTATTTTTATTTTGGGAAAATGAGTTTAGAGGGAATGGAGGCTAGGATGAGGATTGTTGCTAGAGCCAATCACACTTCAGAATTTATTATATTGCCAATGAACATGGTCCTTAGTTTTGTAAGAAACTTTGTTCATGTTGCACTTCATTCTTAAGGCAGGTATTCCAACAAGAGTTTAGTCGATTAGTTGCACTCCCAAAGAACATGATCCTTTTAGAAACTTTGCCCATGGTGAAGTTCAATCCTCATGGATGTGCCTTTAATTATATGCTATATGGCATCATAGTAGGTCTCCTAGGTGGCTAAGAATTTTCAAGTGGAGAGGAATACACTTCATCTTGTTGCTCATAAGATAGCCATGGATCATCACACTTGAGAACTAGGGCTTATGAGAGGGAAAATAGAATTTTCTAAGCTTACCTAATGATTATGGCTAATCATTCTCCAACCTCACATGTCCTACATTCACATGACCATGGTAATAACATGATAAGTTAACATAAATCGCATCCCTCATAATCCAACATAACTAATAAAACCAAAGCCTTTAAATAGATTAGGAAGAATCATAGATCTACTAAATATATATAATACAAAGGAGATTTCATATAATAGTAATATGATATAACATGAACAGTATATAGAGAGCACAATACTTGCATTACTTTCAAATGGTGTTATGATGACTCAATGCCTAGCAACTCAAATGATCATAATGATTATTAAAATCACATTAAAAAGCCCAAATAGATTAATCCACCACTAATATGCTAAGAAAAAGATAATAGTAGACATAACATGCATGAGAAGATGATGGGAATATAATGAAAATATGCAAATGTAATTATATACAAATGAAATGCATGAAGAATGAGAAGAAAAGATGTAACTAAGGATCTACCAAGTGTCCATGAGGGGCACTTGAGTAGAACTGCTTTAAATGAAATGCATTAAAATTTCTATTTAACTTGTAACCTTGAAAATTAGAAATTTTGTACATTTTGGGGCCAATGACATTTGTCACTTGGTAAGGACCTAACCACATAGAAGAAAATTTAGTTTGGAGACCTGTTTGAACAAATGCTCTATCTCTTTTAAGGACTAGATCACTTACTTGAAAACCTTTAGCTACGTACTTTTAATTAAACCATCTTTTAATAGTTTGTTGATGACTAAATAAGTTTTCAATTGCTTTGATCCTTTTAAGTTATAAATTCCAAATATCATGTGTACGTGAGACTAAATGTTCATTAGTTGGCAAATAATCCAAGAAAAATTGATATGTGAAAATTTGCAAATTTATTGGCAATGTTGGTTCTTGTCCATATACTAAATCATAAGGTGTAGCTTTTGCTGATTCTTTATAATGAATTCTATCTTCCCATACTGCCCATTTTATTATTCATGTCAAGTTTTTGTTTTTTGAGTTATCATCTTCTTAATTCCATCTAATATAATTTTATTGGATGACTAAGCTAAATAATTACCTTGTGAATAATATTTGGTTATAGTTTTGACAATAATATTATGTTCCCTAGCCCAATTTGTAAACTCTATAGAGATGAAAGCACATCTGTTGTCCACTACTAAAGCATAAGGATACCCATATCTAGAAATTATATCATTTTATAAAAAGAAAATAACTTCATAAGATGTTTCAATTTTAGTTGCTTTGCTTCTAACCAAAATGTGCAATAATCAATGGCTATTAAGATGAACTTATGTTGCACTAATGATAATGGATTAATCACCCCAATAAAATCTAAAGCCCATTGTGCAAATTGTCTAGTTTCTATTATAAGTTGTAAAGGGGCCAAACTTTTGGAATCTTTTCCTTTAAACATTTAACATTGTACACAAGTTTTAACTAGGTTGTAAGTGTCATCAATCATAGTCAACCAATAGTAACTTGCTCTATTGATTTTATGTACTAATGAACAATATCCTACATGTTCTTCTTCATGAAGTTGATTTAAAATATCATTAGCTTGTTCTTGGTTTAAAAATTTAAAGTATATTCCTCGGAAATTATTCCTAAACAATTCACCACTAATTTGAGTAAACTTAGAACATTTAGATACTAAAAGCTTTCTTTTATATCTAGGTAAATCTAAAGGACAATAGTGAAATGTTAAATAAAATTTAATATCACCATACCATGGATCATGTAATTGGTTAGGAGCAAATGGGATATCGTATTTTTTCCTCATTTATGGATACTATGTGAAGAGGTTATGATTCTTTATCTTTAGGCGTATTACAATTTTCTAAAATTAAGGCTTTGGCAATTAGCTTAGCAAGACTAGTTCCTATAACTAACTTGGCTAATTTTCATTGGATATCAAACTCTTGTAATTTCATAACCCATTTAACATGTTTTTTACTAGGATCTTTTAATTTAGTGAATGCAATAGTGGTTAAATTAGTGAAAATAACAAAAAATTTTGCATATAATAAATAGTAGCAAAATTTCTTTAAGGATTTAATCACAACATACAATTATTTTTCTACTAGTGGGTATATTAATTCTGCATCATTCAAAGATGTATACATGAAATCTATAGGCCTTTTGCCTTGATCAGCTACATCTTGGGTAAAGATAGTGATAGTAGTAATGTCACTAGAAAAAGTGTATAAAAGGAAGTCATTCTAATACCAATGAGAAGCTAAAATAGGAGCGTCTATAATGATGTCTTTAATGGTAAGGAAAGCATTCTGTCTTTCACCTATCCAATTCATATTACTATCTTTCTTAACCATCTCATTTAATGTTCTAACTAATTTAGCATAAGTAGGTATATGTTATTTAATGAAATTAGGTTTTTCAAAGAAAGCCCCTAATTCAGTCTTAGATAAATGATATGGTAATTGTAAAATAGTGTTTAACCACTGGAGATCAATCATAATTCCTTCTTTAGTTACTATATGTCCAAGATATTTACCACTTTGAATACCAACGATGGATTTCTTTGCATTCAAAGTGATACTGAATTATCTACATCTTATGAAAATATTCCTAAGGTCTCTAAGGTGTGTACCTTAATCTTTGGAGAAAATGGTTAAATCATCTAGATAAATAATAATTCACTTCCTTATTAGTCCTTTAAAATTTTAGTTCATAGCTCTTTGAAAGGTAGCACTAGCATTTATAAGACTAAAGGGCATCTTTTAGCAAATTGAAAAGTTCCCCATTTTGTTGTAAAAGTGATCTTATATTGATCCTTCTTACTCACTCAGATTTGATTATATCTTGAATATTCATCTAAAAAGGAATACATTTGAGCATCATTCACAATTTGCAATAGCTTCTTCATAAGAGAAAGAAAATAATTATCCTTATTACAAAAAGTATTAAGGTTATGAAAATTGATACATAACCATAATTCACCAGTTCGTTTCCAAATAAGCACTAAATTTAATATCCAAATTGAATGTCTCATAGGATAAATAATTTTAGATTGTAAAAGCTTATTAATTTTTGTGTTCATCAAAGTTTTAATCTTGGGACTCACAAGTCTAAGTTTTTGTCTAAATGGTTTGGTTTTGGGGTTAAGGGGTATAGTATGGGTCATCACTAGAGGATTAAAAGTTTTAAGGTCCTCATATGTTCAAGCTAAAACATCATTAAATTCATGTAATAATTCAATCAATTTGTGTTTTTCATCAACATGTAAGTAAGCTCCTATTTTAATAGGGTAGTGTTATCCTTTCTTTTAAATTTGGATTGTTTCTATTTTAGCTAACATTTACTAATTAGTATTTGTAAATACTTCTTTGGTTTTGATATGTAAGTCATTAAATAAAGCTTCTCTAGTTACTATTTCAAGAGATATTTTATTTAAAAGTATGACATTCTTTGTCATAGCTTCCTTATTAGCTTGAGAAACTTTAAAACATTGATAACTAAATTCATCCTTTGAAAATAAAAAGTCACAAATATGATTATCATTATCAAATACTTGAAAAGAAAAAATATTATTTGGAATTGAATAATAATTAAATTTTTCAATAATGATTTCTGAATCCTAAGCATTGCATTTAAAAGGAACATCTAAAGTAGTGACCATTTGAGCTAGTGCATCAAGGACATAATTTTGTTATCTTGGAACATGTTCAATGGATATCTGTTCAAACTCCTTAAAACATTCAAGGGTATAAGCTTTATATGCTTTCATGGTAGCATTCTTTTCATCAAAATTTTTGTTAACTTGATTTACTATTAACTGAGAGTCACTATAAATCTTGAGTTTGGATAAGTCATAATGTTGAGCTAACTTGATTCCATGTATAAGTGCTTCATATTTAACCATGTTGTTAATCATAGGTTGTGTGAAATCTATGGATTTAAGGATAGGAGCTTCACTAGAAGGTATGAGCATTATTCTTGCTCCACATCCTTTCCTGGAAGAGGCACCATCCACTCTTAATATCCAAATGTTTAAGTTAATAAAATTTGATAAATAAGCCATTTGATCAATGTAATAGTGATCATTATCAAAATTTGGCTCATCTTCTAATGTTCTATTGGTCAAAATCTCATTTATATCTTTGTTCTTTCCTAATGTTGGTGGGTCACCAAAAAGAAATGTTCTTCCATCATGTTGATGATATGGTAAAGTATCTTCATAAATTTCTTCACATTCTCTAAAAGCTTGGTAATATTGGGTGGAATAGGTGTAAGCAAAATAATTTCTTTCTAAAGTTTCACTTGTATCATCATTCATAAAATATTCACCAAGTCTAAGTTCAATAACTCCAACAAAAGGATTTGTATTTTGGTTTCCCAAAGATTGATTTTTCTAATCAAAAGTTGTAACCACTTGTTTATAAAAAAGGTTCTCTTGGTATAACAACATATTTAAATTTTCCTTTAATAGGAGTTAATAATTCTAAGAAATCCAATCTAAAGAAGCCTCCAAATTGGGCTCCAAAAGTCCTAGACCAAAGGACACCATATGTAGGTAATATATCAACTA
Source organism: Gnetum montanum (assembly GCA_015680685.1). Classification (NCBI taxonomy): domain Eukaryota; kingdom Viridiplantae; phylum Streptophyta; class Gnetopsida; order Gnetales; family Gnetaceae; genus Gnetum; species Gnetum montanum. The sequence goes on along the minus strand of MNCI01030412.1, from coordinate 55,894 downwards.
CTAAAATAGCCATACAACATGTGAAAGTAGGATATTGTTTAAGTTGCACTTTTACTCCTTTCAATGATCCTACCACAAGTACAATAAATCCATCAAGTTGTATCATGCTTCTTACCTGTGGTAACATTTGTGCTCCTAACATTTTGCACAATTCTAATGACATGAGACTAACAATTGCACTAGAGTCCATTAGGTAATTATGGACATTCTTTCCCAAAATAATCAAAGTTGTTAAGAAAGGTGGTTGATCTTTCTTGTTTATCATGAAATTGCTTGAGTTTTGTATTGGTAGAGCATTATGACTTTCTGCAAAATGAACTTGTTTTTCAGTTATTGGATATTTTTCTTTATTATTTTTAGATGTATGAACTATCTTTTGGACCACATCTCTCATTTCATTAAAATGTAAAAGATCATACATTAAAATATTGGCTTTAACTCTTTTTAAATCCTCAACTAGATCATAAGATTTATGTTCATCTTTGACTTCAAGTTAAGGTGAATTTCTTCTAAGTATAGAAGGTGAGTTTGATTATTGTTGAATGTTTACCTAGGATGGTCCAATTTGGTTACTTGTATTATTTTGGCTAGGGACTCTTTTATTGGAAGGAGTATAAGAGTTATTCCTGGTTTGCTATTGAGTGAAATTCATAATGTCACTAAGTCTATGGTAGTGAGTGTTATGTGGGTTGGGATCACTTACCATGACTTGTTCAAATGAGGTACACTCTTCAATTTCTATTTTATGAGGTATGTTAAAGACCATAATTGGAGTTTTTCCATTTTGTTTATTTTGAAATTGTCACCATATAATGCTAAAAATTGAGGACAAGTTTTCTCAAAATGTTGTCTAGTGTTATGTAGTTGCAATAATCATCATTAATAGATGTATTTGGATTTTTAGATTGTATAGGAACTTTATTACTATTTCTCTTTGATTCAACTACTTCATTTGAAATTTTTTGAAGTGAAGTTAATATTTGGATCATTTGGTTTTCTGTTTGAGTAGTACATCCATTATGATTAGATATTCCATTTAGGTTTATGATGGATTGGATCAAGGATTTTGATTGATTATCATTCAAACTAGTATTTGATGGGAAAAAGGAAGAAGAAATTGGACTTTGCAAAGAATTATTTCTAGGTTGAAACATCTGGAGAGGAGTAGGGGCTTGAAACATGTTATTATTCACTAGGAAAGCTTGTGATGGTAACGGACTAAATTGTGTGGGGTTGCTAATACTCATCCATTTCAAATTGATTTTGAATGCTATTAATTAATGTATTTTGCTCTAACTCAACAAATTTAGACATAGCTCCTTGTAATTCTATTATGTTGTAATCAAATTCGATGGCATATGCAAAGAATGAATCCATGGTGGAGAGGTTAAAGTTGATGATACCATCAAGTTGTGGATGCATTTCGTTTGATATATAAGCAACTTGATGGAGAAATCTTAAATTATAGTCATAAATATTCTCCCTACGTAGTTTTCTTACATTTGTAAAATTGCTTGAGGCTAAAGTAGGACTAGTAAACTTATCAAATTGAAGTAGAAATTTATTTTTAAAGTCTAGCCATGAATTAATAGAAGCATTAGGAAGCATTAAAAGCCATTGTGTGGCTTTACTTCTAAAGGTAGTCACAAATACTCTACATGCTATGTTATTTTCAATGATGTTATAGATGCCTAGTAAGGTTCCAAAGCATTCTACATGTTGTTGTGCATCACTACTGGAAGATGTAGGGTCAAAGAACAAATTGACATTTTGTAAAGGATTAGGAATGTTGTGGTAATTTGTAAAATTAAAGTGATTGCTCACCGAAGGAGTTGTGGATGGATTGGCTATCATAATAGTTTGAATCCTTCTTGGTATAGAGTTTGGAAAACATGGAGCTTGTTATCTTCTTAAGGTAAAAGGATGGGTAGTTGGTTGATTAGGGGCAGGGGTAAGAGATTTTTGTTAAGATGCTCTATGGGAAGATTGGCTCATAAATAAAAAAAAATAGGAAATGTAAAATGCTAATAAACTATAAAAATTACTAGTAAACTATAAATATTAAAGATAACAGAAAAATATTCAAATATTACATATTTATTTTATTTTATTTTTTATATTTTTAAAAGAAAAACTAAAATTAAAATATCTAAAATTTGAAAGAAAAATAGTAAATGTAGAAATTATGAAAAAGTAAATTTAAATAGAATGATGTAATTAATTAGAAATCTACCTTAACAAACTTAGAACTAAGGTAAGGACTACCAAAATCTAAGGTAATAAATAGAACTAAGAAAATGAAGGTTTAGGATCCTAGAAATGAACTAAAAGAGGATAATAGAATTGAAAATAGATGGCTATTAATAGAAAATAGGATTAGAAATAGGGCAAAGAGGGAAATAGAAAATAAAATTTTTTCAGTAATCTGAAAACAGAAAATAGAAAATAAAAGTGAAAAAAAAATTTCTAGAAAATAGAAAAAAAAAGTAATAAAAATAGAAAAATAAAGGTTTCTGTTAGGAAAAACAAAAATTTCCAGAAACTAAAATAAAACATAAATTTTTAGAAACTATAAATAGGGAACTAAGAATAGAAACAGAAATAGGAACATAAAAGCAAAAACTCAAAATAGAGACAAAACAAAATGACACTCCTTTTAGCACCAAACACCAAAGGTGTAGACTTGTTAGAGTAGGTGTGCTTCCCAGAAGCACAAGCAAATAAGCTAGCACCAGAGGCTATTTTTTAGCCAATCAAACCAAAGCTCTATATTGAGCTCAGTCTTTTGCTCAAACACCTTTTGTTTGATGTCTTTGTGTTTGAGAGCATTATTCTTTGTTTTATTAGTGTTTTAATCAAAACTTTTTCTTGTACTCAAATTTTTTAAGCTCCTGTTTATTTTAAGATTTTCATCTTTGGCCTTTTTTTTCTAAATTGGATATTTATTTTATTTTTTCTTTTCTAGTCAAATATCTAGATAGTTAATTTGTTTAAGTTCCTTTGTCAAAATTACCAACATTATTTTATTTATTTAAACTTTATGTTGCCCTTTCCAGTTGAGACTATTCGTAGGTTTCTATACCCAATTTGTTAAGGTAGATTTCTCATTAATTACATCATTTTATTTAAATTTACTTTTTCATAATTTCTGCATTTACTATTTTTCTTTGAAATTTTAGATATTTTAATTTTACTTTTCCTTTTAAAAATATAAAAAATAAAATAAAAGTTTTTCAGTAATCTGAAAATAGAAAATAGAAAATAAAAGTGAAAAAAAAATTTCTGGAAAATAGAAAAAAAAAGTAACAAAAATAGAAAAATAAAGGTTTCTGTGATTAGGAAAAAAAAATTTCCAGAAACTAAAATAAAACATAAATTTTCAGAAACTATAAATAGGGAACTAAGAATAGAAACAGAAATAGGAACATAAAAGCAAAAACTCAAAATAGAGACAAAACAAAATGACACTCCTTTTAGCACCAAACACCAAAGGTGTAGACTTGTTAGAGTAGGTGTGCTTCCCAGAAGCACAAGCAAATAAGCTAGCACCAGAGGCTATTTTTTAGCCAATCAAACAAAAGCTCCATATTGAGCTCAGTCTTTTGCTCAAACACCTTTTGTTTGATGTCTTTGTGTTTGAGAGCATTATTCTTTGTTTTATTAGTGTTTTAATCAAAACTTTTTCTTGTACTCAAAGTTTTTAAGCTCCTGTTTATTTTAAGATTTTCATCTTTGGCCTTTTTTTTCTAAATTGGATATTTATTTTATTTTTTCTTTTCTAGTCAAATATCTAGATAGTTAATTTGTTTAAGTTCCTTTGTCAAAATTACCGACATTATTTTATTTGTATAAACTTTACGTTGCCCTTTCTAGTTGAGACTATTTGTAGGTTTCTATACCCATATGAGAGGTGCCTTAGGCAACAGTCTCTTAAAAAAAGTTTTGTAGATGTTGTTATGACCAAAATTATTACATCAAAAATTATAACAAGGATTAAAGGGCCATGTAAGCATGAGGTTCATGGAACTAAAAATAGGTTCTACAAAAAAGCTTCTAAATTAGTTCTACAAAGAATAGTCAAATTCTATGGAACCTGAATCTATATAGATTTCAAAAGCTTGTAAAATTAAAATCTAATCTACAAAAAGGGGTCAAGATCATTTTCTAATAAGCTCACTAAAATCTCCATGTTAGCACAAGATTGGTAGAATAAAAATATGGTTGTAAACCAAGTTTTTACTTTGGCTTTGTAAGCCACATTAGAATAATAGTCACACATAGGAAGAGTTGAAAGATAACAAAGCATGCTTCATCACTATTATCATCAAGACTTGTAGAACCAAAAATTGATTCTACAAAAGGATTCTACTTGTAACTCATAGTAACACATCATCTTAAATACTTGATGAAGATGAACATATGAATATTTGGGTATTAAAATAGGGATAAAGATTTAATATAAAAGCCTCCAAATAACTTAACAAGGTAAAAAAATCATCATATGTTCATCAACTTCTATGTTATTATAAAGTATTTAGATTAGTCATCAAACTACTCATGCTGTAACTCAAACCTAATACTTCTTTAGATTTAATGATATTTTGATTCATTTAAAAGAAGTAGGTCATGAAATTAAAGAGATATAGAAATTTAGGATAGATGCCAACCATTGATTTTAATAGTGTGTGATGAGTGGCGAGGTACCCCTACACTCAACCATACGAACACGAGCATTACACGTGTGATCTGGTCAAACACCACAGACTAAGGGCCTACACGCCTCATGGAACACTTGGTTAATCATTCATTGTCTTCCCAAACTTACTTGTATTTGTCACAGTTGTATGGTTAAGTAAGTCTAAGGTATATGATTTTTATGTCTTTTCTATTTTATCTCCTATGCTAGTGAGGTGAAGGGTGAAGAGACTAATTAACTAACTTTAACTAACTAACTAAGCCTTAACTAACCTAGCATCAGTATCCATTCCTACTTACCGTTCACACCCTAAACTAATGCAACCTTGGTTACCAAACATTAGTCGTTGCTAGGATCACCAAGCGTAACGCACGTGCTCAAATCGGTCGTACTGAATGCACTTAACTA
>MNCI01030412.1:31818-50604 GCA_015680685.1 Gnetum montanum | reverse complement strand
CGGGCACATGGAAATTATTCTATCTCTAGAGAGGAAAAACTGCCAGAGTTTCACTATGATCTAGGCCTAGAATGACAAACAAGGGAGAGCCACCTCCTATTTATAGATTTGGTGGCGCACTGCGATATCGCAGCAGACGCAATATCACGACCCATGTGATATCACATCCCATCAGTGTGTCTCAAACTGAGTAAATTAAAACTGAAATTTTGAGCTATTAACTATTAGAGTTTTTCTAAAATTTGAATTATAGAGTAAGATTGCAAAGCTGAACTTAAGTTGTAGAGCTGAGACTAAATCCCCAAAGTAAGAAGCATAAGTAAATCAAGCTTCTTCATAAACCTAAGCTTTCAAAATGTCTCATAAGAGAAGAAAAGAAGCACCTCAAAAGTTTCAAGATGTAGATACTTTTAGTTTTTCAAATTATTTGTAGTCATTCAAGTTTAACATTTTTAGCTATGTTAATGGATAGATATTAGTTATTTGGAACTAGAGTAGGATGAGAGAAAGCTTTTTGAATTCAAAAATGAGCATGACCTAGTTAAAAATTGGGGCTCAAATGTCTTGAAACTATGGAAGACTAGCACTAGGTATATGAAAAGATAAGCCTCCACAAGCTCAATTTTAGGCCAAGAGCTAATATGATATGAGACATTATCAATCAGTTAGTAACTGCAACCATCTACTAGAAAGGCAAGTTTCATTTTAGATGAAATATATAGTGGTACATCAACATCAATGCAAGAAAGGCATATGTGCTCTATGACATTATAGAACTAGATATTACTAAAGGAGAAGCACAAAAAATTAATGAGGAAGACTAAGTAGAGAATTTTGGTTACACCAATACATATGAAAGATTTCTAAACTTTCACTGTAGTAACTCACTAAAGAATGGGGGTACAAAGATACCATTCCAAAGGAAAATGAGCTCAAGTTTCCTCATAGAATTTTTATTTTAATATTTAATTTTTATACAAGTGATGAACCATGATTTGTCAGGCTCCGATATCAGATCCTTGATATTGAACCTTTGATATCGGGTACACGATATCACAGCCTCACTAGCGATATTGGATACAGGATATCGTGGTTCTTGTGTGAGCCTATAAATACACAATGGGGCGCACAAGAAATTGATAGGAAAAATTAGTGTTAGAGTAGAGTCTTTTTGTTCATTTTCAATTTCTCTCAACCCTTTCCCCAATGCATGCCTGCATTGTGATGATTGTAATTGTATGAAACCTTTATTTGAGTGTGACGTACTTGGACATGCACATGATCGGAAATATAGATCAAGATTACTTCATCATTACAACATTCACATAGTTTTAACTATTATTTATTACTTTCTTACTTAATATCTCTTTACCTTCCTCTCCTATCGTTTTTATTAAACATGGAGTGATTATGACTTAATCACGAGTATTTAAGTGTGACTACTTGGTATCCCAGTAGCATACCTAGGACATGTGCTTGGTAACCCCAGTAGTAGTACATAACAAGATGTGTACAGATGATTAAGGGATGGATGCTCATCGCACTTAGGCTAGCTTAGACTCTCTTCACCCTTTCCCTCTTAGCTTAATCAAAGTTACTTTCCATTGCCTCTAGGAGTAGCACTGGTCTAGGACCACATCATACACTTCATCCTAAACTAGACCATACGTGACAAAGAAAATACTAGTTTAGGTGGGAAGACAATAAACTGCAATTAACTAGTAACTATCTAGATACCACAATTAACCCATCTGTAGAGTTCAACTAGATTGTGCGTGAATGCTCGTATTCGTATGGTTGAGTGTAGGGGTACCTAGCCACTCATCATTGGCACCATTTCCAGGGACAGTGCTAGTTATCTAAATTAGTTATATCATACAAGATCGCTATAACAAAGTATTCACGATATATCTCTTAGAAAACAAATTAATTTCAATTAAGTCATACATGATTCACAACAATGTCTCTCTCACAAGGCTATGATAATGCAACAACTAGTAAGGAAATTCATTGGAGAACCAACAAATTATATGATGATGAAGAAAAATTTTGAAGTACTCAATCTAATGTAGGGGTCTCCTATATACATAAACAAAGAAAACATTGTCCCAACTTACAAATTCATAACCTACCCAGTGATGGTAAAGCCCTGCTGGCCACTAAGAGCCTAATGCATATACGAGAGGCTATTTGAATATCCCGCGAGCATCGTAAGGAAAGTTGTCTACGTAGGCTTTATTTAAACAACTTTCCAAAGTTTTCAGGAGGCTATGATTTAGATTTGCAACATCATTTACAAGCCTTCCATGATGCCTATATATGGAACAATATTGATAATGAGTGGCAAAAACTTAAGCTCTTTCCTACAACACTCGTTGGCCAAGCAAAAGTATGGTACAAGTCCTTAAGACCAAAATCAATTCGACATTGGCCAACAAGGGTAGAACTATTTAATGAAACATATCAAACCTATGCAAGAGTGTTAGCCTTGAGGAGAAAAATCCAAGAATGGAAACAAGCACAACATGAACCCTTGGACATGACCTTAGAAAGATATTATGCATTGTTAAATAATTGCCTAGGACATGGATTATCCAAGGAAAGGTGAATGTACCACATGATAGATGGGCTTTGTAACAAGACAAGGGAGACCCTAGGAATGTATGTCCTAAGTCAACTATATGAGCTATGAACCCACCAATTTCAAGAGCTTATCAAGTAGGTAGCAAAGCAAGAAGGAGAAATGGCTAAATGGAAGAATGTTGAAAAATCTCAACAGGACCAAAATTTTAATTTAACAAAGGTCCATAATCATGAAGAGGAGAAATCAACTCATTTCAAGGAGGTGGAACCATCATTTCTAGTACAACAATCACTAGATGAAATTAAAGTAAAGATCAATAAGATGATGGAATGGATACATGAAAAATGTGGAGAATATGCCAACACTATGAGAGGTAGAACCATGATGAACTAAGAAGTAGGAAAGAACACCCTTAGAAGATCAGATAGAAGGGTTGAAGAGAATAAGAATTTAATTGCTAATCATACACATCAATGTGACGTTTGCCTATACGATCACCCCAAAGGCCAATGTCCAATCTTGTCACATTTACATGAGCATTGGGGAAGAATGTTACATCCAGAGTTTGTACAAAAATACTATGTTCAATCATAGTGGAAAAAATCCCAATCGTGGGGGAGGCCACCCCCAAACTAGTCACACCCTTCATATCATCTAAACCTAAGCACTTATTAGGTTCAACATCTTGTTTCCCCAACTAAGTCAACATCTTCTATCTCACCACATTGTTATTATTCTCATAAGTACTATCAACCCGTGTCCTTTCCAACAAGATCACCATCTCATGTTCCTTATACTTCTTCTTACTCTCAATATTCTCATCCTTCACCTCCTTCTACATCGCCACCAATAGTACCAGAAGGTTATGCACCACAGAATCAACCCAAAAATGTTAGTTTTTCTACTACTGTCAACTGTAATGGGAATCCCCCACAACATAGAAGGTGTCCATTCTTTAGACATGACCATAGAAAGGGACAACACAGTTTCAAGACCACTACATCCTCCAACTCAGCACAATTTCAACACTATGATGCATCTTTCTTCTCAAACCTAACATCTTATGTTACCTTATCAGGGCCACCAATCAACACTCCAACAACCATGCATCCCAATGAACATAACCATGTAGGGAGACATATCGATCCTTGCATATGATCTTATGGTCAAGGGTGCCATAGTGGGTCAACCCCATATTAATTAAACTCATCTTCTAACTTTTTCCACTATATCAACTTTAATACAATGTGTGCACCCTGATTTTAGTACATTCCAACCACGACATCAAAAGATAGCTAGTGGTTTGGATATGATTGCGTCCCAATATTTCCAAAATGCTTGGATCCAAACCTTCCATTTATTAATTCTTGCTATAAACAAAAGTTTAGTTATGGGGGATATGCCCCATTCTAACAAGCAGAATTAATAAATATTTTTCCTTTTCTTTAATTTTACAATTTTTTGTTTTCAAGTTTTTCATCTTTCAATTTATTGTTTTATCTTTTTATCTTTTTATGAGTAATCTCATCTATGAATAAATCACTCATGTGACTCGTTGGTTGAGGTGTTGTTCTTTGCTATCAAGCCTTGAGTAACTAATTATTTGGACAACGAGCCCATCAAATCCACCCACCCATTCTATTAATAAGACGTTCTACTTTGGGTACGATGATATTTTTGTCATCATGAAAACTTAAAAGTAATTTTGTGCTCATTATGCCCAAGGAAAAAAATGATGGACTAAGAGGGAATGGTTAGGGTGTGACATTAAGGGAACTTGTGGATTCTCTTTGGTGACATCTATCGAAGTTATCATGTAGCTTGGTTGTAGTAAGATCCTTCAAGATCTACATAAAAATGGAAGTAAGAGTAATAAAGGCACTCAATAAACAAACCCAATGCTATTCTAGGGGGTCCCACTAGAAAGACATTCATCCATGCCTGAAGGTAGGTGGCTTCTCTAGATTACACAAACAAAAGAGAGAGAGAGAAAGAAGAAGAAAAAATAGAGAAAAGAGAGAAAGTGTGCCAAAGTGGCCAAACAAAAACAAATGTGCTGCAAAGAAATTCCAAATGAATCTTCCCTTGAACAAAACGCTAAGTGATCGTATGCCTTGTTGCCATGATACTCATATGGTTTTCCATCATTGAATGAAACAATGCGATGTTACTAATTGGAGGAATGGACTTGGTATTGATTTTGGAGCAACAAGCTAATGACACATTAATCACACCCTACACTCAGGATTCATTGTGCCCTGGGCTAGTTACCTCATGTCCTAGTCTTTGCAATCCCTTCTATAATTCACCTTATCTCACTGTTCATGTATTTGTGATTCATGTCTTGTGTAGCATTGAATTCATACCTCATCATGGTAGTATCAACATGTGTGTGTTTTGTTGCATCAATGTAGATTACATTTAACCCTTCTACTGCCTATGGACATTTTAAGGTGTTGTTACGTAAGGGAATTATAGGTTGTAACCTACTTTGGGGAGGACCCACTTACGTGACTTTTGTAATTTGTACTTGTTACACACCACCACATCATTTTATATCCTCCGAGTACTTCATTGCAAAATCTATTCTTTCCTTTATCATCATTTTATCAAATGTTCCTCAAAACCATTAGATGTCATTTTATATGTCACCTAAACAAATTAGGTCTAACATTAAACTTTTAGGGAAACTTCCTTGAAAAAATTTCTAACTCTAAAATCACACTAAGAAAATAATTCAAAATTTATTAAAGGTAATGAGTAAGGTATGAAATAATTGAACCTCTTTAAATAACCTTACTAACAATTGATCTTTGTGTGATTATAGCTAGTCACTAAAAGAGGACAATAAGGAGAACCTTCTCAAGGTGCAACTAAACACCCAAGGGGAGGCAAAGGCTAAGGACCTCATGAAGAACATGCAGAGCAAGAGGCATAATCATTTAGCATCCATCAAGGAACTCCTATCACTACACAATTTGGTGAAGAAAAAGGTGGAGAGGTCAGAGCCCGAGCCTATGAAGAGGAATGATGGCTATTTGTAGCATGGCATGTCAAGGCCAATCAAGTATTCCCATAGTTACCATGTCCATGGGAAGTGTCGAATCCATCAAACATTGGAACATCAACATGGATCACTCATAATCCTTAAATAGAAGAGGAGAAACATCAGGTGCTTCTTCAACGGTATCAATCTCAGAAGCCTATCACACATGATAAAGGAAAGGCACCCATGGAGGAACCACTACCACTTGGGACCACATGATTTCTAACAAAGTTTTGTACTTTTGTAATTTTATGTTGATGTCCCAATTTTTTTGTATGCAATCCTCCACTATAGCATGAATAAATTCTTAGTCAGTTAATAATCCCATACCTATCCACCATATAATCAATGGGGCTTATCCTCATTTTGTTTGACTAGAGGATGAGTTTGCATTCAGTCGTGGGGGTATGATGAACCATGATTTGTTAGGCTCTGATATTGAACCCTCAATATTGAACCTTCAATATCGGGTACGNGGGTATGATGAACCATGATTTGTTAGGCTCTGATATTGAACCCTCAATATTGAACCTTCAATATCGGGTACACAATATCACGACCTCACTAGTAATATCAGATACATGATATCATGGTTCTTGTGTGAGCCTATAAATACACAATGGGATGCATGGGAAAGTGATAGGAAAAATTAGTATTAGAGTAGATTCTTTTTGTACATTTTCAATTTCTCTCAACCTTTTTCCCAATGTATGCCTACAGTGTGATGATTGTAATTGTATGGAACCTTTATTGGAGTGTGACGTACTTGGACATGCACATGACCAATAATAAAGATTGAGATTACTTCATCATTGTAGCATTCACTTAGTTTTAACTGTTATTTATTGTTTTCTTACTTAATATTTCTTTACCTTCCTCTCCTATCCCTATTATTAAATGCAGAATGAGTACAACTTAATCACAAGCATTTAAGTGTAACTACTTGGTATCCCAGTAGCATGCCTAGGACATGAACTTGGTAATCCCAGTAGTAGTACACAAGGTCCAAGATGTGTATAGATGATTAAGGGATGGATGCTCATCGCACTTAGGCTAGCTTAGACTCTCTTCACCCTTTCCCTCTTAGCTTAATCAAAGTTACTTTCCATTACCTTTAGGAGTAGCACTAGTCTAGGACCACATCATACACCTCACCCTGGACTAAACCATATGTGAAAAAGCAGATACTAGTCCAAGTGGGAAGACAATGAACTGTGATCAATGAGTAACTATCTAGATACCACAACTAGCCCATCTACAGAGTTTGACTAGATCATGCGTGAATGCTCGTATTCATATGGTTGACTATAGGGGTACCTAGCCACTCATCAACAAGCCATGAGATTAAATATATTATGGATTATCATATTTGGGCTTGGGTAGCTTTGGAAAATGGTAGAAATGTTTTTCTAATACAATATATGAATGATGTTCTATAGTAAAGATTGTAAAAATTTCATCATTAGGGAACTCAACCAAGTTTAGGATTATTTCTCATGGATTTATCATTGAGTGAAATTTTAGAATAAGAGCACATAGTTCCTATTTTTGTAAGCTATAGCTCATAGTGAAGAGCTCAACTAGAAGATCCATGCTATGTTATCTTTCCACTTATCTATCATAGGAGCTATTTTGATTCTTATGCCCTAGAATTCTTGATGAACTATATTTACTCCCATTTGTTTAAATTTATTCTAGGAGTTCTTCCATCCAAATTTGACAAGAAAATAATTAATGAAATTACAAGTAAAAGTCATGGAGCTATTTTTCTTCATGCTAGGTTTAAGGTAATGTTGATAGTAGGCTATAAAGGAGAAGCCTATAAACTCCCAAGATTTGTAGTTCTTTATTTAGCAACCTTAAAGGTGGGAAGATATATGTGGGAAAATTCTCTTAGATGTGATTACAAACACAAAGAGGTTTTCCTTATTAAATTCATCTTTTGGAATTTTAATAATGTTGAAAATCTAAATGGAATGATCAAAAGATACAAGGAACAACTTGATTTAATAGATGCTCCAACGAAAATATATTCAACTACTAAAACAAGGAAATCTCATTAGCCTGATGAGACAAACATTATTTATTAAATAGATTTAGATTTAAAAAAGTAAATCAAGCTAGGGATGAAGTAGAAGAATAGTTGAGAAGTTTGTCAACAAAGCTCTCAAAATCCTCATGTGATAAGCTTATACTGGAATCATATTGATGGTTGAAAAATAGAGATCATCCTATAGGTGGAGACTTCCCTAAGAAGTACATAGCCATAATGAAAGAAATTACTTCTCTTATAAGCTTAACAATTTGAAAAAAGCATTGTCTAATGAATTATTTCCTCTCAATAGTGTTCAATTTATTAGATTTGAAGCAACTAGAAAAGTCAAAATTGAAATAATCAGGGTGAACAAGGAAAATTAGTAAAAACTATTAGAACAATAATAACTAGAATAACAATAATTACAAAAGCAACAACAAAAACTTAAATAAGGTGAGAGCTAAACCACTAAATCATCATTGGCTCTAACTACATTGAATTTTCCTTTTGGTTATTTGATGAAAGAAGCAAGATCCTTCAACTTAAAGGAAAAATAAGGAAGAATCATCATAAGCCACAAGCTTAAAACCAAGAAAAAATAAAAATAAGTGTTATTTTTTCTTATAAAAAGAATGATCCACTAACATGAGGGAAAATGCTTGTAATTGCTCATTAAGATACATTTGAAGCTATAGATATTTTAGTTAGAGATATAGGACAAGTAGCCAACAATAGAGTTGTAAAGCTCAAACAATTTCTGATTCAAAATGATCAAGAAAAACTAACAAAGCTAAAAGATGAGCTCAAAGATTCTAAAGATTTGAATAAGCAAATGAGGGCAACACTTACAATAAAGAATTCATGCAAGACCTAATCTTAAGTTTGCTACATCATACTTATCACAATTCATGCAAGAACCAAGATAAAGTCATCAAAATGATTTTATGCATGTTGTAAAATATGTCAATGTCATAGTAGATCTTAGAATCACATACATCAAGGGAAATTGACACTTTCATGCTTGCTTAGATGCTAATTGGAGAGGAGATCATAATGATAGAAAATAAACTTTAGAAATAATAATGGTTCATGCACATAATCCAATTTATTAGAAATCAAATAAACAAACTTACATCAATCTATCAACATGTGAAGTTGAATTCATAGCAATGAGTGAATGCATCCAACATAAACTTTGTCTTGAGAAACTTGTCACTAATTTAGAATTCTAAGTCGACCTTCTTATCAAATTATTTAATGAAAATACAACTTCCATCCAAATTTCCAATGAACATGTGTGTCACAAGAAGTCAAAACACATAGATATAAAATACTATTTTATAAAGTAAGAAGTAAAGGAGAAAAATGTCAAATCCATTCATGTGGATATGAATGATTAACTTGTAAATATACTAAGAAAATTCTTCTTCCATATAGGACTAAACACCTCAATAAGCTCCTTAAAGTTTTGAAAACTAGAAGATAAGAATTAACTCTTGCATCTCATCCTAAAGTAGGGACTATCGACATTAGTGTGACATGCAAAAAGACTAGAACTATTCAAATACAGGACTTGAACAATGAGATGTTATCCTAGTGGTACAAGTCTTGGCCAAGTAATCCTAGGTTGTAGGTTCTATTTTATAAATCCTAGGATGTACTTGTATTTCACTTATTTTAGGTTCCAACATCCCCCAAATAGAGAACTTGAACACTACTTGAAGATAAAAATATAAGATAAAGAAGATTTTATTATTATTTTTAGATTGGTAGATGAATGCACTTTTTTTATCCTAGTCCATCATTTTTTACAGTTATTTCCATGTTGTTTCTAGTGGGGATTGCCTCTTCAATATCTTCTAATAATATCACATTATTTTTTATAAATAAAATGACCATATGATATTATAACACTTTTTTTTCTAAGGTAGTAAATAACTACATGAATTTTTCTTCACACTCTCCTCTCTCATTCTACTATTTTTCCTATACATTCTTTCTCTCATTCATAATTCTTCTTAACTAGTGTAATCTAACAACTTCATTACTCCATCAATAATCATCTACAATCTCCATCAATTCATCATCAATAACATTTATTATTTTTCACATGACAACTTTTATCTATTGAAAGTTTTCTTTAACAATACCATCAAGTTGAAAATTCCAAGAATCACCATCAACTTTGAAGATTATTTTTTACTTCTTATTTAAGATAAGCTCTAATGTTCTTATTCAAGGTTGCAGAGCATCTTGAGGCAATTCCATTGACATAAAGATCATCAAATTTGATCTTGTAAATCATAAGATATTCATAGAATTCATTTTCATGATGAATTATGATGCATTCATGGTATGGTAGGTTTCATATCACCAGCACCATGACTTGTGGTATCACAAACATCTATTTTCTTTAAACCATGGCTCATGGTTCCCTTATGGCACAACATCATGATCACACCAAATCTAATGATCATTAACCATGAGTTGTGGTTGCACAAAAGAATCAACCATGATTCATGGTCATCTCATGATTGATTTTTTAGTTAAGGTAAATTCACAATGACTCATGGTATTTTCATGGTATAGTGACCATGACTTGTGATGCACTTGTGGTGAATGTTGATGAAGGAATATTCTTTAAAACTCATGGTAAGGTTGTAGCATCCTTAGAAAGTATATCTCTCTATTTCTATCATCATCACAACTTATGGTATTGCAAATCATAATTCATGGTTAAGTCATGATTGACTCATGCTTAAAAAAATCCATTTTGATATAAATTTATTTCAAAATTTTGATACACCCCAACTATTGAAAACATCATCTTAAGGTATCCTTATTTAGATAAATTTTAAAAATCTTGGACTAATTAATTTTAAGCTACTTAATTGTATACCTTGAAAGTCTATTCAACATATGAAAAAGTATGTTGATAGAAAACATATATTGTTAGAGTTTAAGATTGATGAATGAACCTTGCTAAAGATGGATTGCACATCATAGATGATTCCTAAGAAGGATGGTAGTCAAAAATTCCTCAAGAATTTTAATGAATCTTTTAAAGTTCTTGCTCATGTAAATCTAGTTACATATAAGCCTTAGTATCCATTTTAGTACCATCTATTATTTCATGTCTTAATGTTAAAAAAGTTTAATCCTAAAGACCTAGGAAATTTAAGATCTCATAAGCCTCCAAATATTAAGATAGTGAAGAAGTGAAAAATGCAATCTATTATCAATTTTCATACAAATAGGTATGAACTTAATCAAAAAGTTATGTTTTTGATGCATTGGCAAGGTGCATCTTTGAAGGAAGACACTTGAGAGAACTTGCATTTTTCCAAGTACAAAANCAGAGTTCAATTGGATTGTGCCTACATGCTCATATTCATATGGTTGAGCATAGGGGTACCTCGCCGCTCATCACAACACTATAACATTCAAACATTATGAATCCTTTTGCATAGTGACAATACCAACCTTACTTGCCAAGATTCTCAAAAATAGATTAATGTGATTCCTAACNTATGAATATGAGCATGTAGGCACAATCCAATTGAACTCTGCAAATGGACTAGTTGTGGCACCTAGACAGTTATACACTGATCGAAGTTCATTGTCTTCCCACTAGACTAGTATTTGCTTTATCACGTATGGTTTAGTCCACAGTGAGGTGCATGATGTGATTCCTAACACTAGGCTACTCCTAGTGACAATGGAAAATAATCTTGATTAAACTAATAAAAATGGAAAATAAAATCTAAACTAGCCTAAGTGTGATTAGCATCCATCCTTAATCATCTGTATGCATCTTGGACCTCGTGTACTACTTCTAGGATTACTAAGCGCACATTACTCGAAGCACTACTAGATACACTACTGGGGTACCAAGTAGTCACACTTAAATGTTCGTGATTAAGATGCACTCATTCTGCATTAATAACAAGAATAGCAAATGATGATAAATAAATATTAATTAAGAAAATAATAATTAATAATTAACAATTAAAAAATTTAAAACTAAATGAATGCTACAATGATGGAGTAATCTCGATCTTTATTACCAATCATGTGCATGTCCAAGTACATCACACTCGAACAAAGGTTTTGTACAATTACAAGAATCACACTGCAAGCATGCACTTGGGAAAAGGAACTAAAAATTAACTAAAAACTGACAAAAAGACTCTACCTAAAGACTTATCAGCCAAAAGACTCTGCCCAATGCACCTAAGTGCTATATTTATATGCCAACATAGGAATCATGATATTGTGTATATGATATTGTATCCAGGCTAAGATATTGGGTATCTAATATCATGTACTCGATATCACGCACCTGATATCGGGGCTTGGCAAACCATGATTAATCATATCCCCATGACTAAATAAAAACCCATCCTCAAGTCAAAAAAAGTGAGGAACAAGTTCATTCAATTACAAATAGTGGATACGTATGGGATTATTGAATGACCATGGATTGTTTCATGTTGTAGTGTGCGATTAAACAAAATTTGAACACAAACACAAAATACAAAACTTGTGGAACTCATCTAGTTCTTAATGGTTGTGGCTCCTCCATGGATGCCTTTCCTTTGTCCTGCGCTCTAGGCTTTTAAGATTAATATTGTTGAAGAAGAGCCTGAAGTTTCTCCTCTTCTATCTGAGGATCATGAGTCATCCATGCTAATGTTCCAATGTTTGATGGAGTTGGCACTTTCCATAGACACGGTAGTTGCAAGAACATTTAATTATCTTTAACGTACCATGCTACAAATAGTCATTGTTCCTCTTCATAGGCTCTAGCCATAACCTCTCCACCTTTTTCTTGGCTAGATTGTGCAATGACAGGAGTTTTCTGATGGATGATGAATGATTGTGCCTCTCGCTCTACATGTTATGCATGAGGTCCTTGGCCTCTACCTCCTCTCGAGTGTTTAGTTGCACCTTTAGAAGGTCCTCCTTGCTATTCTTTTTTAGAGACCATCTATAATCACACAAGGACTGATTGTTAGTAAGGTTGCTTAAAGAAATTTGGTTATCTTATACCTTACTCATTAACTTTAATAAATGTTTAATTCATTGCTTAGTGTGATTCTAGAGTTAGATATTTTTCAAGGAAGTTTTCCTAAAAGTTTAATGTTAGACCTAATCTATTTAGGTGACACATAAAAGGACATGTAATGGTTCTAACAAATGTTTGATAAAATGATGACAAAGGAAAAAAAATAGATTTGGCAAGGGAGTCTTGGAGGGCATAAAATGTGTGGTGGTGTGAAACAAGTACAAATTACAAAAGTCACACAAGTGGTTCCTTCCCAAAGCAAGTTCCAACCTATAATGCCCTTGCATAACCACACCTTAAAATCTCTATAGGCACTAGAAGAGTTAAATATAATCTACATCGGTGCAACAAAATACACACATGTTAAATACCACCATGATAAGGTATAAATTCTATGCCACATAAGACACAAGTTATAAGCACTTGGACAATGAGATGAGACGAATTATAGAAGGAATTGTAGAGATCAAGACATGAGATAACTTACCTTGGGAACAATGAATTCTAAGTGTTTTGTGTGATTAAAGTACCATTATCCTTTTGCTCCAAGATCAAAATCAGGTCCATATCTTTGATCAGTAACATTACACTGTTTCATCCCAATGATACATAACCATAAGAGCATCATGACAGTAAGGCGTACAATCAGTTGGCATTTTACGCAAGGGAGGAGTGATTCAAATTTTTCTACAACATGTTTTTCTTGGTCTTTTATTTTTTGCTTCATTTCTTATTTTTTTCCTTGCTTTTTTTTTCTCTTCTCTCTTTTTTTTCTTATCTTTCTCTTCTTCTGGCCATTTTTTGCACTTTGTCTTTCCCAAAAGTAATCCAAAGAAGCCACCGACCTTCAGGCATGGATGCATGTTTTTCCAGTGGAACCCCCCAAAATATCATTGAGTTCCTTTATTGAGTGCCTTTATCACAACTCTTACTCCCATTTTTTCTTAGATCTACAAGGATCTTAGTATAACCAAGTTGCATGATAACACCTATAGATGTCACCAAAGAGAATCCACAAGTCCCCTTGATGTCACACCCTTTCCATTCCCTCTTATTTCGTCACTCTTCACTCTAGGCATAATGAGTACAAAGTTACTTTAAGTTTTAATGAAAATAAGAATATCATCGTACCTAGAGTAGAACCTCTTATTAATAGAATGGGTGGATGGATGTTATGGGCTCACTATCCAAATAATTAGTCCCTTTTGACTCAATAACATAGAGTAACACCTCAACTAATAGGTCACATGAGTATTTTATTCACAAATGAGATCACTCTCAAAAAGATAAAATGACAAATTGAAAGATGAAAAATTAGAGAATGAAAAATTAGAAAACAAAAAATTGAAAAACCTCTACTTGTTAGAATGGGGGGTGTCCCCCATGACTAAACCTTGGATCATGGCAAGAATTAATAAATGGAATGTTTGGATCCATGCATATTGGAACTATTGGGGTCCAATCATATCCAAACCACTAGCTATCTTTTGATGTGGTGGTAGGAATGTACCCAAACTAGGGTTCAAACACTTGATTAAAGTAAGCATAGTGGGGTAGATTATAAGATGTGGTCATGTGCTAAGGAGTTGACCCACTATGGAACCCATGATCGTAAGATGGTATGCAAGGATTGATATGTCTCTTCACATTGTCATATTCATTGGGCTGCAAGGTTGTTGAATTGTTAATTGGTGGCTNTGCATGGTTGTTGGAGTGTTAATTGGTGGCCCAGATAAGGTAACAGAAGGCGTTGAGTTCAAAGAGGAAGATGCATCATAGTGCTGGACTTGTGCTAGGTTTCTACGTGTAGTGGGTTCAAAACTATGTTGTCTCTTTCTATGGTCATGCCTAAAGAAAGGACACTTTCAATGTTGTGGAAACCCCCACTACTATTGATAGTAGTGGCACAAGTAATGTTTGTGTGTTGGTGTTGTGGTGCAAAATCTTCTGGTACTACTAGTGGCAATGTAGGAGGAGGTAAAGGATGAGAATATAGAGAGCAAGGAGAAGTATAAGGAACATGACATGGTGATTCCATAAGAGAGGACATGGGTTGATGATACTTGGGAGAATGATAACAATGAGGTGAAATAGAGGATGTCAATCTAGTTGGAGAAATAGGGTGTTGAACATAATAAATGCTTGGTTTCAGGTGATACAAAGGGTGTGGCTAGTTTGGCAATGACCTCCCCCATGACTAGGGGTTTTTCCATAATGGTTGAGCATAGTATTGAGGCTAATAAGAATTAACCCATGGATAGTATGATGAGTTGTGGAATTTCCCATAAAGTTGTGGGACATGGATGCACCCAAACATGTACTTTTGTATGAAATCTAAATGTAACATTCTTCTCCAATGCTCATGTAGATGTGAAAAGATTGGGCATTGGGCTCTTGGGTGATTGTATAGAAAAACATCACATTGATACTTATGTTTTGTAGTTGAGCCCCTATTCTCATTCTCTTCAACCCTTCTTTCCAATTGTCAAATGGTGTTCTGTCCTATTTCTAGGTTTGGTATCCTCTATTTGTTTTGTTCATCAAATTTATCTTGCATGGGTCTCCCCATAATGATGTTTGCTTATTCTCTACATTTTTCATGTACCCACTTCATCATCTTATTGACCTTTGCTTTAATTTCATCTAGTGATTTTAGTATTGGCAAAGGTAGAAACTATTTCACCTTCTTGAGGTGATTTGATTTCTCCTCTTTATAATTATGGACCCTTGTTACTTCAAGAGTTTGGTCCTATTGAGATTTTTCAGCATTCTCCCATTTTACTATTTCTCCTTCTTCTTTTGCTACCCACTTAATAAGCTCTTAGAATTGATGGATTCATAGTTCATATAGTTTACCTAGGACATACATCCCTAGGTTCTTCCTTGTTTCATTACGAAGCCCATCCATGATGTGACACATTAGCCTTTCCTTGGAGAACCCATGACCTAGGTAGTTGTTTAAGAATGAATAATATCTTTCTTGCTTTCCAAGGCCATGTCCAATGGTTCATGTTGCCCTTGTTTCCACTCTTCGATTTGTCTCCACAAGGCTGACACTCTTGCATAGGTTTGATATCTTTCAGTGAAGAGTTCTATCATTATCAGCCAACTACAAATTGATTTTGGCTTTAAGGATCTGTACCATACTTTTTCTTGGCCAACGAGTATCATAGGAAAGAGCTTGATTTTTTACCACCGATTATCAATATTGTTCCATGCATAGGAATCATAGAAGGCTTATAAATGTTGTTCCAAATCTAAATCATTGCCTCCTAAAAACTTGGAAAAGTTATCTAAATCAAGCCTAGGTAGATGACTTTCCTTGCAGTGCTTGCAAGGTATTTGAATAGCCTCTTGTATATGCATTAGGCTCTTAGTGGCTAGCAGGGGTTCATCATCACTAGATAAGCTTTGAATTTATGAGTTGGGATGATGTTTTCTTTTTTTATGTTGGCATTCATGACTTTGCCCATGGGCTCAATTTTTATTTCTACGTTGAACCCTTGAGAAATGGTCATCCATGTCATGACCTAACGTCAAAGGTGTTGGCACATTTTGGCCATTTCATGGAATAGATTGGCAGTAGAGACACTGGAAAAAGGTAATTTGTTAAGGGTCTCTATATATACTCTGCATTTAGAACAAAAATAGATTNTTAAGGGTCTCTATATATACTCTGCATTTAGAACAAAAATAGATCAGACAATGCTGATGCTAAGCACTGTATAAGTATTGGATGTTGAGAGCATCATGTTAGTAAGTGTGCCTTTTGATGAATGAAGGGATCCAGTGTCCTTATAAACAAACCGCTAGCGATGAGCCGGAGGAAGCAATTGACGACCCTATAACTACATTAGTATGCCCTGTGAAGCAACGTGCATTAATCGGCTACAACGAGGGCTACGATGAGACCTCTTCACCCTACGTCACCCTGCTTTTGGATCCTAAAATTTCTTCTTTACCATGCACCCAAGTTCTTCATTCATGATAGTCAGATGGGAGAATTCCCACTACCACTGATAGGCTAGCTAGGCCGTGAGTGTAGTAGGCAAAGTATCAATCCTATAAAAAGAATTTCAACTGGGTGCTATTACGAGCTCTTCATCGGCACATTAACCGAGGCCCTCAGAATTAGATGGAGCATTAGAATTGGCATAACCTTAGGTTCTTGGATCGGGTATCAGGGATGGAACACCTACAAAAACTATTAGATTTTGTGGATGAGCAAAAAGATGATGAGCGACGCAATCTCCCATTTGAGGAATTGGTTATGAGAGTTGTTGGCTGTACCTGGGCTCAAATTCAAGGGTGTTATCGATTTGGTATCCTCTAACAATTAGTTGATAACGGCAGCATTATGCAAGGATGCATCATCATCATCTGCAAATGCTAGAGTGATGCAGCGTCGGCATCAAATATCAACTGTCAAATGAAGACCCCAACACTATCATCTCAGTCACCACTGATGAAGACCTCGACAACATGATGGAGGAATACGATCTCCTTCAACAACAACATCATCAGCAAAACCCTACGCTGATGCAAGCACAGGTTTAGGTTCAATCTCAGAATCAAGCTTAGGATTAGGCTCAAGCTCAAGCTCCATCGGTCCTGCCTCAGAAACAATCAAGGTTCTGACGCGAGGCATGTTGGAGGGATCATCTGTTGTTGTAGAGGTTCTTGATTTCCTCTTCAGCTTTGATAATCTTGACTAGGATGATGCCACTGCCACCACTACCAAGAAAAATCCTAAATTTTCTGCTGCAGCAGTGCATGCGAGATCAAAATTTGCACAGGCAGATATGCAATGTAATCTGCTGTCGGATGTGCATTCGGCGTCGGATTCTCCGATAATGATAATCTTGGAGATGTCCTCATTTGGATCGACATCGTTGGTGCCCTTGCTGGTGAATTTGCCCCTGATTAAGGTCAAACTTGATTCTCCCTTGCAACAGTAGAATCAGAACCAGGTCAGAACCTAGAACTGCAAAATTGACAAAAATGACTTGAGGAAATCAAGCAAGAAAAATTAGCAGTCCCAGTCCCAATATCAACAACAATCATGGTGGCTAGAAGTATTCCTGCAAGACTGTAGCAGCGAAGGATTCGGGAACGTCTGCAGTTGCTAGAGATAAAAGAGGGAGAAGAAGCACACGACATAATATCAAATCGTTGTCCTTGTATTAACCCTGATTTTATTTTAAAAAGAAAAAGATTTTATTAATCGATTCCATGACCAAAGTTATAACATAAAAAAATATTAATACGGGCATAAAGTCATAATTTAAGTTTTAATAATAATCTATATGTATATAAAGAACAGGGGAAAGGTTATCATTAAAAAGAAATAGGGAGACACTTGGCCACCATAGCTTTTATACAAAGGCCACTTGTTAACTACAACCTCTTTAACTCCATAATGGCCACTTGTCAACTAAATGGGCCACTTGTCAACTACAACTTTTTTATCTCCATGGTGACCACTTGGCAACTGAATGAAGACACTTGACAACTGAATGAAGACACTTGGCAATTGAATGAGGACACCTTTCACCCATAGCTTTTTTATCTCTATGGTGGTTATAACCACCAAATATATTTCGTAACTTACCTACCTACCTTTTGAACCTTATAAAAAGGCTTCAGGGGTAAGAAGAAAAGACACAAGGGGGGACTTTGGAGAAGACATTGATATCACACTTTGGAAGGCTACTAGCTAGTACTTGGGCTCTCACTTGGAGACACACTTTGAGTCTTGGGAGAAGAGCATTTGTAAAGAAAAAAGTGTGAAAGATTGCTTGTAAGATGACTTGCTAAAGAAAAGATTTCAGCCTCTTTTTCATGGTCCTGTGAGTTATGTTTTTTATTTTTTATTTTGTTTAAATTTTTTAGCTAGTGGTTTAGATAGTATCATCCTTGGCAAGTAATTTTGGGATTTTTAGATTGCTCTTATTGTTCTTGTTGCCTGATAGAAAATTTTTGTTAAAATTTTG
This sequence comes from Gnetum montanum, assembly GCA_015680685.1. NCBI lineage: Eukaryota > Viridiplantae > Streptophyta > Gnetopsida > Gnetales > Gnetaceae > Gnetum > Gnetum montanum. The sequence goes on along the minus strand of MNCI01030412.1, from coordinate 31,878 downwards.
CCATAGAAGCACTTGTCTTTAAAAGCCTTAAGAGCATTTTAGTAGTAAATTTTGTTATTG
>MNCI01030412.1:4495-31596 GCA_015680685.1 Gnetum montanum | reverse complement strand
TGTCATTTTACCTTGTTGAAATATTTGAGGTCTACACAAATATTCTTTCTTTTCTGTCTATTTCCATCGAATCTTGCTCTATTTCTAGTTTTCTTGTGGAACTATCTCTTTCTCTAGGGAAGAATTGGAGTAGATTCATGGAGTCGTGCTCAAATGTTTTTACAAAATTTTATTTGTTACAAGTAGGTATTATAAGGACTGCATAGACTAGGCAATTGAATAAAATAGGAACTCTTAACAACTCACAGTACTTGGTAAAGTTGGTTGAATCTCTTTAAGATAAGTCATTTATAGTTTACACATAACGCAATCGTTTCATTTTTCACAACCGCATGCCGCAATAGAGCACACACATACTCACATTAACTACTGAGTCTATTTGGAGGTAGCTGGGCCTTGGTGTTGCCAGAGACCAGCAAGCACCTAAATCCTATTCGAGGATACTCGTTGGCGGTCGCGCGTCCCAAATGGTCACCAACAGAAGGAGTAAAGGAAGAGAAAGAACTGAAAGACTTATCATGACTTTTGTATTTCTCCCAATCATCCTTAGATATATTCCTATTAACCATTGAGAAGGTCCTAGGCCTTATAGGCCCCCACATTCTTGGGATGTCCTATCCTTGCTAGAGGTGTCAAAGTTGGATGACAAGAGTCCTTGAGTACTGTTAGGGTGCTCGTAAAGATAGGAGACTCCTACATAAGATTGAGTACTCCAAACATCGTCCTCATCATCATATATTTCATTGGTCCTCCAATGAATTACCTCACTAGTTGTTACATTATCATAGTCTTGTGAGGGAGACATTGTTGTGAATTGTGTTTGACTTATTTGCAATTACTTTCTTTCTAAAGGTTATATCAACAAAAATTCATTATAGCAATCTTGGATGATGTAACTAATCTAAATAACTAGCACTATCCCCAGTAATGATGCCAATGATGAGCAACGAGGTACCCCTATGCTCAACCATATGAATATGAGCCTATACACATGATTCGGTCGAACTCCACAAATGGACTAGTTGTGGCACCTAAATAGCTATATATTGATAACAATTTGCCATCTTCCCACTTGGACTAGTATTTGCTTTGTCACATATGGTTTAGTCTAGAGTGAGATGTATGATTTGATTCCTAACACTAGGCTACTCCTAGAGACAATGGAAAATAATCTTGATTAAACTAATAAACAATGGAAAATAAAATCTAAACTAGCTGAAGTGTAATGAGCATCCATCCTTAATCATTCATATACATCTTGAACCTTGCGTACTACTTCTAGGATTACTAAGCACACATTACTTGAGCACTCCTAGATACACTATTGGGTTACCAAGTTGTTACACTTAAATGTTCATGATTAAGATGTAGTCATTCCGCATTAACAACAGGAATAATAAATGATGATAAAGAAATATTAACTAAGAAAATAATAAATAATAATTAACAATTAAAAATTTAAAACTAAATGAATGTTGCAAAGATGGAGTAACCTCAATCTTTATTATTGATCATGTACATGTCCAAGTACGTCACACTCAAACAAAGAATCTATACAATTACAAGCATCACACTGTGGGCATGTACTTGGGAAAAGGAACTGAAAATTAACTAAAAACTGACAAAAAGACTTGATGTAAAGACTTATCGGCCAAAAGACTCCTCCCCATGCGCCTAAGTGCTATATTTATAATCCAACACAGGAATCATGATATTGTGTATACAATATCGTATCCATGCTAAGATATCGGGTACTCGATATCTTGTACTTGATATCGGGGCCTAGCAAACCACAATTCATCATGTTGCCTATAAATGGTAATTAAAAAAGATGACTGTGAAATAAATTAGATGATTTCAAGTGCATTTGTAGATGAACCACTTCTAAGACATAAAGAACCAATGTGTTCTTCCTCAATTAAGATGTTTCAAGTGGTTTTATGTCAAGGCTAAAGTCTCAAAGCTCACTGCTTATGCTAGTTCTAGGATTTCACTATTCCTTAGGAAGGAGTCCTCTAAGATACATGGTAGTCTCCCCTTGGACATAAAGAATCAACTCTACACTTTTGTATCACTGCAAGTGGTACAGAATTAGCTTGCATATTAAGCTAGTAGACTTTGCTCTAGGTAACAAGGTTGGTATACGTTGCATGAGAAAGATTAAACCTTTTCTTCTTTAACCTAGAATGTGTGAATACCTCTAAGCCTCTATGGGATATCAAGTTGAGCTTAACATTTGTGCTTTATAGTTGAATAATCCTAGCCTTTGAACCTCCTTATCTATAATTATTGGATGGGCCTTTAGCTATTTAGTTCCCTTTAATATTCATTTTACTTGCACATTTGGGAAGTGTACAAAGATATACTTAATCTCTAATGATATTGCTTCTTTCAAGCAAGGTAAAAAAACATGCCTTTTTTATGATTCAAAGGTTGTTTTCCTTTGAATTAGAGCTAAAGAAATGTGATATCCTTACAAGTAACATGCTATCATAATCTTGATCATTCTCCTAGAGAACTATATTCCCCTGATTCTTTGTGAACTATATCACAAAAATATGTAGATTACCTAGGCTTTGGCTTTAGGCGTGAGCACCTCCTTTACTCTTTAGAGAAGCGGGTTAGGACTAGTAGCACAGAGTCTAGGATTGATGCATATTGTCTTATTTTGATGTGAAATGCATCTATGTTTTTTTATCTATCTTCTATGTGTGTATTTCTTAAGTCTTAGTGCTTATATGATTCCTAAGGCATACTCACTATACTCATAAGTATAGTCTAATGTGTGCCATGTCTTCTAACTATGTTTGCAAGTACTATGATTGTGATTACTGAATCATAATTCATCTTTAGTAAGTACTATATTTCTTAGTGTTTTGGGGAGTCAAGTGTAGTATTATGTAGTGCCCTAAATCAAAGGTAGCGATGTAACATTTAACTTGATAATTTTATTAAAATAGATTAGTTTCAATAATAGTAAGCCTTAGTGAAAGCTCTATCAAATATGAAAGTATTTTTAGTTCTTTTGAAAATCATTAATGGTATTTTTTAAAATAGATTTTAAATAAAAATAATATACTTTTCTTGATGAAAAGTGGAATTTAATATGTACAACTAGTTATCTACAATAACTTGTCTAAGGATACCCCCTTTCCTCTACAATAATTTGCCTAATTCTTGCAATTATTATTAGTATGAGGATAACTTATTTAATAAATGTTCAACTCCAAAACTAATTTTGCATAAATCAATGTAGCTAATTTTGATTTATTTTTTATTTGAAAGTTAGATTTAATTCTTATTTTAAAATAAAGTAAATTTAGTTATACTACTCAATGGTTAGGCCTTAATTGAGTCATTATTTTCACTTAAACAATGAGGTGTTAACCTAATGGTACTACTCTTGATTGAAAGTTCCAAGTCAAGGGTTTGATTCTACTTGGTAACGCTCAGTTATAAGATTGTAATTGGACTAACCTTTCCTAGGTGTGTAAATTATAAGTATGAAGAATGATACAAAAGCATAAATCAATTGAATTACTACTTTATTTATCTATAGAGATATTACCATATAATGAGGTGTAGACATATCACCTAAGAAATTAAATTGGAAAAAGAGTTCTAGTGATAGCAATTCAAATAATTAGCTTATTGTCTTGTTAGGTAAGAGTTTAGGAGTTTGAGTCACACTTGAGCCATCATTATGTTACTCCACACTTCTTATAAAGTATCATATTGACTATATATCTTAGAGTGTACTTATAGTTATTCTTTTAGTCTTAACACCCCCACTATACTTCCAAAAGAAAAAAGAAAAAGAAAAAACAAAACAAAACAAAAAAGAAAAATAATTTGCTAAGGGTATGCTACCTAATAGTGCCTTTTGTGCCACTAAATATTTTCTACCTACCTATCTACAGATTTGTATTAGTTTTGATACTAACTAATTAAATGTAACCTAGTATAAAATACAAAGCCACTAATTAAGGTGTAAGTAGTAACATAAAGAATTAGTTAGTGAGGCAATAGCTTACCAAGGTGTGGAATATTAATGGAAGAAGGAGTCATTTACTTAGGCTTGAAGTAAGAGAAAGGATCTTGGGTGATTAGTCATCTTCATTTATTTTATTTAAAGTTAATTCAACCTTTTTTTCTAAAAAATGGTTTTTATGTTAAACAAATAATAAATAAAATAAACATTTTATTATTATTTTTTTTATAAAAATTAACATTTTAAGATCTATTTTACTAGTTAATTTAGTGCTAACTATAGGAAAATGTACTTTTCAGCTTCTTTTAAGCATGGGGGTAGCCAATGTTAGAAAGCATCTATTTATTTTTAAATTTCATAATTAATAAGTGGGATCATGTGAAGTAGAAGATGTGTAATAATTTTGAAATGAATGTTTAGTAGGATTAGTTGATATTGAAGTAATATGGTGTTAGAAACTTAAAGGGTGGATAGCTTAAGGGGCAATGCCCCGAGACCAAACTTATATGCTTATCCAATGTATGAATTTGACAAATGTTAATAAGTTTTGTTGTAAAAAAAAAGGTTGTAAATTCTAAATATTTATAATGCAAAATGAAAGATTATCATTAAACCTTTGGTTATGGGGATAAAAAAACTGCATCAATTACTAATTAATAATGATAGAATATTTGATATACATTTCCTAATTAATGATTGTAAGATGTAAGAAGTGCATTGTCTTGATACTAACCATTTTGTACATTATGTGATAGCTTGTGAAACTTTATAGAGCCAAACTATTACAAAATTAACTAAAATATGTAAAATTAAATAATAAAGAAAAAAAACATAGAAATTCACATGGAAACTCTAATGTGGGGAAAAAACCATAGAAACTAATGTAGAACTCTTTCTTTATTTGGAGAAAGTAACCCAAGCACACAAGCTATCCTTGATAGCTCTCATAACTTATTACTAATACCACATCCTTAAGCCCTTCCTCTCACACTTTGTGCTTGATACACCTTCACACTCATACCCATCTCCCAATTTTACCCTTAATTTATAGAAGAAAATAAGTCATTTTTCTATTACTATCTTTTCATAATTTTAGAAATTGCTAATTATATCTTAAGAAGAGATTACAGAGTTGGAAGTCAAGAAAGAAATAAATTAGATTGATAAAATAAGAGGAAGAGTTTTCTTCATATTAATTAATAATTAACAATTCTCCCACTTGAAAAAACACTAGCAAATCTTCAAGCTAGAGATGCACTAGTTTCAAATTTTATTCTTATGTATTCAATATTCCAAGTTGTTTTGTGCAAAAATATGCACATTCCTTGGTACCACTTTTGGAAATAATATTTTTCTTTGTATTAATTTTTTGTAAATCAATTAAACCTTCTTCAATAGTATCTCTAATAAAATGGAATTAAATATCAATATTTTTTGTTTTGTCACAATAAGTTGAATTCCTTGCCAGAGGTAAGATACTTTGTTTGTCACAAAAAATTTGAAATCTATTTTACTTTATACCAAGAAGTCGTAAAAATATGTGTAAACATAGCATCTCCTTGCATGCTTCTATCAATGCCATATATTCAAATTTTGTATTAAACAAAGTTACTAGAGATTGAAGTTTTGACATCTAGCTTACTACAACTACTACTAAAACAAAAGTGTAACATGTATTTAAGCATTTGGTATCTAAATCAACTACAAAATTTATATTCACATAACCGCAAATATTCAAACTATTATTTCTAAAATATGAACAAGAAAATTGAGTTTTCATGAAGTATCTAGGAATCTATTTCATAGTGAGCCAATGGGTCAAACCATAATTGTTCCACATCTACTAACAACACTTACTACATATGCTATATCTAAATGGCTACATACCATAGCATAAATTAAAGAGCCAATAGTGGAAGTATAGGAAATATATTCTACTTTTGTAATTTCTTTTTGTATACTAGGAGAATCTCTCTTAGACAATTGAAAATGAGAAACAATAGAAGTACTACAAGATTTGCATTTGACATATTAAAACATTCCAACACTTTTCTAATATACTCACATTAACTCACCTATGATTTTTATGCTTTCTATCTCCGTAAATATTCATTTTAAGAATTCATTTTGCCTATCCCAAATCCTTCATAGCAAACTGCTTACTCATCTCTATTTTAATATTTTTTAATCTTTGATATATCATTCCCTATAATCAAATATCATCTATATACAACAAAAAAACTACAAATTTATTTTTATCAATTGAGAAATAAATACAATGATCAAAATTACTTTTATAATGATCCATTTTATGCATAAAAGATTCAAATTTTTTGTATTGCTACCTAGTAGCCTACTTTAAACCATGTAAACTTTTCCTCAAGTGACATACATAATAAGGTTTATTTTAATCAACAAGTCCTTCTCATTGATGAATATAGATTTCTTCATTTAAATCACCATGTAAAAAATTCATTTTAATATCTAACTATTCTAAATCCAAATCTAATAAAGCAATCAACAAAAGAATAATCCAAATACAAAAATGCTTAACAATAGGAAAAAATATTTCTATAAAATCAATTCCTAGCTTTTGATTGTAACCTTTAGCTACTTGCCTAACTTTATAAAGATTTCCTTCATTTGCCTCATTCTTTAAAGAAAAAATACATCTATTTTGAAGTCCTTTATGCTTCTTGGTTAACTCCTCTAGTTCCCAAGTTTTGTTTTTTTTTTGGACTGAATTCCATTCCATTTTCATAGCTTCTTTTCATTTCATAGCATCAAAACATACAACAACTTCTTTCACTATTTCAAGTTCAACATGATTTGTATAAATAATATAATCTTTAAATTTAGTAAAATGATGTTATTGTAATTGAATGTCTTACCCCATAAGATGTATTTTTAGCAAGATCTTTCTCTTTATCAACTTCTTTTTCCTCATCTTCATCCTAAAATTATAGGATGTTTTGATCTACCACTTGCGTTTGTATTGAATCTTCTTTAAGTTGCAAAACAAATCTAGGAACCTGCTGTGGAATAAAATCAAAAACCTTTTTTCTTTTAAAAATCATAAAACATTACATTTTCTTTAAATTTTACATCTTACAATCTTGTAAATTACTTTACCTAAAAATGCCTTAATCTACAACCCAATTCATCATTACCATAATTGACAAAAATACATATTTTTGATTTTTCATGAAATTAGATCTATTTTCGTTTTGTATATGCATATATGCAGCACATTCAAAAAATTTTAAATGACTACAAAAAACATATCCTCCACTCCATGAAAACTCTAGTATTGCATTATTTAAGGAAGAATGTGGTGATCTATTAATTAAATAAGTAATAGTCATAATAGCCTCATCTTAAAGAGTTTTAGGCAAACTTGCACCAATAGTCATGGAACTTGCACGTTCAACCAATGTTCTATTGCATATTTTTGCTATTTCATTTTCTTGTGAAGATTCAAAACCAAGATAAATATGTTGAATTATTTTTTTGATACAAAAATTATTGAATTCATTTGAGGTATATTCACCACCATTATCAATAAGCAAACATTTTAACTTTAAAGTTATTTGTGTTTCTATTTTAGAAACAAATATCTTTAAAATATTTACAACATTATTCTTGGAATTTATTGAAAATACCCACACTTTCTGTATATGATGATCAATGAAAGTAATAAAATATAATGAACCACCTAATGATATTGAATTTATTAGACCACAAACAAAAAAATAAACAAGCTTCAATTTATTAGCTTGCCTACATCTCATATTTGTAAAAAAAAAAAAAAACCCTTTTAAATTTACCAACAACATAACCTTTGCAAAATTCTTTAAAGATAACTACAAATTTTGGAATATAAGAATGAGATTGAAGTACCTTCAAATTCGAATAATTAATATAGACCACCTGTTCATGCCATAACTTGGTATCCTTCCCTATAACAATTGCAACTATAAAATCATCCTACAAACATATATCAACTCCTAGAGTATACATTATGTATATCTTTTCAACTTTCAAAATTGTTATAATGCCCTTGTAATTTTCCATTGATTATTTTCACATGAAAATTTTTAAACCTAAATCATCAAGTTGAGAAACAAAAATCAACCATTTAGAAACTTCATGAACATGCTTAACATTATTAAAAGTGATTTTAGGCAAACCACGGTGTTGTAAGATAACATTTTCTATACCAACAATTTTTAAAGGAACACTGTTAGCTACATAAACAACACTTGATGAAACAAGCTAATATGAAGGAAAAATAGACCAATTAGGGTAAAGATGAATTAAGGATCATGTGTCTACAATTCAAACATCTTTTTTTGTGTTTTAAAAAAATACTGTAGATGATTTAGATACAAGAAAATCAAAAGCAAGCTCACTCTCTATATGATTTATTTGTGGACCTACATTACTTTTTGATATTTCTAACTCTATCTTCTCATTCTATTGCTATGATGTTTTTCAAGCTTTGTAACTACAGTAGTTCTTCTTCATATGACCAAAGTTGTAGCAAAACTAGTATTCAATCATGCTTTTAAAAGTTCCTTTACTTTTACTCCTTTTTTTATTTTGATTAGGTTCCCTATTTTGATAATGTTTATTAGATCTACCTCTATTTAAAACTATAAATGCATTACTTGATTATTGACCTTGTCATTTAGGCAATCTTTTTGTTTTTTGCTTTTGAAAGAATAAAAACTATACCATTAAAAAATATTACTAGTACTCATAAAAGTAAAAATAGTTGTAATAATTAGATTCCAAGATTTAGGTAAAAAATTCAAAACAAAAAAACACATTATTGACATTGGAATTATCACTTTATATTTTTCAAATTTAAAAAAAGTAGTATCATCTAGATGATCTTGTAAAAAAAACTCCTTCTTTCATCTTTGCATTAACAACCTTTTGATAAATGTGTAACTGATTTAAACTTGAAGCTTTATCAAACCTATTTTTCAAAATTACCCAAAGATCACGAGAATCTATCTCATTTGAAAAAGATGCCAAAACTTCTTGGTGGTGGAAGAGACACCAAGATTTAACCTTATTCTGGGGAGTTCTTGGCTAGCTCAATTATGAGCTATTTCCTCATTGATCCACCAAGAAATTCACCTATCTTATGAGGAAGATGAGATAATCATCCACGGTGATAATGTAGTTCCCTTGGTAGTCAACAATGTTGACATTGAATAAGGGTTTGAAGTGGAGTTTTAAGAAGAAACTCCTACTATTAGCCACAAACTCGAGAAGCCTAATAGAGTAGCAGGTAGTCCATATGTCCAACCATACAAATCACTAGCATTCACTAAGCGATCTACTCAAATTTTGTAGACTTTAGCTCTCTAAGTACACTAGAACTAGGCAGTGAATTTCAAGCACATGGTTGTTGTCTTCCCAGTTCCACTTATGAAGGGTATGGTTAAGTGTAACTCAGGCACATGATATGTATAACTTTTACAGTTTTCATTTAATTTTCCTAAGTGTAACTTAGGCACATGGCTTGTGGATATTGACTTTTCTCATGCCCTACCACCCAGCACCTGGCTTCTGAGTTAGTTGTATCCAAAACTTTTGTGTATGTGAATGAATGAATTGTGATCAAATTGGATGAAAGCCTAAGTTTGGCCTTTAAAAGAAAATGACAAAATATTTTCATTTGTCAAATAAGCATAGACTTTACAGATCATTGGGAGTCTTCTATCTTTTCTAGACTCTAAGGTCTAAGGTAAAAAATTAATGAGATAAAGATAAATTTATAATCATTTAGGAAATGGCTACTAGTTAAATTAATTAAATACAAAGTTTGTAATGGAATCAACTATTACACTATATTTTAATTAAGTTATTAAATAAGGTATTCAATGTTTATTCATGGAATAGATAATAGCATCAGCAATATAAATCGTTTCTAATCTTTGATCTTTTCTAGGATCTAAAGTAAAGTAAAATGTTAATAAGATAAGTATAAATTTATAATCATTAGGGAAAATGCTAAACTAATTAAATATGAAGCTTGTAATGGAACTAACTACTAAGGTACATTTTAATTAAGTTATTAAATAAGGTAGTCAATGTTTGTTCATATAATAGATAATAAAGTCAAATCATTGTTAGTCTTCTCTAAAGTAAAACATTAATAAGATAAGGATGAATTTATAGTCATTAACAAAATTGGGAATGGAGTCAAAACTAATTAAATATGAATATTGTAATGGAACCAACTACTATCTTATATTTAATTAAGTTATTAAATCAAGTATGCAATGTTTGTTCATGGAATAGATGATAAAGTGAGCAACATAGATCATTGGTAGTCTTCTATCTTTTTGGACTCTAAAATTAAACATTGACGAGATAAAAGATAAATTTAAAAATCATTAAAGAAATGGGGGGACAAAGTCAAACTAATTAGATATGAAGCTTGTAATGGAACCCACTCTTAAGCTATATTTTAATTAATTTATTAAATAAGGTATTCAATATTTGTTCATAGAATAGATAATGGAGTCATGAATCATAAGTTTCCTTGCCTGCATTTTATAAGAGAATAGAGTAAACTTTACCAAAAATCTACCATCATTGGCAATGTTATTTTTCAAGATTTGTTTCTAAATGGTCAATAAACATATGGTTATAAAATTTATTTGTAAAACAAGAATATATGGTTCCATGGTTTTATTAAAAAAGAAAAGAAAAGAAAAGCAAGCATTACAATGGTATTTAAATATATTAGTTGTGCAGCATTTTAAATGGGATGGGAAGATGAGTTGTTTATTAGCTTACTAAGCTATATCATCCCTAGGGATGCAGCACAAAGACTTGAGGCTTGTATTAACAGTTTTTGCCACAAGTAGAGAGCAATTCTTACCATTTTTGTTCATTTACAAACTATTATTTTGATAGGGTCCTTTAGTTATTTATAAACATCCTTATTTATCTTCCCACAAATCATTCTATAAAAAGATCATTTATAGCTTTAATACTCATCCTATCAAGCTAGATTTGGAAAGAGTCAGTTTAACTTTTTCAAGTGTACTTAGACTTGAACCTATATCTTTCAACTTCACAGACAGACACCTTACAATCATTTCAAATAATGTTCACAGACAAACACCTTACAATCACTTCAAATAATGTTCCTCAACCGACCATTTCCTTTCCTGCCAAAACGGCTAAGCATTCCTCAGTCAGCTTTGTTTGATGGGCTCAGCAGTTCAACTTGCTATGGCCTGAGCAGTGACGACCAAATCTAACAGAGTTAATGTAGTTAACCATGGAATGGGAAAGAATTTCAGGAATCACAAGACCCATCAAAGTCCTCATTGCAATATGCAGATTTGTTTCTCTGTAACCACGGCCATGTATCCTTGGCAGAATTAGGGCCATCACTGCCTCCCACAACACATTAACACGAGCAGTTATGAAGAATCTCAGGGAAAATTTCGTATTCGGTTCTTCAGACAGACTCTGTAACACAATCCAGAACAAAATCATTATCTTCAACGAAACTGAGATAGAATATTGAAAACTCCAAATCTGGAATGCAAATCACTGAAACCAAAAATATTAGCTGTTCCTGGTAGAAGCTGTTGTTGTAGTATAGGCACCTTCCAAAGTGTTTGAATTGAAAAAGTTTGTCATCCGAAGGAATTATTTGAACCAAATCATTGGAGTAAACTACTTTGTTGTATCTTTCCACACGTTATAGAACTTCACAGAGTTATAGAACTTCACAAAGTGCATTTGCAGATAAACATTGCAATGAGGACATAAGAAGGAAAGCTGAGATAATTCAAATTTCAATGATGCAACACGTAGAATAATACCCTAAAGTAAACAACACTTTTAAGAATATCTTGGATTAGGCAAAGTCGGGGTTCACAGCTAATAAGATTAATCACCCATTTGGATATTTCATATTTGTACATTGTTGCACATATATAGCAAAGTAAAATGTAAGCATAAGGAAATATCATGGCAGAAAATGATTCTTGTTGAAATTCTCTGTTTAACTCTGGATATCGAATCTGAGCTACAATGAAACTCTTGGCTACCTTCATGACCAGCCGTCGAAGAGATGGAAGCAGGTCCATGCAACTGAGAAGATATATTTTATTTGATTTTTTTTTTTATCGTTTTGCTTGCTACAGTCATATCTATGCTGTAACCGCCATGCATGCGGTTTGGTTGAAAACCAGTGGGTTATACGGCCATTCATAAATATGGTGCAAAATTAAGAAACTAAAGTTGAAATCTGTTGTAGATTCCCAACGGAACCTCGGAGTGAACATTAAAAAGTAGTTCCAGTTTGATTATTTTTCTCTAATTGTCCTACCATCTTGTTAATCACTGGTTTAGCAATTAAAGTTCAATACTGTCTTGGGTACAAAAGCAAAATATAACCAATATATTTAGGACTTCAAATATTAAACAAGCAGCGCCAACCCATTCATTGCAATAGCTCCAAAAATGAAACAGGTAAATACAAAAGGAAGCAAAACTGAAACAGGTAAATACTAAAGGAAGCATGTTCCTACTATTTTCCTATGCCAAAGCTTTGCCTTTTTCATCATCGAAGTGGATAGCTCACTTTGTTAAAAATATTTTAGGTTGACACAAGCTGCAGCAAAAATCATCCTCTTAAAAAGCCACCAATTTATATTTTTAAATGCCAGAGCTCTCTGGATTTTCTTTTTTTTTCCCTCAGTGCTTATCCTGCTTATGCTAATTCTGCCGAGGAGATCTTGTTGAATGAGAAAGTCTAACCTCTTTAAAAAGCTGCTTCCAACCTTTAACCTAAGTTTTATAACGTTTTTAGCATCTTGAGACTTGAAACAAGTAGTATTACGTTAAATGATCATCCTATAGAAATTGTCAAGATAGATTTGAGAAATAAAATAAAATGAAAAAAAACATGGTAAATTTATACCTTCCATTGTGGTGTGACCCTTCGTGTAACAACCAGCTCATTTTCATAAGCAAGGGGGGAAACCATGGCACAAAGACCTGCAAAAAACTTGTCTCCTGCCAAGGAAGCCTGCTCAACTCCATCAAAATTTGTACGACTATTCAGTAAGCCACTGATGCTTAAGAAGTTCTCGGAATCCCTTTTGGGTATCTGGCATTTTCCTGTTCACAAAATCAATACCAGAAGCTAAGCATCTCCATGAATTCTCATGCCAAGCATCTGAATCTAAGAAATTTTTTTTCTTAAATCGGTATTCAACCATTGGTATTGCACAGTACCGTTCAGCCATTTTTTGGTGGTCAGAATCAGGCCTCCGTTGAGCCAGAAAAGATTGAGCATGAACTCAGTCCATGCTCCAATCTTGGCCAGAGGTGTGGCTATCAACCCTAAAATCTTGATCAAAACAACGCTTACGACCATTTTCCAGTGATCAGTAACCTGAACCTCTGCTTCTTGAATGCGATCATCAAAAACTTTACAGACATGACCGAACTTGATTTGCCTACGTAGAAAGAAATTCCCCAACAAGAATTTTGGTGGGTGGATGATAAAATGGTCACTAGTCGTGGCCATGATGGATCTAGCTCCCAGACGATAAAAAGAATGAAGTTCCTCTAATGAGTAAAAAAAATCTAACAGCATGAACGATATATATTGTGGGCTATCAATCATACACCATAGAAATTTTTTTCTCATCAGAATTTGGCTGTAAAGGGTAGCTCCTAAACTTTGCTGTTTCGTTGAGAACGTGGGAACATTGGAGTGCAGGGAACGTGTACGTAGACGAGTTCCGTAAAGAGGGCTATTTCATGGAAATGACGTTAACACACGTGGAACATGACCTTACGGAAGGTAAATGTCTGCAAGAATTTTGCCTCTGCAACTTGGATGCATTGGGCTTTTCCATATTAAATACAATAATTTTATTGATTTATAAAAGGAGAAAATAATGGTATACTTAGTAAATCCGATGTAATCTTGACTTTTGATATTTGTCGTCAATGATCTCATTCGACCTTGATTAGAGTTGCATTTTTATTTTCAAATAAAGCACAGATGAAAGAAGATTTAAAGTGAATTTTTAGAATGTTCCTATACATCTTTTCTAAGGCGTCAGTACATTATAGAACGCGCTTCCGTTCAGGTAACGTGTTCTTGTGAAACACTACGCTTTTCCCCAACGTTAAATTATTTAGTGCACGTAGAAGAATTATTCTACTAAAAACAATTGGGACTTCGGCCAACTGCGAAGAATCCCTCCCACGCTGTATTTGCAGAGTGCAGACCACTTGATGAGAATTCACCAACAGTGGAATCAGTCATGTATAGCAAGCAGTGCAACATAATTTTAAACATGATTGATCATTGAAAACAGTGAAACATAATTCCAAACACATACGGAAGTTCAGTAAGTACCAAGAAAAATATGGTTAAATGTGGTTAAATGTGGTCAAACGTGAAGTGCTCATATAAATATTGTTAAATATGGTGAAATGAGGAATAAGTCATTAGAACGAGAGTTCAGTAACTATAAAAAAAATATGGTTAAATGTGGTTAAATGTGGTCAAACGTGAAGTGCTCATAAAAATATTGTTAAATATGGTGAAATGAGGAATAAGTCATTAGAACGAGAGTTCAGTAACTATAAAAAAAATATGGTTAAATGTGGTCAAACGTGAAGTGCTAATAAAAATATTGTTAAATATGGTGAAATGAGGAATAAGTCATTAGAACGAGTGTTGATGCATAAATTTTGGTGACACCAATGGTCACACCAACACTGGGAAAGAAACTCCTATTGTGTAGGGTGCCAAGAATAGTCTCAATTGGAGATGATTACTTGGCCTTTTCCAAATAATAAATTAGAAAGAAATTTGGAATTTAAATTAAATAATTATTTTCAATACAATAAGTAATTAAAAAAATTAAATTTTCCCTACGCTGCCAATGTATGACTACCAATGGTATCTCTTACTGAGCAAAAAGACTGCAATCACCACGAGAGAGGGAGAGAGAGAGAAAGAGAGATTGCCCATCGTAGTCCACACGAGGTAGTCAAAGCCTACCATTGTTTGCCACCTTTTGTGCAAAGTTGAAGAGAAGAAGATCGTCCACCCACGTCTACACCACTGAGACAAACTATTGGCCCAATGAAAACTGTACGTCTCACATTCTGTGCATGGGCTGTGTTGCTGTTGAGGCCAACCTCACCCATGCTAGGCATAGGGCCTTGTTTGAACAAGTTTTATAAAAATAAAAATTAAAAATTAAAAATTAAAAATTAAAAAATTAAAAATAGAGTGCCATGAGCTTGCACATGGCCATTGTCCATGTGCTAGTGGGCTTCGTTGGCCCATTAAACAACAGATTTTTAAAAATAGTTGAACAAGCATCCATTCGAACATAACTCATGACCCATGATGATGATCCTGTTTTGTTTTTTTCTTTCTTTATTTTTCAGCAACGATATGGGAAAAAGTCAAAAATAATTCATGGCAAAGGTGGCTGGTAATTTAGGGTTAGGGTTTTCTCCTGCAAGGCCCCTATAAAGAGGGAGGAAGCTAGAGTTTAGAAGCAAGGGCGAGCGGGGGAGCCGGTAGCCAACGCCTGTGCCTATTCTCTGACAACGATCAGGGGATTTTCAGTTCACCATTGGAGAGAATTTTCTGTTCAAACAACGAGCATTTTTTTGTTGTTGTTGTTCAAGAGCGGCAAGTCTCTCGTAGGATTTTTCTGTTCAAGAGCTACCAGTCTCTCGTGCACGAAACAGACGCATTTTCTTTCCTGTTTTCTTTTTTGCCCACACGGTAGAGCCCAAGCCGACACCGGGAAGACCAGTGGCTAAATTTTCCTTCTGCTTAGAGCACCAGATAAATTTTTATTTTTAATTTGAATTTTTATTTTGTGTTATTTATTTTACTCAAAACTACACAAGTGTTTAATTTTGATTTTTATATGTGTTTCGAAATATAATAGAATGCTCCTAAAATCAAATTTAAGTTTTTAATATTTTGTTTAAAATATTGTTATTATTGTTTTGTCACATAGCCCTTTCCAGCTGAGACTATTCCTGGGTTTCCGTACCCATACAGAAGGCGCCCTAGGCGATAGTCTCCTAAAAAGAGTTTTCACAAGTGTTGGTGGCGTGTCCAAAATTTACGCATCAACAGTTGCCTGCGTTGTTGCAAATAGAAAGAAGAAAGAGAGAACCCTCTTACCATTGCTAAGAAGATCCACAAGGATCTAATTTTGAGCTGCTGGCTCATATTTTGGATCTTACTCGAAGATCAGCTGGAAATTTGTAAAGAAAAGAAAAGAGGAAACTACAGCTTAGTGGAGAGGATGCTGTCACTCCAAGATCGATAGCGAGAGCCTGTTTGGGATTCCCTCGATTCATAGCAAGAGCCCCCCTCTAGACTTCATTTTATAGCCACTGCAACCACCCATAATGATGTCTACGTTTCATGTAACAGCTACAAACCGCCACCACTTGTTGTGTAATAACACTCACATTCTCCAATTAAGTGCTCATACCACTTGTTGTGTAATAAGGCTCACATTCTCCAATTAAGTGCTCACTTATGTTCGTAACTATCGAAACGTCTGCTACTGCTACTAATGATTGTAACGCCACTAATGATCGTAATCTCTATCATTAATAACCACTACCCGACAGTTTAAATTACCACTACTGGCATGATTTTTATTGTGGGTATTAAGGGAGAAAAATAGAAACGTTGATAAACATGGGAGTGTTGACATCAACAAGCAGTTGTAACATAATCTTGCAGAATTAGTCATGGAAGCAATGCATAATAATTTTAAATGTATATGAAAGTTTGTTAAACAAT
The DNA here is from genome assembly GCA_015680685.1 of Gnetum montanum. NCBI lineage: Eukaryota > Viridiplantae > Streptophyta > Gnetopsida > Gnetales > Gnetaceae > Gnetum > Gnetum montanum. Next base: position 14,749 of record MNCI01030412.1, on the reverse strand, counting down.
AATAAGTGCTAAGAAAAATATGATTAAATGATAATGACAGTATGATGAAGTTTCATTGCCTGGATCAATGATAATGACAGTATGATGTTGCTGCTGGCCTGCAAGTTTCAGGAAAGTTGACCACCAAGCTTGCTTCTGTGATCGAAAGTCGATCAGTTTTAATTTCTCACTAATCTGGAGTCCTAGAGTCTGCAATTTGCAGACAACGATGACGTTAGCAAGGCTGCGGGCAGGTGAGTTTGCTAAAATACTAAATTTAGGTTAGGCACAATTTTCTCATGGGTCACAGAAAGGTAAGGTTCCTTAACTTACCATTAATGAGGTATAGGTCATAGTGTAGAGCTCAACTAGAAGATCCATGCTATGTTTTCTTCCCACTTATCTATCATAGGAGCCATTTTGATTCTTAAATTGAAGAACTATATGTACTCTCAATTGTTTAAATTTATTCTAGAAGTTCTTCCATCCAAAGTTGATGAGAAAATCATTAATGAAATAAAAAGTAAATTTCATGAAGCTATTTTTCTTCATGCTAGGTATACAGTAATATTGATAGCAAACTTTAAGGATAAGCCTATAAGCTCCGAAGATTTGTAGTTCTTTATTTAGCAACATTAAAGGTGGAAAGATAGATGTGGGAAAATTCTCTTAGATGTGATTACAAACATAAAGAGGTTTTTCTTCTTAAATTCATCTTTTGGAATTTTAATAATGTTTGAAATCTAAAGGGAATGATCAAAAGATACAAGGAAAAACTTGATTTACTAGTTACTCCAAAGAGAATATATTCAACTAGAAAAGTAAGGAAAGCTCATCAACCTAATGAGACAAACATTATTTATTAAATAGATTTAGATAAAAAAGTAAATCAAGCTAGGATGAAGTAGAAGAATAGCTAAGAAGTTTGTTAATAAAGCTCACAGCATCATCATGTGATAAGCTTACAGTGAAATCATATAAATGGTTGAGAAAAGAGATCACCCTATAGCTAGAGACTTCCCTAAGGAGTACATAGCCATAATGAAAGAAAATTACTTCTCTTACAAGCTTAACAATATGAAAAAGCTTTGTCTAATGAATGATTTCCTATCAATAGAATTGAATTTATTAGAGTTTAAGAAACTAGAAAAGATAAGATTGAAATAATTAGGGTGAATAAGAAAAAGTAGTAAAAGCTATTAGAACATCAATAATTGGAATAGCAACAATTACAATAGTAGAAACAACAAAAAGTTAATTAAGGTGAGAGCTAAACCCTTAAATCATCATTGGCTATAACTACATTGAATTTTCCTTTTGTTTATTTGATGAAAGAAGCAAGATTTTTTAAAGTAAAGAAAAAAGAAGGAATCATCTTAAGCCAAAAGCTTCAAACTAAGAAAAAAATAAAAATAAGTATTATTTTTACTTATAAAGAGAATGATCCACTAACATGAGGGCAAAATCTTGTAATGAATCATGAAGATATGTTTGAAGCTATAGATATTTTGGTTAGAGATATAGGACAAGTCGCCAACAATAGAGTTGTAAAGCTTAAATAATTTCTAATTCAAAATGAGCAAAAAAAAATAACATAGCTAAAATATGAGCTCAAAGATTCTAAATATTTGAATAAGGAAATGAAGACCACAATTACAATAAAGAAGTCATACAAGAGCTAATCTTAATTTTTCTACTTCATACTTATCACAATTCATGCAAGAACCGAGACAAAGTCATCAAAATGGCTTTATGCATGTTATAAAATATGTCAATGGCATAGTAGATGGTGGAATCACATACACTAAGGGAAATTGACACTTTTATGCTTGATTTGATGCTAATTTGAGAGGAGATCATAATGATAGAAAATAAACTTTAGAAATAATAATAATTTATGGAGATAATCCAATTTATTAGAAATCAAATAAATAAACTTACATCAGTCTATCAACATGTATCAACATGTGAAGTTGAATTCATAGTAATGACTGAATGCATCCAACATATACTTTGGCTTGAGAAAATCATCACTAATTTAGAATTCTAAGTTGACCTTCCTATCAAATTATTTAATGAAAACACATCTTCCATCCAAAGTTCCAATGAAAAAGTGCATCACAAGAAGTCAAAACACATAGATATAAAATACTATTTTATAAAGTAAGAAGTAAAGGAGGAAAATGTCAAATCCATTCATGTGGACATGAATGATTAACTTGTTAATATACTAAGAAAATTTCTTCTTCCGTATAGGACTAAACACCTTAATAAGCTCCTTGAAATTTTGAAAACTAAAAGGTAAGAATCAACTCTTGCATCTCACCCTAAAGGAGGTACTATTGATAATAGTATGACATGCAAGAAAACAAGAACTATTCAAATAAAGTACTTGAATAATGAGATGTTATCCTAGTGGTACATGTCTTGGCTTGGTAATCCTAGGTCATAAGTTCTATTCTATAAATCTTGCAATGTACCTACATTTCACTTATTTTGGGTTCCAACACCCTTCAAATGGAGAACGTGCACACTACTTCAAGAAAAAAATATAAAATAAAGAAGATTTTATTATTATTATTTTATTATTTTTAGAATTGTGGATGAATGTATTAATTTTTGGGCCCAGTCCATCATTTTTTAGAGTTATTTCCATGTTATTTCTAGTGGGGATTACCTCTTCAATATTTTCTAGCATGATCCCATTATTTTTTATAAATAAAATGACCATATGATATTGTAACAATTTTTTTTCTATGGTAATAAATAACTACATGAATTTATCTTCACATTCTCCTCTCTCATTTTGCTATTTTTCATATACATTCTTTCTGTCATACATAATTATTCTTAACTAGTGTAATCCAACAATTCTACCATTCATCTATCCACATCCTCTAACAACTTCATTACTCTATCAATAATCATCTACAATATCCATCAATTCATCATCAATAGCATTTATTATTTTTCACATGACAAATTTTATCTGTTACAATTTTTCTTCAACAAGATCATCAAGTTCATAAGTCCAAGAATCACCATGAACTTTGAAGATAATTTTTCACTTCTTCTTTAAGATAAACTCTAATGTTCTTATTCAAGGTTGCAAAGCATATTGAGCAATTCCATTGTTATAAAGTTCATCAAAATCTATCTTGTAAATCACAAGATATTGATAGAACTTATTTTCATCATGATTTATGATGCATTCATGGTATTATGGGTTTCATATCACTAGCACCATGACTTATAGTATTGCAAACATCTCTTTTCCTTAAACCATGACTCATGGTTTCCCTATGGCACAACATCATGATCACACCAAAACTAGTGATCATTAATCATGAGTTTTGGTTGCACAAAAGAATAAACCATGATTCATGGTCATCTCATGATTGATTTTTCAATTAAGCCAAATTCACTATGACTCATGGTATTTTCATGGTATAATGACCATGACTTGTGTTGCATTTGTGATTAATGTTAATAAAGGTAAATTCCTTACAACTCATGGTAAGGTTGTAGCATCCTCAAAAATTATCTCTCTATTTCTATCATCATCAAAACTTATGGTATTACAAATCATAATTCATCATTAATTCATGATTGACTCATGATCAACAAAAATGATCCATTTTGATATAAATTTATTTCAAAATTTTGATACACCCCAACTATTGAAAACCTCATCTTAAGGTATCCGTATTTAGATAAATTTGTAAAATCTTGGACTAATTAATTTTTAGGTTGCTTGATTATACATTGAAATTTTTTTCAACATATGAAAAAGTATGTTGATAGAATAAATAGATGGAGTTTGAGATCGATGAATGGACCTTGCTAAAGATAAATTACACATTGTAGATGATGCCTCAGAAGGATGCTAGTGAAAAATTCCTGAGGCATTTTAATGAATCTTTTACATATAAGCTTTAGTATCCATTCTAGTACCATCTAGTATTCCATGCCTTAATGCTAAAAACGTTTAATTCTAAAGATCTAGGAAAATTAAGATCTCATAAGCCTCCAAATATTGAGGTAGTGAAGAAGTGACTAATGCAATATATTATCAATTTCCATACAACTAGGTATGAACCTGATTAAAAAGTTAAGTTTTTGATGCATTAGCTAGGCACATCTTTGAAGGAAGATAGTTGAGAGAACTTGCATTTTCCCAAGTACAAAAAAATTTTTAATTGCATAGTTTTGTGCTAGGAATCATATTAATCTATCTTTGAGAATCTTAGCAAGTAACTAGCCTATTATTGTCACTATACAAAAGGAGTCTTAATGTTTAAAAGTTATAGTGTTTCCTATAAATGGTATTAAAAAAAGATTAATGTGAAATAAATTAGATGGTGTCAAGTGCATATGTAGAAGAACCACTTCTAAGATGTAAAGAACCAATGTGTTCTTCTTCAATTGAGAAGTTTTATGTGATTTCATGTCAAGGCTAAATTCTTAAAGATCACTACTTATGCTAGTGCTAGGCTTCCACTATGCATTGGAAAGGATTCCTCTAAGATACATGGTAGTCTCTGCATGGATGTAAAGGATCAACTCTACACTTTTGTATCACAACATGTACTACAAAATTAGTTTGCATATTAAGCTAGTACACTTTACTCTAGGTATCTGTTGATGGATTAATTTTTGTCGCACCAACATCAAGAAAGAAAACGTGTTTTAGGAGACTATTTCCTAGGGCACCTCCCATATGGATACGGAAACCCAAGAATAGTCTCAGCTAGAGAGAGCTATGTGGCTTTTTAAAATAGTAAACCAAACCAAAGAAATCAAGATTTAAAGTAAATGAATTAAATTTAAATTAAATAACTGTCTCAAAATTGAGAATATAATAAGTAATTACAAGAAATGAATTTTCTCTAGTCTCACTAATGCTGCCGATCTGTGACTACTAATGGTATCCACTACTAGGTAGGAAGACCATGATTGCTACAAGAGAGGGAGAGAGAAAGAAAGAGAGAAAGAGAGACTACCCACCACAGTCCACACAGGGTAGCAACTGCAATCCTTAAATCCTACCATCATCTTCCACCTTTTGTGCACTGCCATAGAGAGAAAAATTATCCACCCATGTCTGCACCATCGAGACAAGCTACCAATCCAATGAAAAATGCACATCTCACATCCTATGCATGGGCTATGTTGCCTGTGTTGTTGTAGACAGAAAGAAGAGAGAGAGAAAGAGAACCCTCTTGTCATCACCAAGAAGACCCGCAAGGATCCAATTTTGAGCCGTTGGCTCCTACTTTGGACCTCCTCGAAGATTAGCTAGAAGCCTATAAAAAAATGGAAAAGAATGGAGAAAACTACTGCTTAGTGGAGAGGAAGTTGCTCCACCCCCCCAAAAGATTGATAAAAAGAGCCTTTTTCACTAATGGGAAGAGCCCTTTAGGACTAATAGCCTAAGCATTGTTTGGACTCCTCCCCCCATTTCAAAACTGATAGAAAGAGCCCTTTCCCCCTAGTTTTATAGCTGCTATGGCCATCCATAATGATGCCCATGTTTCATGTAACGACTAAAGAAACTGTCACCACTTCTTGTGTAATAATGCCCACGTTCTTCAATTTAAGTGCCCACTATGTTCGTAAATTCCAAAAAGTCTACCACTAATGTCCATAATCTTCATCATTAATGACCACCACTCGACAATTTAAATGCCCACTACTCACATGATTTTTACTATGGTTATTAAGAGAGAGAGAAAGAGAGAGAGAGAGAGAGAGAGAGAGATAGAGACGTTGATAATCATGGCCCCATGAGAGCATGGGAGTGTTGACATCAACACTTAGCCCCCAAACTTTTAATTGCATGCAAGCGCAAGGAACAAGACCATAGAAATTTTAAAATGATGCAATAGGTAGGGAGTCACAAACATCACAAAACAAGAAAATGAAAACTTAAAAGTAAATTGTATTGATCTAAACATGATTAACATAACCATATAATCAAAAGAGAACTAGACGTGGGCCACCCAAACCACACAATCTTATTTAATCAAAATTTAAATATATAATTTTACTATTTTAACTACATATATCTATATATAATTAAAATATAATTATGATTTCTTTCCCAATCCTCTCACAAGGTAAAAGCCCACAGCATGCAGACTACTTTGAGCACAAGACCCATACTAAACTTAATGAGGAGGACAAGCTCATGTTAGATCGTGGCTAGCCACAACTTTTGAATATTTCCTTGGAACTCTTTTTTGACATTGAGAAAGAAAATAAATGAAAAGGGATTATTTTCTTTTTTTTCGAAAATAGGTTCAAAAGGGAAACTAGAGGTTAGGGTGAGGATAGTTGCCAAACCCCATCACACTTAAGAACTTATTACACTACCAATGAAAATGATCCTCATTCTTATTCTTTTTATTTTTATTTTTATTTTCATTTTTTAGGAAACTTTGCTCATAGTGTACTTCATTCTTAAGGTAGGAATTCCAACATGAGTCTAGTCAATTAGCTACACTACTAATGAACATGGTCCTTTCAGAACTTTTCCCATGGTGCAGTTCAATCCTCGTGTATGTGCCTTTAATTATGATTTGATAGCATCATTGCAGGTCTCCTGGGTGGCTAAGGGTTCTTAAGTGGAGATGAACATACTTCATCCTATTGTTCACAGGGTAACCATGGATCATCACACTTGAGGGATAGGGCTTATGAGAGGGAAAATGGGGTTTTCCAAGGTCACCTAGTGATTATGGCTAACCATTCTCCAACATCACCTATCCTACACTCACATGATCATGATGATTACATGAAAAGTTAGCACAAATTTCATGCTCCATAATCCAACATAACTAAAGAAACTAAAACCTTGAAAAAGGCTAAGAAGAATCAAAGCATTATTGAAATATAGNAAACCTTGAAAAAGGCTAGGAAGAATCAAAGCATTATTGAAATATAGAGTATAAAAGAGATTTATATAATAGTAGTAAGAAATATCATATAAATCATTATACTAAGATTATTTTCAAATGGTCTTCTAATGACCCAACACCTACTAACTCAAAAGACCATAATGATTATTAAAATCATATGCAAAGAAAAATTCAAAACAATATGTCAAGAAAGAAAATATGCAAATGCAACTATACATAAATGAAATGCATAACGAAGAGGAAGAAAACATGCAACTAAGAATCTACTAGGTGTCCATGTGAGGCACCTGAGTAGAAATGCTTTGGATAGAATGCATTAAAATTTCTATGTAACCTATGTCCTTGCAAATTAGCAACCTTGTACACATTGGGATCAATGATGTCTTTAATTTGGAATGGGCCTAACCACATAGAAGGGTACTTACCTTGAAGATTTGTTCAATCAAATGTTCTACCTTTTACAGAACTAGGTCACCTATCTTAAAGACTTCACCAATGTACTTTGTGTCAAGACATCGTTTAACAATTTGTCGATGCTTAAGATTACAAAAACCAAGACCTAATCTTAACTTGATTGTTCATTTTCTATCAAGTTTTCCTTTGATATAAGTTTCAATGATAGGTCTAGGTCTTGATGGGTCATTGAATATAGCCTTTTTAGGAGCATGTTCCATGGATGTGTCGTTAAAATTTAGCACACCTTCAAATGTTTTAAGAGGTAGGGTTTTAGTTATATCTTTGTCTTCCCTTAAAGGTGATGGATTATTTAGATGAAATCCTTCATGTTGTTGATAAGGCAAGGTGTCTCCATAGATTTCTTCACCTTCTCTAGAACTTTGATAGGATTGGGTGGGATTTGCATGAGAGACAAGATTTTTTGTAGTTCCACTCACATAGTCATTTATAACATGTTCATTGCATTCAACTTCAATAACCCCAACATAAGACTAATATTTTAATCTTCCAAATATTGATTTTATTGCTCCAAGGTGATAACTACTTGTTTGTAGAAGGGTTCTCAACGTATAGTCATGTATTTAGATTTTTCTTTGATAGGGATTAATATCTCTGAGAAATCTAACCTAAAGAAGCTCCCAAACTTGGCTCCAAAATTCCTAAATAGGAGCGCACCATAGGTAGGTGACATGTCAACTACTAGGATATCTATGTAACATGTGAATGTAGGATATTTCTTAAGTTGCACTTTTACTCCTTTTAATGACCCTACTACAGGTACGTTGGACTTATCAAGTTGAATCACATTTTTCATTTATGGTATCATTTGTGCTCCTAAATTCTTACATACCTCAAGTGGCATGACACTAACAGTTGCTCTAGAATCCATCAAACAATTGTGAACATACTTTCCTAAAATAATTAGAGTTGTTAGGAAAGGAGGTTGGTGTTTTTTTCTCATCATGGAATTGTTTACATTTTGTACTAATAATGTGTTAGGACTTTTTGTGAAGTGAACTTGCCTTTTGAGGGTTGGGAATTTTCCTTTATAGGTTTCTAGTCTATGAACTATCTCTTGAACCACCTCTTTCATTTTATTAAATTGTAAAAGATCATACATTGAAATGTTAGATTTAATTTTCTTCAAATCTTCAACTAGATCATAAGTCTTATGTTCATCTTCAGCTTCTTGTTGAGGTGGAGTTCTTCTAAGTATAGAAGGTGGATTTAGTCATTGTGGGGTGTTTGTTTGGGATGACCCAATTTGAGTATTTATGTTTGATGAGACGTGGTTCACACAGGCGGTTCGCATAGGCTGCGATATTGCGTCCTTCCCTACGATATCGCATACGTGATATCGCAGTCCGCCGCCATGTCTATAAATAAGAGCCGGCTCTCCCTTGTTTGGGGATCCCAGTTTTAGAGTAGCGAAGCTCTGGCAGTTTGATCCCTCCAGAGTTAGAATTTTCCCGTGTCTGCCCGCAGTGTGGTGAATGTGATTGTACGGTGTCTTTATTCGAGTGTGCCGTACTTGGACACGCACATGACCGGCAATAAAGATCGAGATTACTTCATCATTGCAGCATTCACTTAGTTTATTTATTGTTATTTATTTCATGTTATTTATTGCTTTCATAGCGCGGTGTAAGTACGACTTGACTACGAGCATCTACGGGTGTGTACGGCTAGTTAAGGAATCGGTTACTTATCGCGATTAGTCTCTCAACCCTAAACTCCTAGAAGCGGAACGAGTTCGACTTGATTACGAGCATTTAAGTGTGACTGCTTGGTAGCCCAGTGGTGTAGCTAGGGGGATCTACGCTTGGTAACCCAGTGGCGTATTTGGGGTCTGCGCTTGGTAATCCTAGTGGCGTACCTAGGCCTATGCTTGGTAGTCCCAGTGGCAGTCGTGCAGCTAGATTAGATTTTCTTACCCTTTTCCTCTTAGTTTAGTTTAGTTAAATATCATTTTCCACTGCCTTCAGGAGTAGCATTCGAATTAGAACACATCATACACCTCATCTAGAATAAACCATATGTGACATATGCAAAACTAGTCTAGATGGGAAGACAACAAACTGCGACCTAAGGCTAACTATCTAGGTGCCACAACTAGTCCATCTGCGGAGTTCGACCGGATCGCGCGTGCAACGCTCGTTTCGTATGGTTGAGTGTAGGGGTACCTCGCCACTCATCATTGGCGCTATTGCCGGGGATGATACTAGTTATCTAGATTAGTTAAATCATACAAGGTCGCTGTAAAGAACTTAATGATATATCTTTCAAAAAATAATAATTATAAAAATTTACATAAATTCACACACAACAATGCCTCTCCTACAAGATGATAATAATGCCACACTTAGTGAGGAAGTTCATTGGAGAACCAACGAACTATATGACGATGAAGATTGGAGTATACAACCTGAAGTGGGAGTTTCCTATAAGAATGAACAAAAAAAACGTCATCACAACACATGAAAGCCTAACTTACCTGATGATGATGAACCCCCACTGACCACTACAAGCATAATGCAAATACAAGAGGCTGTTCGAATCTCACTTAGGCATCGTAAAGAGAGCCAACTACCCGGGCTCAATTTAAATAACTTTCCCAAATTTTCAGGAGGCTATGACTTAGATCGACGTCAACATTTACTAGCCTTCTACGATGCCTGCACATGGAATAACATTGATAACAGTTGGCAAAAACTGAAGCTCTTTCCTATGACACTTGTTGATCAAGCAAAAGTATGGTATAGATCGTTAAAACCAAATTCAATACGACGCTAGTCAACAATGGTAGAGGTCTTTAACGAAAAATATCAAACCTACGCAAGAGTGTCAGCCTTGAGGAAACAAATCCAAGGATGGAAACAAGAAAAACATGAACCCTTGG